>CM039129.1:9911672-10191356 GCA_022036555.1 Microstegium vimineum
AATGCTCAAAAGCCCCCCCTTGACTAGTGCAAGATGAAAGTGGACTTTTTTCCCTTTGGTTGGATATGAATGAAATGCACATTTCCCCCCTTCGTGATACATGTAGCTCATCAAAGCTCAAAACTCAAGAACCGACCAAAAATGCCTGATATGCAAAACGGGTGCAACAAGCTTCATACATAGAGCAAAAGAAAATGAATGGTTTTGCTTAAGTGATGTGATCCTGTGAAAATGGAAAAAAGTCAAGGTGCCCAACTAAGCCGGTTGAGCTATAGATCATTTTAGAACCCAAAAATAGAGAAGATTACATGGGGTGGAAAAGAATGGGTATACCTTACGGGACAACTAAACATGGCAAAAAAGATAGGATCTATTAAAAGCAATCTCATGTATAGCAAGTAAAAAACTACCCCTGGTAGAGTTCATACAACAAGCCAAGGGACCCAACTGAAAAAAATTTTTTCAAGTTTAAGAGTTTCGCAGCCAAATTTCAGTTTTAGGCACATTTCAAGTTGTATGCGAGTGGTTGTAAGCAAGGTGATGCCATTTCCCAAACCGGGCGAAGTCAAAGGATTTTGACACAGGGTTTCGGTCATGCATGACCCCGCTCAAGTTCAACCCATAGGGGAAGCAGTCTAAAACACACGGTGAATTTGCTCACAATGCAGCCCCAACTCGATTTTTCCCAAAATTCACAATTCGGGAGAGCAATTTCATTTTAGATCAATTTTAGTCATGTTGCTCAATGGAAGTGAATGAAAAATGAAGACCCATAGTTACAAGCTATATACAAAAAAACCCAAGAAGGTCTTCAAAAGCCTACACATGCTAGTGCCATTTAAAGGGGGGGGGGTGACAGGGAAATTTAAAAATTCATTTTTAAAACCTTTTTAACTTAGCTCTATTGAAATTCAAGAGATCAAAGAGAGTCTAAGTTAGGCAACACCATAGACACATAAAGCACCTCAAACAGAGCATAGTTTCATTATATTGGCTATAGGTATGAAGCTTAAAATGATCTATGTCACAAATGCAAATGAGATGCAAGATGCAATGACACCAATTAACACTAAGAAGACACCAAAGAAAAGAAAGAAAAGACAAATAATAACCAAAAGAACTAAGATACACAAAGAGCTTCCCTCAACTAAAAGGGGAAGCAAACACCCAACTCGCCCCGAAGGCGTGAAAACGCAGCTTGATCCAAAGGTTTTGTGAGAATGTTCGCAAGCTGGTTTTGGGTCTCGACATGCCGGAGGTCAATGTCGACCTTCTCGTAGTGATCATGCAAGAAGTGAAAGCGGACCTCAATGTGCTTGGTCTTAGAGTGAAGCACGGGATTTTTGGCCACACTAATTGCACTCGTGCTATCGCAAAGCATAGGCACCTTAGTAAGCACAAGACCAAAATCCTTCAAATTTGCAATCATCCAAATCAACTGCGAGCAATAGCTAGCCACGGCAACGTACTCAGCTTCGCACATTGATTGTGCCACACTAGACTATTTGCAAGAAGACCAAGACACCAAAGAAGACCCGAGAAACTGGCAAGTCCCAGAGGTGGACATCCGATGAAGACGACAACCGGCAAAGTCGGCATCAGAATAACTGCAAAGCGAAAGAGAGGAAGAGGTGGAGAACCAAAGACCGAATTCAGGAGTGAAGCGTAAGTACCTCATGATGCGTTGCACCGCCTGCTTGTGCGAAGTCCGTGGGGACACCTAAAAACGCGCACACAAGCAGATGACAAACTGAATGTCCGACCGAGTCGCGCATCCAAGGCAGTTGTAGTCGACATGGGTGTCGAAAGAGGCTTTGCCTCACTGAAGGACCGAGAACGGCGATCAGAGGGGGGGGGTGAATGGGAGCCTCAAATTTCTCTCGAAATATTCGGGCCACTCTTCCCAAAAACAACCCCAGCAAGCAAGCTTACTCCACCAGCAAGATCACGACCCTAGAGAGGGTGGATACCTTTGGTGATGACCAAGAGGTACAGCGGATCTTCCGGAAACCAAAAACTCAAACCGAGACAATGACAGTGAGGCTCTCAAACCTTAGAGAGAAGAGAAGAGAGTTCACCCAGAAATACTTGTGAGAACTGGTCTCACAAGTGCTTCATCAAGTTCCCTGCATGATTACGAAACCAACGCAGCAAACTGAACTCAATTCAGAGTCCGGACGAGGGAGAAACGGCCAAAATAGTGGGCGACAGACGCTGCTGAAAAGGGGCGACGGACACTCCGACAGGGCGACGGACGCTCCGATGCAGAGTCCGACGCCAGCATCCGTCGTACCCAGCAAACAACCCGAAACAGCCCTAGGCGACGGATGCTCGGCTAGGGACCGGGCAGCGTCCGTCGGGTGGATTCCAGCGTCCGTTGGCAAGTACTAGCCACCACAGAACTTGTTCGTTTCAACTCCGATTGAATCCAAACTTTGTGGGGAGGTTTCTGAGGTAGATGTGACTTTACTCTTGGAGGATCTGGTCCATCCTTCCCTCACAAGTTCGTGAATCAAAGATGAACAAGGAAAAACGAAGTGGAACATGAAGTGGAACACGAACCGAAACGCAAACACACCGATCTCCTTGCTCACCCCATTCCAAACCGAATCCTTCGGTGGATTTGAACACAAGGGGCAGCAGCAACTTTCTATTCAAATGGAATTCCAAAACATAGAGCAAGGCGGGAGATATGAGGTCGGGATTGCAAGAGAGAAAATACCAAAACAACGAATGCAAACACAAGCGGATTCGCAACCAACTCTCAGAGGAGACAAGGAGGTTACGACCTCCTTTCCTTACGAAAATCTCAGTTTACATGGGAGACTCCATGGATCTCAAGCAAGAAGCCTAGAGGTGGGGGAAAACCTAGGATGTGGGAGGTGGAAGAGGAAGTGCAAGAGATGGGGAGAAGAGAACCCTTCATCCCCTATTTAACAGGGCTTTGGTTATTTCCCAAAGAACCCCATAGATACATGAGTGAAATACCTAGCCTAAGCATTGCAGTCCAAGCTCCGGAAAATATCTTCCTTGATTTGAATGGACAGCCCCGCTTCCTGCCAGGAGTTGCCATCGCCTCGATGCAACCTCCAAGATTCTGCCACGTGCCATCCCCACTTCCTCGGAAGCTCCGCCCGGGTTTTGAGGCCCAAACCCACGAAACTCGCCACCGGTAGCTTTGGGCTCAACTACCGAACCCCAAGTTGTGAGGCCCAAACTCGGAAATCGTCCTCGGATGGTTTTGCGGGCCAAACCACCAAACCGCTCGACACGAGCCACCTTGTCCTCGCTCGGTCAGACTTTGAGTCCCATGAGCCTCCGCTCGACCCGCTCGTCCGTCGTCTTGACTTGGTCAACTCGGTCTACCTCCATGTCTTCTCGCACTCGCCGGTGCCAAGTACTAGCCACCACAGGTAGTCCGCCGGCGCCCATGGTCCCTCAGTCCGAGCCCCGCTTCTGCCCTTCACCACTCTTAGTCCATCGACACGGCAAGCCTCTACTCGACCTTCTTCACGCCATTGACCACTGTCACTAGGCATAGCACCTGCACACCAGAAGCCGATAGACATGCACACATTTGCTTTCGCAAAGTTGTTAGAATTAAGCCACTCAAACTAAAACACTCAGGTGTTGGGCAAACACTCATCATAAAACTGAACTACATGGGTCCTTATCCACCATGTGTTCGCACTCACCCATGTCAAACTTCTTCAAGATATCCTTTGTGTACTTGCCTTGGTGAACAAACGTCCCTTCCCGGGTTTGCTTGATTTGCAACCCGAGAAAGAAAGTCAACTCTCCCATCATGCTCATCTCAAATTCCCTGCTCATAAGATCTACAAACTTGGTAACAAGAGCATGAGAAGAACCACCAAAGATGATATCATCCACGTATATTTGGACAAGGAGAGTGTCTTTGCCTTGCTTGAGGAGAAACAACGTCTTATCTACCGATCCCATTTTAAAACTCTTATCAAGCAAGAAGGTTCGCAATCTATCATACCATGCTCTAGGGGCTTGTTTCAAACCATACAAAGCTTTGTGGAGTTTAAAAACATGGTTTGGAAACTTGGGATTTTCGAAACCGGGAGGTTGTTTAACATAAACTTCCTCCTCTATGTAGCCGTTTAAGAAAGCACTTTTAACATCCATTTGAAAAAGTTTAAAACCCTTAGAAGCCGCAAAAGCAAGAAGGATTCTAATGGCTTCTAAACGAGCTATGGGAGCAAAGGTTTCCTCATAGTCTATCCCCTCCTTTTGACAAAAGCCTTGAGCTACCAACCTAGCCTCGTTGCGCACTACCGCCCCATCCTCACTTTGTTTATTTTTGAAAACCCATTTGGTACCTATGGGGTGAAAACTAGGTGGTGGAGGAACTAAGACCCAAACGCGGTTTCGCTCAAAGTTTTCTAACTCCTCATGCATGGCATTAACCCAATCTGGATCCATCAAAGTGTGTCCAACATCTCGGTGCTCAAAAGAAGCGACAAAAGCCGAATGAGCAAAGTGAGAGAGATAGGACCTGGACCGCGTGACTCGATGGATGATGTCGCCGCTGGATGTGGCGGGTAGCCTGCCTTGACTAAGTGGCCTCCCCCTCGACAGCAGTTGGAGCTCCCTCAGGTGCAACAGGCACCGACTGAGGAAGTTGCTCGAACGGCCCCCATGTAGAGGAAGTAGTTGGATCGGGACCGTGAGCTGAATTGGAGGTCGCAGGGTCGACAGGAGCAGCCATTGAAGTTGGCTCGGAATCACCCCAATCGGCATCGTCCTGCTCCTCCTCCACAAAGATGCTAGTGTTCACCTCATCATCGCCTGCAAGCTCAAAAGCAGTGGAAACACAGGGCATAGTCTCATCAAAGGTAATCTCACAAGTCTCCATCACTCGGTTAGTCTCAAGGTTAAGTGCACGATAAGCATGAGTTACCGCCTTTTTGAGGATGATACAGTCACAAGACCGTGATTCAAATGTATCCAACTCACCGCCTTTTTGAGGATGAAGCACCTGCATCCAAACACCCGTAGGTGACTTACCTTGGGTGGTCTCCCAAATCGCAGCTCATAAGTCTTTCTTGAAAGCTCGGAGAAAAATGTGATTGGAAACATAGCAAGAAGAACAGAATGCTTCAGCCCAATACCGCCTAGGAGTCCTATGCCCATCGAGCATCGTCCTACCCATTTCAACAAGGGTTCGATTCTTGCGCTCAACAACACCGCTCTGCTTGGGAGTGTGAGGTGAGGAAAACTGGTGATCGAGACCCAAAGAAGAGCAAAGAGTTGCAAAGTGAGCATTGTCACTCTCGTGCCATTGTCACTGTGGATAGCTCTCATGGCATTTTTAGAGGTAGCTCATTTTGCAATCTCAAAATCAGATCTCGAACATGCGAAAAAGCCTCATCCTTACTCTCCAAAAAGAACACCCAAGAGTATCTCGAGTAGTCATCAACGACTACAACATCATACCACTTCCTTCCTTCCGACCTAACCCGAGCTGGACCAACTGTGTCCATGTGTAAGAGCTCGCCGGGTCGAGTGGTCATGATCTCAGTCACAGGAGGATGGGAAGCGGCAACCATCTTGCCATGCCTGCAAGGATGGCAAACCAAATCCTGCTCGAATTTCAGCTTTGGCAATCCTTGGATAAGGTCCATCGAGCTAAGCCTTGCAAGCAAGTCGAAGCTAAGATGTCCCAGTATCCTATGCCACTTCCAAAGCTCGGAGGAAGAACCGGCAAGAAGACAACGAGAAGGTTCGGAAGAGATAGTAAAATCCGGAAAACAAGCTCACCACGATAGTCCAAAATCCGAGAGATATTAGGCTTGAAACTCACTTCAAAACCATCATCAAGGAGTTGTAAAATCGAAACAAGGTTAAAATGCAAATTCGCAACCAAAGCAACATCCTTGAGGACAAAAGAAGAGTTGACTCAGATGGACCCCCCGGGAGACAACCTTACCTTTACTCTTGTCCCCGAATGTGATATACTTAGTGTGGCGCATAGGGTTGAGGTTGGAGAACCACTTGACACTTCCGGTCATATGGCATGAGCATCCGGAATCCACAATCCAAGTCTCCTCCAGTCCTCCTTCCTACATCAATAAAAAGACAGGGTGAGCAAATGGACCAACACTAGGGTTAGTAAACTGTGAAGGATACCATTGTTGTCCCACTTTCCCAAAGAATGGGTTAGGATAAAAAACAAACATCTCCTGCCCCACGGAGGGATAGTGATCACCACGATAGGGAAAACGTGGTCCACTAAAGAAGGGTGGAGTAAAGAACCCGCCACGAGGCCCGTTGTCATATAGGTCACGACCGGTACCCCGCCGGGCACGACCACCACGTGGTCTCGCCTCCTAAGGCCTAGCACCTTGAGGCATTGTACCTCTAGTCCTAGATGTGCGCCTCTGAACTTCTGGTTCACACACCCCAACTGGTGGGTGGTACATGTCCCGGTTTTTCAACTCAGACTGCCTCCGAACATCTCTCTTCCTCATAAATCAAAACTCAGCCATATGCCCATCCCGCTCACAATACTAACAATGGAACCTCACCACACTCTTGGTAGGCACTTTCTTGGTGGGTTGGGTGGCTCTAGCTTTTTTAGGAAGGGCATCACTAGAGATATCTGGCAGTGTGTCAAGTGGGTTGCGAAGATGATTCGGTTTTGCAATCCACACTTGCTTCTGTGGAGTGGTTTTGGGTGGCTCTTCAAACACACCATCTCTCATAGGAAAATGAGAGGGGTTGGTAGGCATAGGTGGAGTGAACTTGGTGAGCTTGGGAATTGTGGTGGGTTTCTCACTTTCACTCAACCCACTGCACTCACCGATGTTGCCAAACAAGCTATCGTCCTTCCCACCTATAGCAAAGCCTACTCCCGTGTTGCCTGCCCTTTTGCATTGGCTAATGTAACACCCTAAAATTTGAATTAGCAAATTAGGTTTGAATTTGAATTTAACTTGCTTTAATTTGATTTACTTCTAGCAATTTTGTGAGCATAGAACTTAATAAATAACACTAAAATAAATATCAAATGTTAGGGCTCAACATGTTGTGCATCTCATGCTGCTGCATTCTCTTTTGTACTGTTGGTTTGCAAAAGCTTTAAACTAATTCAAAACCCATTAGAAAATAATTTTGGAAAAAGAAAAAAAGAGAAATATAAAACCTTGCTCCCTTCTCCTTTCGGCCTGCTTGGCCCAAAGCCAGCCGGCTCCTTCCCTCCCTGCCTTCCACCCGCTTGGGCTGGCCTGCTGCTCGGCCCAGTTCTTGCTTGGCCACCGCATCCCCTTTCTCCCACTGACGCGCCAGGCCCGCGTGTCAGCCGCCCTCTTCTCCCACCTCGAGTCCGCATCAGACTCTGCTGCTCGCGCGCACCGACCCGCAACCACCTCCGCGATTCTCCCGCGAGCGGGCGTATCCGTGTGGGATCCTATCCCTTGCCCAGCTATAAATAGTCGGACCATGCGCCGCCTTTCCTCATCTGCTCTCGCGCCTCGCCTCGCCCTAGCAAGCAGCAGCACTGCATCGCGTTCGCCGGAACAGAGCAACGCCGCCGAAGCTCCGCGCCACGGTTCCCGTCGCCGTAAGCCTCTTCGAGCTTCGCATCATCTTTGCGTGGCCACGGAACACCTCCCCTCTCTCTTTTTTCCCTTTCAATTATGCTCCGGTTGACCTTGTCGCCGTGTGAAGGAGTTCCGCTGCCGCTGTTCGTCGTCGCCGGCCATCCACATCTATCCTTGAGCACCGCCTTCGTCCTTGGTGAGTTCGCCTCTCTCCGCTCTTTCTACCGGTGTTTTCGGTTCGGAAAACCGAGCACCGTAGCTCCGGTTCGGTCCGCGCCGGCGAGCTCGGGCCCAGCCCCGCCATGGCACCGCCGCCTCTGCCCTCTCCTCCGACGGAGCATCTCTCCCTCTCCCCCTGTTCTAATCTAATCCGTCCAGATTGGATCGGACGGATCCTATTGCTCCATACCCCTTCGCGGGTCTTCTTTCTAAAGAGACCCCCAGTTTTCATCTAATAAACCCGCAGTCTGAGCTGATCCTATAATTCGAGTTTTCCAAATTAATTTAATTCCAAAACTGTTTCACTTAATTACAAGTATGGCACTGTTTTCAAATACCTATAACTTGCTCGTTTTAGATCCAAATCGATCCGTTCAAGTTGCGTTAGATTCATAATTTTATGCTCTATCCAGTAGTATAGATTTCATATATGTTAACCACTTTTGAAAATAAAAGTTTAGATTAAATCTTTTAATGATTTAATCTTGTATAGTAAATCTTGTTTAATCTATAGTTTAATCGTTTTAGATCCGTTTAGAGTGAATTACGCATCTATGTGATTGTAGTATAGTATAGATCTATTTTATAACCGTTTCAAAACCCCTTTATTGTTTATGGTGTAATGTTCTAATTAAATCTATGTTGCTTCGTGTATGATTGTTTGGATGATTGCGTGGTGATGTTGATCGAGTACAGCCGGTGAGTTTTTCGGTGATCAGGAGTTCTTTGCAGCAGATCAGGACCACCAGGAGCTTTGTGTTCAAGGCAAGTTTAACATGGGATCATCCTTGTTACCTATTCACCTTAATTCACCTAGTCATGATTGCATGTGTCTCAATTGATTCCTATTTAGATCTTTACCATAGCTTGTTACCTTGTACCTTGTCACCTTGGGATACTATTGCATATGGGTAGATCTGCTATGCTTTATGAATTATGAGAGGAATCTTGACTAATGATATATGCAACAATGAGATAAAATTTGCTTTTGTAGCAACATGGAATAGGACACCACTGTAGGGCAAAAGCTGGGATAATAATGCAACCACAAGTGCTAACATGGCTCTGGTTTTAGTCAATTATGGGAGTTGGACTAGCATGATTGTAGTTCGTGAAAGGCACCTTTGCCAAGCTGGTTATGGGGTATAGCTTGTGTGGGGACCGTTGTGGGTGGTACCATCGGGGTGTCCCATATACCCCTTTGCATTGGGTCCATAGGGTCCACTACTTGCTAGAAAGACTTTTTGAAAGACTTCATAGTGTACCCTGCTCACTCACCTTGGCAGTGTTTTGGGAGTTGCAAACCCGGGCATATGGGCAACATGACTTGTGGGTAAAGTGCGTAACCTCTGCAGAGTGTAAATCTATCATGATAGCCGTGCTCACGGTCATGAGCGGCCTGGAAAACTCACAGTGTAGATGATCATGTTGTTTAATTGTTAATGTTGATTATTATTCTTATCATGTGGTTATTAATTGGGTTTTGCATAACTAAAGCTAACTGTTGGTAAAACTTGACCAAGCTAAAAGCAACCGCAGTTCAGACAGTGTCAGCCTTTGAGCTTCATAACCCTGTGTTACTCTTGCTGAGTACTTTAAGTCCTCACCCTTGCCTTTAACCTCATCAGATGGCTATGAAGACTACCGTGAAGAGTACTAGGCTAGTGGTCAACCAGTCGGCGTTCCTTGTGAAGTGGAGCTTCGTCGCGAGAGTTATCTTTATATTTCCGTTGTTTTGTTTATGAATATTATTCGTTATGTAATAAGCACTCAGTGATAGTACTATTTAAAGATTTGTCGGCTTATGTGTGTGATTGATCTCTGGGCACACATGAGTTCTTCGCATTCAATTTTATTCTTAAAATTGGGTGTGACAAATTGGTACCAAAGCAAGTGTTGACTGTAGGACGCAAGCCTAGTTAGAATGGTCTTCTTATCTTGTCTTTACCGTCTCTTTTCATGCTTACATTCTTGTATATATATTATCTCTAACTGTTTATTCATCAGCACCGGAGGACGTGCCCCTCGCCGCCAGATTGCCCCCCCTAAACCTCAAGCGCTAATGGTGGAATCTAAGGAAGAACCAGAGGAGGAGGTCCAGGAAATCTCCAGTGGCGAAGAGTGCCATGGGGAAGGGAGCCCCCATGCCCCAAGTGCTGACAATATTTCTCCTACTCCTGATGTTGCCGGAGAAGACCTGCCAGAAGAGACAGGGTGGATCCGCACTAAGCATATCCGAGGAGGAGCCAACAGCAGCTACGCTGACTCCCAGCTGGTGGACCTTGTGCTGGAATGCCACCCAGGACCTATGATTGCAACAATGTACACTTGCAAGGAATTCAAACACCCCATCACCAACACCTACTGGATGGCAAAGATCTATATCTGTGGAAGTGTTAATGGGCAAACAACTGACCGTGTGGATTATACCTTCCATAGCTGTGTTGCTCATCCTACCATGGAAGCAAGCATGAAGGACGCCACGTTCTCTGCATATGTGGCCATTCTCAACAAATTCAGGGAAAGGCTCGCCAACACCCGGCGCCGTTACATCTCTCGTTTTGATGCGGAGCAAAGTTGGATAATCACCGATCCTAACGGGGAAGGCGGCCCCGTCCTGAATGAGCTCGTCAACTTCGTTTAGGAGATGATGAGCATGTATGGTCATCTCATAGTAGAAGTAAGGGGGCTGCGCAAAGAGCTCAAACGCAGTTACCAATAGCAAGATGAGCTTCATGAAGAGTTTAGGCTACCAATGAACTTCAAGAAGATCAAGAAGAATTAGGACTAGGAGTCCCTTTTATCGTCTTTCGCTAGATCGTGAGTCGTGTGTGCTAGTGTTTCCTATATGTTTAGTTGCTTGTTCTTTTGCTAGTGTGTGAGTTGGTTCTTTGTGATGATTGATTGATCTTGTGGGCCTGTCCGCAATACTCGTAGCTTAGGTTGGGTTATTTGAAAGTTGAATAATAAATAAAGTTAAAGTTATCGTAAATATGTCTTTTCAGACCTCCCTGTCTTGTTATTTTTTCCTAATTAATTCTGAATGTCCTAAAATCACGAAAATTTAACTGAAACAGTAGACTTCCTCATCTTTCCGTGGCCGCAAGAATCACCTTCATATCTGTTCGGAGTTAAGAGAAACAATTCCTGCAAGTTGATGTTTCTGCGCAGTTCGGTATTCTGGAAAGATCTGTTTAAACGTAAGTTGTGATTAAGTTAATGTCAGAATCAGAAAAAAGTCGGTATTGCGAAAGTTGTAGATAATTTCTTTATCTTTCCAACCATGTAAGCTTTGCCTCTGTTTGAGTTCGGGAACTTCAGATATGACTGTTTTTCTAGACTGCTGTTGTGCTGAAAATCCAGAAAAGTTGCAGACTCATCTCGTGTCAGGTTTTAAATTTGTTCTTATGTTCCTTACGACAAATGCCTCGCACAAGGACCAACTCCAGATCCAACACCAATGGAGGTCAGGATTGCAACAACAACAACAACAACAACCAGCACCCACTACCTCCACCACCTGCGATGACTCCAGAACATATGCAGGCTCAGATGATGCAGACAATGCAAGCTATGATGCAGTTCATGCAGAACCAACCCCATCAACCTGCTGGAGCTCCACCTGTCAACAAGCGGAGGGGATTTCTGCAAGGACACCCTCCCATTTTCTCTCATGCCAGTGATCCATTGGAGGCGGATGATTGGTTGCGTGCGGTGGAGAAGCAACTCAATATCGCCCAGTGCAATGACCAGGAGAAAGTACTGTATGCTTCTGGTCAACTTCAAGGTGCAGCTCAGACTTGGTGGGAGACATACCAAGATGCTCGCCCCGACAATGCTCCCGCTATCACCTGGGAGGAATTTTCCAGGGACTTCAAGGCGTGCCACATTCCAGAGGGAATCATAGAGCTGAAGCAGGAAGAATTCAAGAACTTTCGGTTGGGACAGGTGTCAGTCAACGAGTACCATGACAAGTTCTCGCAGCTTGCTCGCTATGCTCCCAATGAAGTAAGGGATGATACCGACACACAATGTCTCTTTTTGAAGGGGATCTACTACGACCTCCGGTTGCAGCTGAAGGGTAATACCTACCCGAATTTCCAATCCTTGGTGAACCGTGCCATCGTCCTAGACAATGAACGCAGGGAGATGGACAAGAAGAGGAAGCTTAGGGGACAAGCTTCTGGGAGCAACACTCGCCAGTGTCCCAACTATCCTTAGCAGGGTTACCAGCAGAGGTACCAAGGCTCATCTAACTATGGGAACCGTAACCCGAACCAGCAACGTCCACCGTTCTAGCAGCAGGGTCGTTACTCAGGACCTCGTCAAGGCTCGTCCAGCAGTACCCCAGCAAAGTCTAATGTTCCCAATACCCCCAACAAGTGTTTTGCTTTTGGTGAACCCGAACATCTCTCCTATAACTGCCCCAAGAAGAAAAACTCACCAAACCCTCAGGGTCAGAACAGCAACAATCAGAGAGGAAGGTACCAGCCACCCTCACATAATAGGAGCGTGAACCATGTGTTTGCAGAAGCAGCTCATGAAGCGCCAGAAGTGATGATGGGTATGTTCCATGTCAACTCCATCCCTACTACTATTCTTTTTGATTCTGGAGCATCGCATTCTTTCATATCGCAAGCTTTTGTTAGAATGCATGGAATATCACTTTTAGCAATGCAAAACCCTATAATAGTAAATTCACCGGGTGGGGTTATGAGAATCGATTGTTACTATCCATCGGTTACTGTTACTCTAAGGGGGGTAGACTTCAAAGCTAACCTTACAGTCTTGAGGACCGCTGGGATTGATGTTACATTGGGATTAGACCGGATGAAAAAGCAAGATGTAGTGATCAAGTGTGACAAAAAGATAGTTGAGTTGTCTACACCTACAGGGGCAGGATCAGTATTGATGTGGTTATGCAACCTCCATCGACAGCCGCCATCAATCAGCTTGAGGAGAATGACAACCTAGCAGAGCGAGTTGTTGATGAATTTCCAGATGTGTTCCCCGAAGATTTGCCAGGTATGCCTCCCGATCGTGACATTGAATTTATAATTGAGTTATTACCTGGAACTGCACCTATAGCTAAATGTCGGTGTCTAAAATGGCGGGGTCTAGACGGCCAACAAGTAAATTTCTAAGCGTGTCGGAGCTTGGATGGTTGCGCTCGGAGAACAATGAGGTTTATACTGGTTCGGGCATGAACACCCTACATCCAGTGTGTTGAGGGGTTGTATTACTGAGCGCGGAGAGCTCATAGAGGGGAGCTACAAGCTTTTGGTGAGAGAGAGAGAAGGCGATTCCCAGGTCTCGTGCGTATGAGGTTCTTGGTTCTAGTGAGTGCTCGCGTGTGTGCGAGTTTGAGTGTGTGTGAATGAGGGTTGGAATGTCGAGTCCCCCTGAGATTGGGGGTCAATTCCCTCCCTTTATACGTAGGGAGAGATGGAGGAGTATAGTAGAGAGAGATGGAGTGAACATGGGCCTAACTTGGGCTGCTGCCGAAGGAAGCCTTTGTCTTCATCCTGTCTTCCTTCTTGAAGAAGATTGCGCCAGTAGACGCATGTCCGGGTCCTGTTCGCCCCTGACGAGCTGTAGCCATGCGCCCTGTGACCGGGAACCCTGCTATTCCCCTTTCCGGGTATGGGCGGTGGTTGGTCGCACATAATCAGGCACCCCTGCGTTCCGTCGTACAGTGCTTCATGGTGGCTCATGCTCTGAACCCCATCACTGAGGATCGAGTGTACTGTGGACCTTTTGACTATGTGGGCTAGAGCGCCTTGGGATGTGGCATGGCGGTGAAGTCTCCGAGGGCGAGGGTCGTCACGAATGACGTTTGTTGGGCTCGGACGGGGCGGAAGGGCCCCCGAGGGTAGATGACGTTACGGGCAACGCCATCTAGGCTCGGACGAGGCGGAAGAGCCCCCAAGGGTCGATGACGTCACATGTGACGCCATCTTGGCTTGGGCGAGGCGGAAGAGCCCCCGAGGGTCGATGACGTCACATGTGACGCCATCTTGGCTTGGGCGAGGCGGAAAATACCCCGAGGGTCGATGACGTCACGGGTGACGCCATCTTAGCTCGGGTGAGGCGGAACAGCCCCCGAGGGTCGATGACGTCACAGGCGATGCCATCTTGGCTCGGGCGAGGCGGAAGAGCCCCCAAGGGTCGATGACTTCACGGGTGATGCCATCCTGGCTCAGGCGAGGCGGAAGAGCCCCCGAGGGTTGATGACATCTTGGGCGACTTCACCTTGGCTCGGGTGAGGCAGAAGAGCCCCTGATGGTGATTTTTGTTTTTGTGGAGTCCAAGGATTTGGGTACCGTATTTCTAGGTATCCGACAATAGCCACCGAGCCTTCGATGTAGTGAAGGACTACAGCGGAGGCTTCAGAGAGCGTTTATGGTGGTTTGGTTCGATTATGTGTATTCTGGTGGGTGCGCGCGACCACACCCGGCGGGTGTAGCCTCCGAGGCCTTAGGAGTGAGACTTTTCCTCCTAAGGGCTTATTCGGAAGACTTCTACAGTGCTCGACCCTTTCCTTCCCCCGCGAGGCGGGGAGGGAGAGAGAGTGGGCCGCTCCGCACGTCAGGGCTAGACCTCCGGTCGCATGCCTACCCTGGCACAGGCCATGTTGTTGGCCTCAGGCTGACGGCCCATGAGATGACGAGTCAGCTCTGTGCCGTGCTGTGTTTCGACCTGTACGGTCGATTGACCGGTCGGAGATATGTTTGTCGGATTCCGGGGTCTGGCAGCGCTCCCTTTCCCTGTAGCCCAAAAGCGGACGTGTCGTGCCTTTCCCGTTCGAGGAGTGGTGCTAGAGCACGGTTCGCTCTGCGGTCCAGACTCTGAACGACATGGCCTGAGCCTGCAATCTGGTTGGCCATTTATAGCCTCGTTGGACGGCTGTGCCCCCTTAAAGTGGGTGCTGTCGCACAGTGCAATGTGGTTGGGGGGTAGAGTTGTAGCTTCACGGACCGACTGTCACATGAGTGCCCTGGCGGGCTATAAATAGGGGCGGCCGCCTGCAGGAAAGCACACATTCTCACAGTATGGCTTGCCCTAAGTTCTTCCTCCGAGCCGCCCTGGCGGACGGCCTTTTGAGAGCGAAACCGGATTCAGAGGAAGTTCTACGTAGGGAGCACCACCGTCTTGCGTCGTGGGACGGGAGATGTCAGGGGGAGCTCTGCAATATGCGCAGTTCTTTCCTGTCATCTCGTCCCACTGGATGGTCGTGCTCCCTTACCGTCTCTCACGGCAGGGGGCCGAGGATGCGTCTAGCGGGAAGACTGTGCGGTCCGCCCGCTCAGTCTTCTAACCCAGGCATTCCTTGGGCCTGCTGGTGGCGATGGTACTGCTGGGAGATGGTGGACCTGCGAGCCGGCGGGCCTGGTCACGTTCGGGCGGGAAACACCGCCAAATCGTCGGGCGTTCCGTGGCCTGGCATTCGAAGCGCGACCTAGAAAAATGCTTGACCAACTCGTCATGCCTATTTCTGGGGGCGCAGTCAACCGCGCAGGTCTTGGATGATGGTGGTGCAGTCGCCGCTCCGTCACGGACAGATGAAGCAGGGGTAGTTTGGCTCGTTGGGTGTTCGCCTGATAGGCAGCCTTCGGAGCGGTCGTTACCAGTGTTGGCAGGGCGTTCGACTCTTGTCCTCTTTCGCTTTCCTTTGGCCCTCGGCTGGGATCCCCCTTCAGTCCATCTTGTGTTTGGTCAGGTCTGGCCTTTTGCGTCACCTGAAATGTATGTAACCTGTCGTCACGCGTGGCTCCTGGTATTCCAGCGCACAGTAGAGTGAACGTTACCGAGCGGCCGCATTTAATGCGACTCGGGTCGTGGGGTCATGCTAGCGGGGAGCTGCGAAGACACCGTTCCGTCTTCCTGCCCCTTATAAATATCCATGCTCCATGGGTCTGCACTGTTCGCCTCCTTCACTGCTTCGTCTTGCTCGCGTCGAGTCCTCCGGAGCTAGGGTCGAGTCCTCGCATTGAGAGGCCGGACCCGCCGAGCGGGTACGTGGTCTCTTTCCTGCCGTTCCACAAGAGCGGATTCGGGATGCCGCCGTCTCGTTTCTTCAGGGGGATTCTTCACCACTATGGGATTGAGCTCCACAATCTCAACCCCAACTCCACAATCTCGTTTCTTTACAGCCATGTCGGAAGGCATGTTGGGGACGGAGCCGGACTTCAACTTGTGGAGGTTCTTCTTCAAGGTGGCGGTTTTCCTCCTGTATTCGAAGGGAATGAGGTGGGTGGCGTCCTGCGGAGGGTGCGTCATCAGCCTCCGTTTCGCTAACTCCCACATCTACATGCCAGCGCGAACGAGCTCGTCCCACCGGGGTGGCACTCCCAATGGTTCTACATTCGGAACCATCCGGAGGCGCCGCTCCCGGAGTACACAGTCCAGCGCTTCGCAGAAGAGTTCCCCAGTTGGAGCGACGACTTGACCCCGGAGGAGCTCTCGGGAATACGGCCTTATCTCTGAAGCTTGAGGAGGCTCCGCGACGAGGAGTTGAACCTCTCATGGCTGGTGGCATAGTTCTTGCGGCGCCGGGTGCTCCCGCTTATGGCGCGGACGCATCTATTGGGAAACATGGTGCCCGGGGCGTCGTGCGAGGGATCCTCTATGGCGGAGGTGGAGCTAGAGCTGGAGGACGCGGTCGACGTTGCCCGGAGGCTGCTTGGGGACGCGTTGAACAAAGACGGCATTTTTCATTGTCCGCCAATGCGCCCAACCCCAACTTTGTCGAGCTGGTAAGTCGGGACTATGGTGTGGTGCCTTTTTCCCCGCGCTTCCTTCATTTGGTAGTGACGACTCGCACCCCACTCATTCTTTTTTCTGCAGGGGCCCCTCTCGATGGCTCGCCACGTGGCCGCGCCTCTCCCTGCTCCGCCGGTGCAAGGGATGGCGGACCTGGATTGGGAGGCCCTTGGGGACGATGACGATGATGATGATGATGAGGACAGACGCCCTCTATCGGAGGTGGTCCCTGTGCTTCGAATGGCGGGGACGACGAGTTGGCCGAGTGCTGGTGCGACCATGGTGGCAGCGTCATCAGGGAGGGTGCTTGGCGCACACCTGGCCCCTGGTAGTTCCGGGGGCCGCGCTGCCGGCGGCACTCCGTCTACTCCTGTTCCCATCAGGCCCACCAAAGGAGGGGATGGCGAACGGAGCGGCAGTTCGGGAGCCTCGAACCGTGGCGCGATGGAGACAACGCGGAAACGTGGCCGCATCTTCTCCTCGTGGTAAGTTTGCGTCGCCCTTGGTTCTTTTCTGTTTTACCAATGGGATGTGGTTGTTCGCGGTGTGAGAGCAGGATGGAACTTGCAGGATCGGTGGGAGCCCCAATCATAAGGGCTAGAAGAAAATGCGGCAGGAGGCGCCCCTGGTTGGTCCGGAGCGGAGCACCGCGGCGTTGGCCGCATGTTCGGCAGACGCCGCCGGACGTGGGGGTGGACCGACCCCACGCGGCGCCACCACGACTAGCGTAGCGTCGCAGGCTCCTGCTGACTCTGGGCCCGCAGAAGCCTTGTCGTCCTCTCTCCCGGGAGTGGTAGTCATAGATGATTCCGGGGAAGAGGGTGGCCTAGATGTTTCCGTGGCGACGGACGTCAGGGATGCCCGATCGGAGGAGGGGCTAGAGGACGTGGCGGAGGCAACCGGCGCGAGGGAGGAAAGACACATAGGGGACCCCCTTCCCCGCGGCGGGCTGCCCCGTGGCGCGCTAGTCCCCCAGTTGTATACAGAAGAGGAGCTGGCAACCGCGCGTGCGTCGAAGGTCGTTCTTCCTCAGCCCGTAATGACGTCATCGGGTGAGGGGGGCGGCGCCCGGGGGGAGGACGCTCTCGGGGCCCTACGTCGGCTTGGTGCCGACTGTCGCTCCTTCGGGGACGCTGACCTGGTCAACCAGGAAAACCTCGGGGAGCCAGTGTTCATGCTGGATGACCGGCGCGAACTCCGGCATTGGCAACACATTGCGGGTGTTCGCCGGGAACATGGCTGTCACGTGGCGCGCGTGGTGGAGGAGCTCCAGAGATTGGTCGCCTCGATGAACGACGATCTCACTCATCATAGCGATGTCAAGACCGCCCAAACGTAAGTGTCGTTTCTTCCGCATTGGTCGGGTTCCTGACATCCTTTTTTGCGCAAATACTGATGGCGATGAGTGCCGAAGAAGTCGGAGTTCCTCCGTTGCGAGGTTGGGGGATGGGCCCCCGGGTCGTGGATGGAAGCCAGGGACATGGATGTGGCCGAGATCCTCCTGACCACTTGCAGCAAGGTGGTCGAGCTGGAGGAGCAATTGAAGGCCTCGACGGCGAGGGAGGAAGAAGCCCGAGCATCAGCGCGCCGGACCGCGGCCGACGTCGAGCGAATCGAGCAGGAGCGGGACGTTGCGCTCACTGATGCCGAGGATATCCGCAAGATGCTGGAGGACGAGCGCGACACCGCGGCCGAGGCGCGACGCCGGGCCGTCTCGGCGTTGAACTCCATGGAGGAGGAGCGCAACGCTATGCGACGCCAGCATGATGACAACCGTCGGGAGCGGGACAGCGTCGTGGCACACTTTGAGAATCTGTCCAACCAGGCACGCGAGTGCCATACTGGTGCTGAGCGGAGGATTCTGGAGTTCTCCTCTCGGGTGGGTGAGTTGACGATGGTCGCCTCATAGCTCTGCGCGACGGTCACCGGTCTAGGGGTAGAGAACGCAGGTACGTCTCCTTTGTCTGCCCGCCCGCCTTGGTGCCGTGTGGAGTATGTTTTTAGAGATTGAGGTCCTTTTTCCTGTTGCTCCAAGGTTGCAAGTCGGCGCTCAGGAGGCGCAGGCGCTGCGTGAGGCAGTGCGCGAGGTGTGCGACCTCTTCGGCGTGCAAGCTGTCGAGGGTGGTCCGGCAGCGGCCAGAACTCACGTCGGCCTGCTGTGGGAGCGGGGCCAAGCGCGGATCCGGGAGGCCCTGTGCATCGGGGTCCACCGCACGATGTCGATCGTCGCCTGCCACTACGACGCGGTGACTCCCGCATTCGTCAGCGAAGGGTACCCCCCAGACACCCGGAGGACTTGCTTGATCAGATCGAGGCCGACGCGGAGGAGCCAGCGATAGTTTTGGCCGCCAAGCTTGATGACGAGGTGTTCCCACCGCCGGAGGAGTGACCCTGCATGGTCAAAGATCAGGGTCGAGGGCCCTTGTAATAAAAAAACTTAAGCAATTATGTGGCGTGGCCCCGAGAGGGATTTGGACGACTTTAACGGCTCTTTAGTGAGCTTGCTCTATGTTTGTTTGCTTGTTGGTTTTCGCATTTGCTTTTTTGCTTGGGCTACTTGCCCGATTTTCCCTGGGAGGAGCTTTGATCTGTTCAGGTGTGAGGTCAGGTGGAGATACTTGGCTCCTGGGAGCCAGATTATTTCGCGGCCCTTTGGCATGGTCCGGCGAGATCTGTTCTCTCGGTGGGGGAAATCCGGCTTTCGCTTAGCGGATCGGCAAAAACAGTTTTTTTGAACGAAAAAGTTTCTTGGAGTGAAAGACAGGGGGTGACCCCCTTCCCATCCCCCGAGCGAGGTGTGTTCTGGCGCGCACCGAGAGTGCACCTTGCTAAGCGGTCGGTCCGAGGGTTCCCGCATTTTTATTCCTCAAACTTTTTTCTCTTGAAAGAGGTTACATGTGTATGTACATGATGATAGATATACAAGATAATAATGAGGAAGGCGACATAGCTGTTGGTGTTTTAGGGGTCCAAGCTCTTCACGCTCTAGGGGTCGACATCCATCTTGTCAATAGCTTCGATCGCCACCATGAGCTCCTCGTTGCGCACCTCCGCCATGGCGTTTTCGCAGCAGTCCACCTTGCACTGGTACACCAACTTGACGTCGGAGCAGACCGTGATGATGCCGCACGGCCCCGGCATCTTGAGTTTTAGGTAAGGGTAGTTTGGGACGGCCATGAACTTCGCGTAGCACGGCCTTCCCAAAACAGCGTGGTAGGTTCCACGGTACGCCATGACCTCAAAGGTAAGGTACTCGGTCCGGAAGTTGTCCGGCTCCCCGAACGTGACAGGCAGGTCGATCTGCCCCAGGGGTACCGTTTGTCTCTCGGGAATGATCCCCTGAAAGGGAGCCCCCGAGGATAGAAGCTTTTCCTTGCGTCGGCCCAGGGCCTCGAAGGCATTGTAGTACAGGATGTTGAGGCTGCTGCCCCCGTCCATCAATGTTTGGGTGAAGCGCACGCTTCCTATGATCGGATCCACGACGAGTGGATAACGGCCCGGGTGAGGAACGTGGCTCGGATGGTCATCTCGACCGAACGTGATGTTGAGTTCCGATCAGTCGAGGTACGTCGGCGTTGCCGGGGCAACAGTGAAGACCTCGCACCGCTCCTTCTTCTGCTGGCGCTTGCAGTTGTAGGCCTCTGGGACTCCGAAGATCATGAGGCACTTTTTGACGTGGGGTTAAGAGTCTTCGCAACCCCCGTCCACGTTGTGAACACATGGTGGATAAGTACCCATGTAGTTCAGTTTTGTGATGAGTGATTTCCCAACACTTGAGCGGTTCAGTTTGAGTGGCTTGATTCTAACCCTTTGCGAAAGCAAATGTGTGTCTGTCTATCGGCTTGTGGTGTGCAGGTACTATGCCTAGTGACAGTGGTCAACGGCGTGGAGAAGGTCGAGTAGAGGCTTGCCGTGCCGATGGACTGAGAGCGGTGAAGGGTGGAAGCGGGGCTCGGACTGAGGGACCATGGGCGCCGACGGACTAGCTGTGGTGGCTAGTACTTGGCACCGGCGGGTGCGAGAAGACATGGAGGTAGACCGAGTCGGTCGAGTCAAGACGTTGGATGCGCGAGTCGAGCGGAGGCTCAGGGGACTCGGAGTCCGACCGGGCGAAGACAAGGTGGCTCGCGTCGAGTGGTTTGGTGGTTTGGGCCTCAAAACCATCCGCGTCGGTTTCCGAGTTTGGGCCGCAAAACTCGGGGTTCGGTAGTTGAGCCCAAAGCTACCAGTGGCGGGTTTCCTGGGTTTGGGCGTCAAAACCTAGGCGGAGCTTCCGAGGAAGCGGGGATGGCACGTGGCGGAATCCTGGAGGTTGCGTCGAGGCGACGGCAACTCCCGGTAGGAAGCGGGGCCGTCCATTCAAAATGCAGGAGATATTTCTAGGAGCTTGGACTGCAATGCTTAGCCTAGGTAGTTCACTCAATGTATCTAGGGGGTCTTCGGGAAATAGCCAAAGCCCGTTAAGTAGGGGGTGAAGGGGTATCCCTCATCCCATCTCTTGAACCCTAATCATTTTGCCCCAACTCTCTCTCTCTCTCTACCCTCTCTATAGTTCATGAGATCACTAGGTTCATTTCACCAACCTTTGTAAGAACTTGAGTTTGTTGCGAGGAATCGGAGGTCGTAACCTCCATAAGCCATGGTGGCTTCGACTTCTTGATGGTGTCCCCGTTTTGCTTGTGTTCTTCGCGTTTTGCTTTTGCTCCCTCTTTTTCCCGAGATGATTTCTCTATGTAGGGAGTAGCTCTTGCAAATCCGTTTGAACCAAGTTGTTGGTATTCGTGAAGAGCATCTTTGCACTGAAGGAATTCCCCTCAAATCTCACGAGTGCATAGATCGGGTGATTTCTTTGCGGTGTTCTTCGTTCTTGCCCCTTTTCCCCCAAATCCTCGTTTCCCTTTAATTCTCACCAAATTGAGCAATGATTTCTTAGGATTAGCTCCCCAACTGTACAAGGATCATGCCTACAAAGTTTGGTTGCAGTTGGAGTTCATTTGGTTGAGTTTTGGGAAGATTTGGAGGACAGAAAACAATTTTCGGGATCGTTGTGTAGATTTCGGGGGCGTAGGACGCTCCAGAGTTTGGCGTCGGACGGTCCGTCGGAGGCGTCGGACGCTACGTAGTGCTGACGATAGCGTCCGTCGCGATCGTCCGTCGCTGGGGCTGTTTTCAGGCTGTTTTTTGAGCGTTGGACGCTCCTGACAGAGCAGCATCCGTCGCTCGTCGGACTCAGTCCGTGGCCCTCTGCAGCGTCCGTCGCCCTTCCAGCAAGGTTTTCAGGATTTTCTTCGTTGTTGTTTTGGCCATTTCTCTCTCGTCCGAACTCCGAATCAAGTTCTGTTTGTTGCGTTGGATTCATATTCATGTAAGGAACCTGATGAGGTACTTTTGATACCATTTCTTATAAGTATTTTTTTTGGTGTGCTCTTGCCTCTTCTCTCTAGGGGTTGAGAGTACCGCTCTCGGTGTATCGGTTTCGAGTTCGTGGCTTTGATCGTTCTCCATCTTCTCCGACCGCTCCGCTGCACCTTTAGGGGTCTTCCTAAGGTGTCCACCTACTTGTTAGGTCATGTGCGAGTTGTTTCTTCTAAGATCAAGTCTTGCGTGTGAGTTTGGGACAAGGGACAAGTCTTTGAGTTGAATTTTATTTGGCTCCCATTCACCCCCCCCCCCTCTGGTCGTCGTTCTCGGTCCTTCAATTAGTATTAGAGCCGGTTAAGGATCAATCCACCTTACACGGTTCTTGATCCGTGAAGGTGACATGGAGCGAGGTGCTGGTAAACCTCCTTACTTCGATGGAACCAACTTTGCCTATTGGAAGGTGCGCATGTCCGCTTACCTCCAAGGGCTTGATACAAAGTTTTGGGAGATTTGTGAGCATGAGAACTACGTGGTTCTTGAGGCTCGGATCACCGATGCCAAGGTTATGTAGCATGCAAGTAATGCAAGAGCCCGTAGCATTCTCTTCTCTTATCTGTCTCTTTCGGAGTTTGAGCGGGTTTTGTTGACACAAAAAGCGTCAGGATCTGCGAACACCTCGGGCTTATACCCGAAATTCGATATCCGGAGGCGTGCCAGTAGATTTGACCAGTTAATCGACAAGGATGATAAATAGAACAAGATCCAATCCAGACAACAGCGATACGCCGGATGCTGGGATTGAGGCTTGATCAGGATAACTAGAGCAGAGCTGAATGAGGCAACAGCGATGCGCCCGGATGCCAAAGCTCAGAGGTACTCCCATGCAGAACTTGCAAGGATTTGACGGAGATCAAGCTGATGCAGCCCGTCGAAGCTTGAAGAACTCGTTGATAAACTACACCTAAATTGATTTGTTTTTGATATTGGATTTTTTTTACACATAGCCCTCGGGCATATATTTATACTCCCGCATGGAGAGTTGTACAAAGACACGACTCATATCATTCCTAAAACAAACTCCTAACTTTAAGGAAACTGACTCAAACTGCTATAATAATACTGGTATAAAATCACCAGTTTCCTTATGTCTTCCCTTCGATGGAAACTTTCCATCGGCAGATCCCTTCAATCCGCGACTTCCTTCTTTGGCCACCGGTAATCCTCTGCTGATATCACGCGCCAAGTCACTCTGTACTCATCGGCACCCCATGCCCATCGGCATCGGCAATATTTCCCGATCGGCAACCTTGTACTGGTAACTGTTTTCACCAATCAGTCTCTATCGGCAATCGGCAACCACTCTTCATCGGCAATTGGCAACGTCTCCTCATTGGCAATTGGCAACGTCTCCTCATCGGCAATCGGCAACGTCTCCTCATCGGCAATCGGCAACAATAATTTTACAGCCCAGGCGACTTGACTTCACTAATTAACCTTATCGGCAATCGGTATTGTCAACATCCGAAACCTCCAGCTTCCATGGGCAACAGACTGTCTTCTCACAGCATACTCCCATCGGCAATACTGATCTATGTCTTCCCGACGCCGATGGAAAACGGCTGCTGACCAGTTGAGCCTTAGCTCATTTGACACGTGCTGAAAAACAGTGTCAACACATGCCCCCAAGTTTCGGAGCGTATAATACTTTATGTGCCGAAATTCTCTCTACTGTAGCCGTTACCTCCGAGATAAATGCACAGTTTCCTCAATTCCCGCGCACGGAACCACAATTTAATAATAAAATCCCTCGATTGTAGCACAAAAAGTTGCAAACCCCCTCGATCATCGCGCGTATCTACCGCAGGCCTCTCCACATTCCTGCACAGTGTGAACCGAAACCCCAAAATACCCCCGAGTAAGCTTATAAAAGTTACCGGGATCTAATCTACTTTTTACCCTGAGTCCATTCTCACTTTCACATCATGTGCCTTAGTCTTCAATCTCCGGCGGCGCCCTCGAAGAGCATCTGTTCGAGCGAGCAATAGTTCTCTCCGCAGTCCAAGGACGAACCGCAAGCACTCCTTCTACTCCAATGGCGATCCAAGTTGACATCCCTAAGGTTAGTCCACCTTCCTTCTCATCCAATCCTCCGCTGGTTCTTTCCCCGCACAAATCTATAATCTTTCCCCACTCCCTTTTCTGATTCTTCCACTTTCCTCCTTTTCGAACCCTAGGAGTTGTACAACAAGGTAGTGATCCCGCTTGCTCAGTCTAACTTCAGCTACCTAGGCCCCATGGGGAATCCGGATCCCACCTTCATAATCAACGCAGAAACCAACCGAATCCCTCTTAGATCCGAATGTTTTGGTTTAGGACTGTGGAAGGACGCCTTCCGGTCATGGCCCAAGCCTACCAATGGGTGGAAAAACTAGTACCTCAGGGTTGCTAGGGCGCAGCAAGTCTACGGGCAAGAGCGCAACTTGGACCAGTGCATCAGGCTCTCCATTGCCGATATGGAGAAGAACGAGAACATGCTGATGGCTGCCTCCTATTTCTGGTCGGACACCATGAATGCTTTCCTTTTCCAACACGGGCCAGCCACCCCTACCCTTGCCGATGTCCATATGTTGACCGGCTTGGACGTCTCCTCTGCCGATACCTTTACCCTTTTCAACAGAAAAGCTGAGTACAAGGTGAACACCCAGAACATCGGCGGTTGGACAGGCTACATTAATGAGTACCAGAAGACCGGATCGGTAAACCAACGGGAGCACGCCACTTTCCTGAACATGTGGTTGGAGAAATTCATCTTCTGCGGCAGGGCAGTTGGACCGACCATTATGCACCTTCTAGCAGTTGAGCTACTTGCCGATGGGACAAGACTTCCCCTAGGCAGATATCTTCTTGGATCGGTATACCGCCTTCTACATCAAGTGTCCTAGAAGTTACTACTAGGTGAACCCATCGGCAATCTTGGGGTCCCTGGTGGTTCATCAACATGTGGTTGAACGCACATATGCAGAAAGCGCTTCAGTTCGACTTGTTCGCCCAACAATTCCCGAGGGATATATCGGAAGACTACCAGTATAGGGATGATGAATCGGCAACTCGCCTTCCACTCAACTTCGGAGAGGCCATTATAGTGCTGCCAGGGACCGATGCCGATGCAGAGCAGTTCGGCACGTTTTTTCAGAAGTTCTATAATGGAATTCCTGCCACAGAACGGCTCTGGTGGCCATATGTCGACGAAGACAACCGATTCCCGCTGCTATTCAATCTTACCGATGGGAACGTGCCTGAGAACCAAGTAATCATGAAGGCCAGCATCACTCCCCGAGCTATTCAAGTGAACATCTTCGGATCTGGGAAGAATGCCCCTCCGTCTTACGAGTTCTACTACCCATCGGTAGCTACGAGACAATTGGCATTTGGCCAACTACCGATCAAACTCTACTATTCCAAGGTAGTGAAGCCCAGACAGACAATCTCTAGTGCTCTAGACTAGAACAAGGTTGTCAACCTTCCTCCCAGTGCTGATGTGTCAGACCTTGACTTGTCTTCCTGGTCACCAACCTCCTTCATCACAAATGAGTACAAGTCTTGGTGGCAAGAATGGAGGTGTCAATTGTTTGCCAAGTCATCGCATTATTATCGGAACATAATTGACGCCGATCACATCATTCCTGACGACACGGTAAGTTTTATTCCGATGCATTCCTTATTACTTTACCCCTATCATCGGCATCTGACCCCTTCACACTCAGCAGGTTGACGATCCGGTTCCGCCGATGAGCAGGAGCGGCAAGCCCTTCAATCTCCGGATAATGAACCCCATCTCGCTCATCGGCAATATGGCTCCCACGTTAGCTGCCTTCACTCCTCAGCAGGTACCTACACCGACACCTGCAAAAACCAAGGCTACATCGGCCGCTGCTGCTGCCCTGACGCGGGTTTTTGCAGTAAACTCATCTTCACCCGTACCGATTACATACTGTTTTATCGGTAACATTTTATTTTGTATAACTTGCTTTATATTCTCAGGCAATGTGGTCATCGGCAGCTACTTCAAGTAGACAAGCACCTCCCAGTCCTGCTGCCGATGCCCCCCAGTCTTCATCAAAACGGGTCGGATCCCCTGCTGTTGCGCCGAGGAAGAAAAGGCGTCCGAGGCTGGCTTCCCCATCTTCGCCATCGGCTCTAGTTACACCTCCAACCACCGGCGCCCCATCGGTAGAACCTTCGTCGACTCCTATCCCTGATCACCCGCTAGACGATGTCCCCGATCAGGAGACAACTCCACCCGCTGCAGCAACGGAGGCGACATCGGCATCGGCACCACCAGCCGAAATCCCCGATGAAGGAACGGTGTCGCCACCACAGGAGCCGGCCACTACATCGGAAGCGACGCCAGCAACAATGCCACCAGCACCAACGGCGCCAAGTGCTCCCCTAGTAGAGGCTCAATCATCGGCAACTGCTGCCGATCTCCAGGATGAGGCTGGACCTTCCACCATGCCAAGTCCCAGGCAAGAGATTCGCTTCAAGATGGTAAGTCAATCACCTAAAAATTCATAATATAACCTTATGATCGGCACACTTTTGACTCCTCTATTTTCAGACCCAAGACTCTCCAGACAGTCTCTTCTCCTTCGGCCTCAACCCCCAGATGAAGATGAACACCAAGGCCCCGTTCGAGCAGACAGCCTGTTCTCTTTCGCAATCGACATTCCCGATGACGATGAGGGGGAAGAAAGCTCTGTCCCAGCTCTATCGGCAGAGCTCAAGCTCAAGCTGGAAGCATTGCTCTCCTTGCTGCTGCAAGATACACCCCAGCTCATTCAGGATTCGTCCGCAGCAAGGATTGCTTTCAAGGATATCCAAGGCCACCTCCCTGCCGATATGGAAGAAATTCTTTTCCAGGCAACCTTCCTCGACAGCAAGCAAATCCAGTACCAGAAGCTTTCCCGTCGCATTGCCGATAGGGCTGCCCAATCCAAAACCGAGGAGGAGAAACTTAAGTTCAAAAGTATTGCCGATGAAATGCACAAGGGCATCGGCCAAGCAGAAGTCTCCAGCGCCAACCTCGATCAAGAAATCACTCAGCTATCGGCAAAGAAGAAGGAGTTATTAGCTGAGTTACAAAGGGTTGAGGAGGCTCTAACTGCAGCCAACCAGCAGAAAGCCCAACTGTCCGACACCATCAGGGTTCTGCGGCAAGAAAGGGACTAGAATGCCCGACAAGCTATTATGCTGAAGAAGAAGATCAAGCCAGTCGAGGGCTCTGCCAATGCCGATGTCAAGGAAATGGACGAGATAGAACAAATTCGCCTGCGTGCGATATCAGCCATCCACTCCTTGTTGTAATTCATTTGTTGTATCAGCAAATGTAACTTTGATACTTGATTTTGGCTTCTCTAATATAATGTTTATACGCTTTTACCGATGTATTATAATTTTCTCTTTCATCGGCATTCAAACGAGCACGCTATGCGTCTACCCATATGCTAGGATAATATTTCTTCAAGTATTTGCCATTGATTGCTCTGGAGAATGCAACTCCTTCAAGATTTTCCAAAATATAGGCATTACCAGGAGCAGACTGCTTTATCCGATAAGGACCCTCCCAATTAGGGGACCACTTTCCAAATTTAGAGCTCTTAGTCCCGATTGGTAAAATCAACTTCCAAACCAAATCACCATCGGCAAATTCCTTTACCTTTGCTTTCTTGTCATACCATCTGGCAACCCTCTTTTTATTCTCTTCAATGCTAATCAATGCCCTCAACCGATGACCTGCCAAATCCTCTAACTCATCTTTCATCAGAGTATCATAATCATCGGTCGTCAATTGATCCTGAAAAGATAATCGCCTAGAACCAGTCTTAATTTCCCAAGGCAGGACAGCATCGTGTCCATAGACCAACTGATACGGCGAGACTTTGGTTGCACCATGACAAGCCATCCGATACGACCATAAGGCTTCGTTTAACACCACATGCCACCTTCTAGGGTTTTCTTCAATCTTGCGCTTTATAAGCTTAATAACTCCCTTATTAGTCGCTTCAGCTTGACCATTAGCTTGAGCATAATAAGGAGAATAGTTTAACACCTTGAACCCCATACTAGCAGCAAATTCATCAAACTCTCCTGATGTAAACATGGTCCCTTGATCGGTAGTAATAATTTGAGGAATGCCAAATCGATAAACAATGTGTTCTTTAACAAAATCCACCATGTTTGTCGATGTCACCTTCTTCAAAGGAATTGCCTCAACCCATTTAGTGAAGTAATCGGTAGCAACGAGTATAAACTTATGCCCTTTACTCGATGGCGGATAAATTTGACCGATAAAATCAATAGCCCACCCCCTAAACGGCCAAGGCTTGATTATAGGATTCATTGCCGATGCAGGTGCCCTCTGTACATTACCAAACTTCTAACAGTCCTGGCACCCTTTGAAATAGTTGAAGCAATCTTCAAGGATTGTCGGCCAATAATATCCATTCTGCCTAATCATCCCCTTCATTTTGAATGCCGATTGATGTGCTCCACACACACCTTCATGGATTTCGCCCATCAACTCTTTTGATTCTTCTTTGCCGAGGCATTTAAGCAAAACTCCGTCAATCGTCCGATAATACAATTCATCGTCGAGGAGCACATACTTAGTAGCTTGGAACCTTAGACGCCTCTCAACTTTCTTAGATGGGTCCCTTAAGTAATCGGCAATCTACTTTTTCCAGTCATTGGCAACTGTTACCGATGTTGTGACTTCTTGAATTGGCTGATACCCTGAAGCACTCTGTGCCAACTGATTGGCCTCCTCATTATGCAACCTAGGAATGTGCTCAAGGCGATACTCTTTAAATTCTCTTAACAATTGCAAACACCGTTCATGGGCTGCAATCAAAACTTCACTTCGGCATTCATATGTCCAGATCAATTGGTTAATCACCAACATGGAATCACTGAAGATTTCAACAACATCGGCACGCACTTCCCTGAGTAATTCTAACCCCTTAAGTAAAGCTTGGTACTCAGCCTAATTGTTTGTTGAAGTAGCAACAATCGGCAACGAGATTTCATACTTCTGCCCTCGGGGTGAAATCAAGAGAATACCGATACCTGCTCCATCCTTGCACGTAGACCCATCAAAGAATAAAGTCCAAGGAGCAATCTCCACAGAGCTCACCACATTACAATGTTGAGTAACAAAATCGGCCATTACTTGACCCTTAACAGCCTTAGCTGATTCATACCTTAGGTCAAACTCTGAAAGTGCCAGAATCCACTTACCGATTCGTCCACTTAATATCGGCATTGATAGCATGTACTTAACCACATCATCTTTGCAGATAACACTGCATTCAACCGACAGTAAATAATGCCTCAATTTAATACAAGAGAAATATAGACATAAGCATAATCTCTCTATGGCCGAATACCTGGTTTCAGCATCCACCAACCTCCTGCTCAGGTAATATATTACACGTTCCTTCCCTTCAAATTCTTGAATTAAGGCTGATCCGATAACACCCTCATCGGCAGACAAATATAACCTGAAAGGCTTTCCGTGCTGAGCTGGAACCAAGACTGGAGGGTTTACCAAATATTTCTTAATCTCCTCCAAGGCTAACTGCTGCTCTTCTTTCCATGTAAATTCTTGATCGGCTTTCAGCTTTAACAATGGGCTAAAAGATTTAACCTTACCAGACAAGTTAGATATAAACCTTCTGATGAAATTAATCTTGCCGATCAAGGACTGCAGCTCAGTCTTGTTTGTAGGAGCGACCATTTTGTTAATTGCATCAATGGATTTTCTGCCGATTTCAATGCCTCTTTGATGCACCATAAAGCCCAGAAACTGCCCCGCCGATACACCAAATGCACACTTGTTAGGATTCATCTTCAACCCATGCTCCCTCGTGCATTCCAATATTTTTCGCAAATCAGCAAGATGCTTTTTGAAATCTCCAGACTTAACCACCACGTCATCAATGTAGATTTCAACTATCGTGCCGATGTACTTATGAAAGATGAAATTCATTGCTCTCTGATAAGTAGCACCAGCATTTTTCAAGCCAAAAGTCATGACTACCCATTCAAATAAGCCAACGTGACCTGGACACCTGAAAGCAGTCTTAGATATGTCTTCTTCAGCCATGAATATCTGATTATATCCAGCATTACCATCCATGAAGCTAATGATTTGATGTCCAGCAGCAGCATCAATCAGCAGATCGGCAACAGGCATCGGATAGCCATCCATCGGCGTAGCTTTGTTGAGGTTCCTGAAATCAATACAAACACGAAGTTTTCCATTCTTTTTATACACAGGAACCATATTAGAAATCCATTCGACGTATCGGGACTGCCGAATAAATCCAGCATCGATTAACTTTGTAATCTCAGCCTTGATGTCGGGTAGAATAGTAGGATTGCATTGGCGCGCAGGTTGCCGATGTGGTTGGAAGCCAGACTTGATGGGTAACCGATGTTCAACTATCGATCGGTCTAAACCAGCATCTCTGTATAATCCCAAGCAAAACAATCTTTATTCTCCTTTAATAAATCGGTCAACTATTGTTTACATTGGGAATCTAACTTAGCACTAATAAAAGTAGGCCTAGGTTTACTACCATCACCGATGTCGATCTCAATTAAATCATCGGCGGACGTGAAGCCCTGCCCTAGTTTTCCGTCGTCAGTGAACCAATCCATTAAAACTCTTCTTCAGGACCGACTGCTTGGATCGGTTTGATGCGGTAATCGGCAACTTTGAGGAACTCTTTGTCTCAGGCTTCACCGGATATGCACCTGGTCTTCTCATAAGTTTCCGATTCCGCCGATGCAACAGTAGATGGGGCTTCACTTCGGACGACTTCAATTCTGTCCCCGATCCACTATACAAGGCTTTGATGCATAGTGGAAGAAATACAGAAATTGGCGTGTATCCAATCCCTTCCGAGGAGCAAGTTGTAAGTGCCTTTGCCACTAATTACAAAGAACGTTGTCGGCAAAGTTTTACTGCCGATGGTTAAGTCAACACATACGGCTCCCATGGCAGTCGACACGTTGCCTTCAAAGTCCTTGAGCTTCATGTCGGTCTTGACTAAGTCCTGGTAGCCTTTCCCAAGCTTTCTGAACACGACATATGGCATTATATTGATCGACGCGCCACCATCTACCAGCATCTTTATCATCGGTTGTCCGTCCACTTTGCCTTTAACGAACAGAGCCCTTAAGTGTTGCCTCTCATCATCGGCAAGCTTTTCAAAGACAGTCGTCATCGGATCTAACATCAATTGTGCCATCTCAGCCGGCTCCTCATCATCACTGACAGGTTCCATGAACTCCATCAGCAACATGACGACCATGTTAATATCTGTCGATGGATCCCTGTCCTTGCGCTTTGGCCTCCACTGCTTTTCCCTTGAGGGTTTTTCATCATCATACAGGTCATCACGGCGTTGGCGCTGAACCCTCCTTTTCTGAGTCTTGGTTAGACCCTTAGGGCACCACAGAGGAAGCTTAGTTTTCCAGACGGGCTGGTGCTGCTTCCCGCTGCTTGTATCGGTACTTCTTCCGATGTTGGGATCTCTGGAGAATATTTCTTCATCAGGCACCCTTGCATTGGCCATCTCTTCCAGCTCCTCTTGATCAACACGTCTACCAAGCCTTTTCATGGACACTGAGTGTGCCTCCCAGTCGGTCATGTGCCGACCTCTTCTCTCTGAGTGGCTTGGCGTACTTGGATGCCCGATCATCAAAACAAGGTTTCTTACCTGAGCGATCGGCAATGTAATATCCATTGCACTCCGGGCAATTATCGACAGTAGGCAGCTTGATGCCTTCTTCCCAGCAGTGAACGAAGAAAGGACACCTCCAGTGGTCCTTATGCTGAAGCCACTCCTAGTGCTCTTCTTCTTCTTGCCGATATCGCTCCTCACGTGATTGCCGATAACCTCGTCTTGGCTGTTTGTGCGTGATTACAAAACCAGGAGCCCTTCTGGCACTGCTACCTTCATCGGCAACTCTCTTGCCCTTTCTATCATCGGCAAACCTCCTTTCATCACGCTCAGTCACTTGATGGTTAGGATCTACTGATGAGTTCTTCCTGGCAGCTTCCGATGTCAGCACTCTGGTTTTTTCACTGATTTCTACCATATTGCTTGGAAACGGGTGCTGATCAATCTTCATCGGTTTCTGGACTTTAGAATTTTCAAACTTAATGCGCCCAGATTCAATCTCTGACTGCAACTGCTGCCTGAATACCTTGCAGTCATTGGTACTGTGGGAAGTTGCATTATGCCATTTGCAATACCTGATCTTCTTAAGCTCTTCGGCCGATGGAATTACTTGGTTGGGCGCCAATTTGATTCGCCCTTCTTGAAGTAATAAGTCAAACATCCTGTCGGCTTTGGTGACGTCAAAGGTGAACCTTTCGGTTTCTTTCTGGCCGAACGGACAAGACACAGGCTTCTTATCCTTCACTCATTCGGCCGCATCGACGTTCAGCTCTTCATCTGACCCAGAATCTCCTTCCTGCCCGATGAAGGTCACCTTCTTGTTCCAAGTCTTCCTGGGTTCAAAGGTTTTGATATCTTGATCGGCAATCCTTTGCACCATATGACTTAGGCTTTCAAATTATTGGGATGCATACTTGTCCTTGATGTGTGGCAGTAATCCTTGGAAGGCCAAATCTGCCAGCTGCCGATCATCATGTACCAAGCTATAACACTTGTTCTTTATGTCCCGTAGCCTCTGAATAAAGCTTACTACCGATTTGTCATTGTGTTGCCTCATCTTGACCAAATCGGTAAGCTTCTTCTCATGTATGCCAGCGAAGAAGTATTTATGAAATTGCCTCTCTAGATCAGCCCATGTGATTACAGAGTTTGGAGGCAGTGATATAAACCATGTGAATGCTGATCCAGATAATGATGAAGAGAACAATCTCACCCTCAACTCCTCCCTGCTGGCAGCTTCTCCGCACTGGATAATGAAGCGATTGATGTGCTCCATTGTCGATGTGTCGTCTTGGCCGGAGAACTTGGTAAAATCAGGCACTTTGTACCGATTTGGAAGAGGAATCAAGTCATATGTAGGAGGATATGGAGTCCGATAAGAGTATGTATTGACCTTGGGTTTGATGCCGAATTGTTCTTTCATAACTTCGGCAATCTTACCGACCCAATATGCATCCTGCTCTTGCCGACTCATTGGGTGGTTGATGACTGGTGGAGCCGGCTGATGCGCCTCTCGAGGATGATGCGGAGTAGTCACGGGCGCAGCACCAGTCATCTGAGCACTATGCATCGGTTGATGCACCGATGGATAGTTCTGCACACTTAGCAGATTAGGTTGATTTACTGTATTCATCGGTTGCTGTACTGATAGTCCGCTCTGAGCATGCACTGGGCCTCCATAATGATACATCGACACGCCAGGCTGTTGAGCTGGCAGCTGGTTGACCCATCCAGGATTATAAAGCATCAGCATATGACTTACCGATGGCTGATAGCTGACCAGAGCATATGGCTCTTGTATTCTGGAGCAATCAATCACCAGATTACCTTGGGGAACTAGCGCTCTAGCTTGAGGATTTGCCACTAGGGGTTGACTGCCAGCTGTTATAACGTGTTGCATCGGCACAGAGCTTGCGATGGTGGCATCAGAGGTATCTTAGGGATTACTTGAAGATCTTCTGATGGCACTTGCACAGTTGGGGAAGGCGCAGAGTTGTGCATCATAGGGGCCATCGGCTGTGACTGCGTTGCCGATGCCATAGAGTTCCTCCAAGCTGAGCTATCTCTCTGCACCAGATTAGAACCAGCGTATAGATTCGGAGGCATACCGTATCCCCACCAGTTAGTAGGGGCTGGTCCTGAAATTGCCGACGCCGCTGGGTCTGTGTTGAGCTTGGTGACGCCGCCAAGGTTCGGTCTTGGCGATGTAGCCACATCGGCAGACGGTTCCTCAGGAGTGGAAGACATCATTGGGGCTGCCGATGAACTTATAGATGCCAATCCAGGTTGATGGTACGCTGGACCAGCATATTGCGGTGCATGTCCTTCTTTGAATGATTGCGTAACAGCATTGTAGACAGTATTGGACAACACGTTGGAGTGATTAATTAATGCTTGACTTACAGCGGCATTAACCATCTCTTGTAGCTTACTAGGATTGGCGCCATACGTGACCTGCAGTGGCAACGGTGGATCTTGCTTCTAGATTGCTTCGCCGCTCCTGCTGAGGCTGAAGGATTTCAGATACAATTGTTTGTACTCCTCCATAGCCCGCTCCATGGCCTGCTTCTGATCATCTTTCAGATCAGCCTCGAAGACTTCAATGACGTTCCTCTGGTTAACGTCGGCGTGATCACCCATGATAGATGTGTAGATTTGTATAATCGGGTCCCACTGGGCGTGCCAAAAGAGGTGTTGACACAAAAAGCGTCAGGAATTGCGAACACCTCAGGCTTATACCCGAAATTCGATATCCGGAGGCGTGCCAGTCGATTTGACCAGTTAATCGACAAGGACGATAACTAGAACAAGATCCAACCCAGACAATGGCGATGCGCCCGGATGCTGGAGTGGAGGCTTAATCGGGATAACTAGAGCAGAACAAAATGAGGCAATAGCGATGTGCCCGGATGCCAAATCTCAGAGGTACTCCCACGCGGAACTTGCAAGATTTTGATGGAGATCAGGGTGATGCAGCCCGTCGAAGCTTGAAGAACTCGTTGATAAGCTATGACTAATGCAAAAAGGAAAAATTGCAGTAAAAGTAGAATAAGAGTAAAATTGGTTTGTTTGATATTGATTTTTTTTACACGTAGCCCTCGGGCACATATTTATACTCCCGTATGGAGAGTTGTACAAAGACATGACTCGTATCCTTCCTAAAACAAACTCCTAACTTTAAGGAAACTGACTCGCGCAGAAGTTGGATCTAAAACAATGATACTTATTTTCCTAAACAAACACGTCTATTTTAAAGGAAAACAAACGACCCATGCAAGAGTCGGACTCAAACCACTATAATAATACTGGTATAAAATCACCAGTTTTCTTATGTCTTCACTTCGATGGAGACTTTCCATCGACAGATCCCTTCAATCCGCGACTTCCTTCTTTGACCACCGGCAGCCTCCTGCTGATATCAAGCGCCAAGTCACCCTGCACTCATCGGCACCCCATGCCCATCGGCATCGGCAATATTTCTCGATCGGCCACTTGTACTGGTAACCGTCTTCACCAATCAACCCCTATCAGCAATCGGTAACCACCCTTCATCGGCAATCGGCAATTGGCAAGCTCAAGTCCTCGGAAAGTGTGGGAGATGAAGGTGGCTGCCATTCAGGAGTCACCAGGCTATGATGCCCTGACCGTGGACGAGCTATTCAGCAAGCTCAAGTCCTCGGAAATTGACTACCAGACCCGGGCCAAGCTTGAAAACCCGTCGAAACCATCTATGGCGTTGGTTTCTGGCCCCGGTGGTACGTCTTCTTCCTCCTCTGACCCTTCACACTCCTTGTTTGCTTTGTCTTTGATTTCTGTGACAGAGGAGCAAGTGGAGGCTCTTGGAGATGATAAGCTGGCTTTGGTCATCACCAAGTTCTCACGGTTTCACAAAAACCGTTTGAATCGTCGGCGTGGTGGCTCAGCCAAGGGGTGCTACCGTTGCGGTGATGAGGATCACTTCATCGCAAACTGCCCCAAGAAAGCTGCGGGCGACTTCACCAAGCGCAAGGACAAGCGCGAGCACCACTTCGAGGACAAGCACAAGCCCAAGGGTGGCTACCACCGAAGGTCCTCCAAGAATGTGATCGACAAGGTGAAGGCCATGCACCGAGCCTTCCTTGCCTCCCTCAGCGACATCGATGCCTCCTCCGACAGAGGTGCTTCTTCGAGTGATGATGAGTCCAAGGGAAAGGTTGAGGACAAGCTCAACGACCTATTCTTCTACGCCGACGCCAAGCACGATGGCTTTTGCACCATGGCGATTGAAGAAGGCAAGGTCGGGAAGCGCAAGGATGGCCTCAACTACGACTACGACTCCGACACACCCGAGGTACCACCCACCATCGCATCCCTCTCTCTCGAGATTGAGTCTTTGAATGACACCTTGATGAGTCAGGATGCTTTGCTCAAGCGTGCCGCGTGCGAGAGGAACGATTTCAAGGCTAAGTATCTTAGCACGCTGCATGAGCTAGAGTTTGCTAAGGCATCAGTGGTGGTTATCGAGGAGGTAGACTGTGATGCTTGTGCCATACACATGTCTAGTCTTGTCACTCTCCAGGACAAGTATGGCACTCTACTTGAGGAGGTTAGTGAGCTGAAGGCTAGGCCTAGCTTACTTAATGCGTGCAAGTCTTGCTTAGGCTTGCGTTCTGAGCTGGCACAAAGAGATGCTAGGATTGTTGTGCTAGAGAAGGTCAGCTCAGATAGAACTAGAGAGTCGGAATGCTTTGAGGCTTTGGAGCTTGAGATCGCATCGTGCAGACACGACAAGATGCGTACCGAGGAAGAAAACACATACCTTCGATCCATCTTGAGCTAGGTGTCTTGCCGAGAGCCGCAGATGGGGATGATGCTCAGCCAATGCAAAAGGGCTGGCAGCACGGGAGTAGGCTTTGCTATAGGTGGGAAGGACGATAGCATGTTCTGTAAGATCGGTGAGTGCAATGGTTTGAGCGAGAATGAGAAACCCACCACAACTCCCAAGCTTACCAAGATCACTCCACCTAAGCCTACCGACCCCTCTGAGTTTCCTGTGAGAGATGGTGTGTTTGAAGAGCTACCCAAAACCACTCCATAGAAGCAAGTGTGGATTGGAAAACCGAACCATCTTCGCAACCCACTTGACACACTGCCAGACATCTCTAGTGATCCCCTTCCTAAGAAAGCTAGAGCCACCCAACCCAACAAGAGAGTGCCTACCAAGAGTGTGGTGAGGTACCATTGTGAGTATTGTGAGCGGGATGGGCACTTGGTTGAGTTTTGCTTTAGGAGGAAGAGAGATGATCGGAGGCAGGTTGAGTTGAACAACCAGGACATGTACCACCCATGAGTTGGGGTGCGTGAACCGGAAGTTCGAAGGCGCACTACTAGGCCTAGAGGTACAATGCCTCAAGGTGCTAGGCCTCAGGAGGCAAGACCACGTGGTGGTCATGCCTGGCGGGGTACCGGTCGTGACCCATACGAGTACGGACCTCGTGGTGGTGGCTTTACTCCACCCTTCTTTAGCGGACCACGTTTTCCCCATCGTGGTGATCACTATACTCCCATGGGACAGGAGATGTTTAGTTTTTCTCCTAACCCATTCTTTGGGAAAGTGGGACAACACTGGTATCCTTCACAGTTTACTAACCCTAGTGTTGGTCCGTTTGCTCACCCTATGTATTTTTATTGATGTAGGAAGGAGGACTGGAGGAGACTTGGCTTGTGGATTCCAGATGCTCACGCCATATGACCGGAAGTGTCAAGTGGTTCTCCAGCCTCGACCCTGTGCACCACACCGAGTATATCACATTCGGGGATAAGAGTAAAGGTAAGGTTGTCTCCCGGGGGTCCATCCGAGACAATTCGTCTTTTGTCCTCAAGGATGTTGCTTTGGTTACGAATTTGCATTTTAACCTTCTCTCGGTTTCGCAACTCCTTGATGACGGTTTTGAAGTGAGTTTTAAGCCTAATCTTTCTCGGATTTTGGACTCTCGGGGTGATATTGTTTGCCGGATTTTGCCCTTCGGGAAGGTTTTTCGTGCAGATTTTTCTATCTCTTCCGGACCTTCTCGTTGTCTTCTTGCCGGTTCTTCTTCCGAGCTTTGGAAGTGGCATAGGAGATTGGTACATTTGAGTTTTGACTTGCTTGCAAGGCTTAGCTCAATAGACCTTATCCAAGGATTGCCAAAGCTAAAGTTCGAGAAGGATTTGGTTTGCCATCCTTGTAGACATGGCAAGATGGTTGCCGCTTCCCATCCTCCTGTGACTAAGGTCATGACCACTTGACCCGGCGAGCTCTTACACATGGACACAGTTGGTCCAGCTCGGGTCAGGTCGGAAGGAGGGAAGTGGTATGTGGTTCTAGTCGTTGATGACTACTCGAGATACTCTTGGGTGTTCTTTTCGGAGAGTAAGGATGAGGCATTTCCACTTGTTCGAGATCTGATTTTGAGATTGCAAAATGAGCTACCTAAGAATGCCATGAGAGCTATCCGCAGTGACAATGGCACAGAATTCAAGAATGCTCACTTTGTAACTCTTTGCTCTTCTTTGGGTCTCGATCACCAGTTTTCCTCACCTCACACTCCCCAGCAGAACTGTGTTGTTGAGCGCAAGAATCGGACCCTTGTTGAGATGGCCAGGACAATGCTCGATGAGTATAGGACTCTTAGGCGGTATTGGGCCGAAGCACTCAGTTCTGCTTGCTATGTTTCCAATCGCATTTTTCTCCGAGCTTTCTAGAAAAAGACCTCTTATGAACTGCGATTTGGGAGACCACCCAAGGTAAGTCACCTACGGGTGTTTGGGTGCAGGTGTTTCATCCTCAAAAAGGGCGGTAAGTTAGATAAATTTGAATCACGATATTCTGACGGTATCTTTCTGGGTTACTCTGCTCACTCTCGTGCTTATCGTGCACTTAACCTTGAAACTAACCGAGTCATGCAGACTTGTGAGATTACCTTTGATGAAACTATGCCCTGTGTTTCCACTGCTTTTGAGCTTGCAGGTGATGATGAGGTGAACACTAGCATCTTTGTGGAGGAGGAGCAGGATGATGCTGATTGGGGTGATCCCAAGCCAACTCCACTGGCTGCCCCCGTCAACCCTGCGACGTCCACTTCGGCTCACGGTCCTGACCCGACTACTTATTCTACATGGGGGCCGTTCGATCAGCTTCCTCAGTCGGTGCCCGTTGCACATGAGGGAGCTCCAGCTGCTGTTGAGGGGGAGGCCACTTCGTCCAGGCAGGCTCCCCGCCACATCCAGCGGCAACACCTGCCGGAGAACATCATCGGCGACATTGACCGTCGAGTCACGCGGTCCAGGTCCTATATCTCTCACTTTGCTCATTCGGCTTTTGTCGCTTCTTTTGAGCCCCGAGATGTTGGATACGTTTTGATGGATCCAGATTGGGTTAATGCCATGCATGATTAGTTAGAAAACTTTGAGTGAAACCGCGTTTGGGTCTTAGTTCCTCCACCACCTAGTTGCCACCCTATAGGTACCAAATGGGTTTTCAAAAACAAACAAAGTGAGGATGGGGTGGTAGTGCGCAACAAGGATAGGTTGGTAGCTCAAGGCTTTTGTCAAAAGGAGGGAATAGACTATGAGGAAACCTTTGCTCCCGTAGCTCGTTTAGAAGCCATTAGAATCCTTCTAGCTTTTGCGGCTTCTAAGGGTTTTAAACTTTTTCAAATGGACGTTAAAAGTGCTTTCTTAAACGGCTACATAGAGGAGGAAGTTTATGTTAAACAACCTCCCGGTTTCGAAAATCCCAAGTTTCCAAACCATCTTTTTAAACTTCACAAAGCTTTGTATGGTTTGAAACAAGCACCTAGAGCATGGTATGTGTTGACGCAAAAAGTCGTCGGGGATCTGCGAACACCTCGGGCTTATACCCGAATTCGATATCCGAGGGGTGTGCCAGTCGATTTGACCAGTTAATCGACAAGGACGATAACTAGAACAAGATCTGAACGAGACAACGGCGATGCGCCCAGATGTCAAGGCTCAAACCTAATCAGGATAACTAGAGTAGAGCTGAATGAGACGACAGCGATGCGCCCGGACGTCAAGGCTCAGGTTGCTCAAACGCGGAACTTGCAAGGGTTGACGGAGGTCGATGAGATGCAGCCCGTCGAAACTTGAAGAACTCGTAGATAGACTAGAACTAATAATGCGATAAAAGGGTAAATTGCTGGAAAAGTAAATAGATAAAAATAATAGATTTATTTGATATGCTTGGATATATATTTTTTTCTCACGACCCCTAGGTACATATTTATACTCCAGCAACAGACACGACTCGTACCCTTCCTAAACAAAACAAACTCCTATTTTAAAGGAAATAACTGACTCACACAGGAGTCGGACCCAAATAACAATAATATTTTCCTAAACAAACACCTCTATTTTTAAGGAAACAAAATGTGGTCGGTTAATCGGGAGAGTGAATGAGGTGGGATCGGTGGTGCTCGGATGCTCCATTGATGGAGAGCAGAGAGGGAGGGAGGGGCTCTAGCGGGAGGTAGGGGTTGAGTGCTAATGCGCGGGGCTGGGTTGGCAGTGGGAGAAAGGGAAGGAGAGGGGGAAGCGACCAGTTGGGTTCGGCGCCGACAGCATGGGCCCGCAGGGTAGTGTGAGTAAGAGCGGTGCGGGTGAGGGCACTCCCCGCATGGGCCTTGGCCTCGGGCAGAGGTGCTGGGCCGAGGTGGCGAGGACGGAGGTGGGTGAGAGAGCGAAGAGATGGGCTGGTTCGCGGTTGGGCCAGAAAGAGAGTGAGAGAGAGAGAGATCCCCTTTTCCTTTTTCTTTTCTTTTTGTTTTGTAAATTCATTTGAAAACCAAATTTGAAACCTTTTGAAATCAAATAAACCTTGAAATATATTATAAATCATTTCTTGGTTTTGAAAATCAAACTTTGAACTTGTTTTAAGAAAAACTTTTAAACTTTATTTATTTTATAAATAGATCAAAATTTCTTTGGACCAAAACCGATTTTTCATAAATTGTTTTTCACTCATTAAAATTAAATTCAAAGGCATGAATGCAACACCCCTTTCATATTCTTTTGAAATTCACATTTTCACATTTTTATTTACTAAAACCCTAATTAAATCTTATCATTTTTAGGAAAATCATAAATCCTTTTGTTTTATCTAGTGTTTTCTATTCACAACCAAAAATATAAATTTTGGGGTGTCAAATTTACTTTTTTGGCTGCATGGAAACACCCCAATGCTAGTAAATGAGTCAGGTTATCGGGTTAATTGTCATGATGGCTGCATGAGAACACACCTTTGTTGATGGTTAATCTTCATCTGATATGCTTAGTAGATCTGATAGTTTCGGTCGATAAATGTCATATGCATCGCATCCTTACTTCATACATCAATGTGATCGGCTGATTATATGCTCTGTTAGTAACATACCGAGAATAGTCGTTTATATCCTGCTATCATGTTTTACACTGCTAGGAGTTGACCTTTCTATTCAATCTCCTTTAATCATTGGCTATGTGAGAGCCGCATATTCATGGAACTGTCTGGCAACAACCAATAGGTTCCATAATTTGACATGTCATCTCCTTGTCAATTGCAGGTCAAATTGACTAGCACGCCTGAGATCAATCAAACCGAAGTGGCCTAGCTATTTAAGAGGTTTAGGAGATCAATACTCTGCTATTGCACGGTCTCTGCTGGCCTTCCACGGTGCTGATTCCATAACCCATTTTTGATGTCAACAGCTAGTAAGTGAGCTAAGTTATCGGCCTAATTGTTATCATGGTTGCATGGGAACAAACCTCTGCTGATGGTTAAAATTTATCTGATACGCTTGGTTGCTTTGATAGTTTGGGTCGGTAAATGTCATATGCATCGCATCCTTACTTCATACATTGATGTAATCGGCTGATTATATTTTCTATTAATGATGTATCATGAATAACTGTATATATCTTGTTATCATGCTTTACACTGCTAGGAGTTGACTCTCTATTCAATTTTTCCTCTGATCATCGCCTATATGAGAGCCGCACATCCATGGAACTATCTGGCAACAATCGGCAGGTTCCATAATTTGACATTCCATTTCCTTGTCAATTGCAGGTCAAATTGACTGGCATGCCTGAGATCGATCAACCGAAGTGGCCTCGCCACTTACGAGGTTTAGGAGATTAAGACCCTGCTGCTGCATGGTCTCCGCAGGCCTTGCACGGTGCTAATGTTGGAACCCGTTTTTGACATCAACACATTTTGGCACGCCTAGTGGGATCATAATCGTCAATCATGGACAAAGGCAAAGCCAAAGTCTCAACCCCAACTCGAGCTGAAAGGTTTAGGGCTCTTGGTCTGAGTGACCAAGGAAGAATTCCAAGAGGTCCTATGAAGGATGGAAAGGCAGAGAGCCTTGTTCGTCTTGACCGGGATAGTTGAGCTAACCGACGTCGATTACTTAGCCACATCTTAGGATAGATGGCAGCATCAGAGCGAGAAGGCTCATGGAAAGAAACTGCTGGCAGAGCACTCTAGAGCTGGAGAACCAATCAATGTACATGAGAACTGCATGTTCTTCATGTACTACCTTATCAAGGACTTGGAAGCGCCTATGTTGACGGTCGTTAGCGTCACATTTTTAAGCAATTATAAATTGAATAAATGGATAAATCAAATATAATATCTCGAAATATAGGGCTTTATCTAACAAATTCCACGAGTTTTGGTGTTTCATTATTTTCCAGGGACTATTCTAGAAAAGAGAATAAAGGAAAGCAAATCAGAGAAGATATCGAACAAATCCCGTAGAGAAACACCTGCCAAAATATTCACAAAGGATCTCGTAGACACTGGAGCGAAGCGGGGCCCCGGACCCCACCATGTGGGGCCGGCCGGCATGGGGTGGGGTCGGCCGGCACCTCCCCGGGCCCACTGGCCGCCATCTTCGGGAAGCTTCCTCAAACGGCCTTTGAGGATTAATCTGAGTCGTCCCTACGTGAAGTCGGTTTGATCCAATGGTTGTCGTGCATCCCACCGGACTATAAATATAACCATGTACCCCCCACGAAGAACCAGATCAGAAGAATAATTGATCCAGGTCATGTCAGAGCAAGAATAGAATATATCTAGGGTTTCCAGAGATTAGATTATAACTCTAGTGCTTCAAGTTATTAGCTAGGTAGCTAGCAAGATTCAATCGGAGTTGGGCGATACGTTCGGGATTCCAAATTCGTTTGTCTGGAGATCGGTAATTTATCTTGTATCTCATTATGACTTTATACTTCACTATTATATTGCTACTTATTGAGTGCTTAGTTTATTCTATTTGCCTATTAGTTATAGATAAGATTGGTGATGCTTATATTTACAAGATCGTAAAGCGCCTAATTCAATACTCGAGTGGGTTAGGTGGTATGTATTATGTAGGCGTGGTGCCTAGATATTATATGTACCTACGGATGTCTCCTGATGTGTCGTGTCGTGTGGTAGTTCGCGTAGGTGACTCTTATAGCTTCATTGATTCCTTTGTAGTCCACCCTTAGAACATAGGCTTGGCAGACTGCGATCGCGACGAAGGTGACAGTTCCATCTTAATAGCCTCCCTAGTTGATGCTCCTTATGATGTTTTTTGAGTCAGTTATGCTATAGATGATAGTATGTAGGTAGGGTATGCTTAGTTCCTTTTTATTTGGTAATTACTTAGGATTCTTTTACTCTAACCGAATCTCGAGTTGCCTGATTATTTTATTAGTGAGTCTATTTCTATCTCTAGAATACCATTTATCTTATACTTTATTTATCATATTTATTTATCTTGACATGACTTACCCCTACTAAAGCATAAGAAAGGTCGATCTAATCTTAGGTCTACACATTTATAGTCTAAACTATATGCATTTAGGTTTCCTTTTCTATCTCTATTTAATTGTTGCAATTAATTGAAAGTTTTCCTTTTGGCATAAACAAATCAACGATACTCGGAGAATCTCATTGGGTGAAATGCTACAATAATAGGAGAATTATCTGTGCGCTTGCGGATATATTCTAGAGAATTATTTTATGAATTGTCAAGTGTAGATTTATTTCAACATTTTCTAATATCATGCTAGGGGTGACAACTTAGTGTTAAGTGATGTTCGAAGGTGACTCCTGCATTTCTGGTCCCGTGCTAAGGATAGGGATTTATCTCTATTTTTAGTATGTCTCTAAGAAATGTCAACAAGCATTTCTGGCGCCGTTGCCGGGGAAGCGATGATCAATTTAATTAGCCAAGGTATAATTTAATAGGAAGTTTTCCATAAAATATAATTTTAGAAGAAAAGAGAAATATAGCTTAGAGACAAATACCTATAGATAGACCAAAACCTTTTGCTTTAGCAGGCTTACCCTTGTTTCGACTTTGTTTACATTCTATATAGGGTAAGACCAGACTTGGTTGTGAAGCATCAATTCATATCAATCAGATACAACCAAGGAAGAAGCTTAAACATCAGTTGGAGAAGCCATGGCTGAGAATACCCTACATGAATTCTCTGCACCAAGCATTGAGAATATTCACGTTGAACCAGAGCTCAACATTCAAGATCAAGACTATGAACTCAAGCCAAGCCTCATCAACATGGTGCAAGCAATCACATTTAAAGGAAGGAAGGATGAAGATGCAAGTGTTCATCTTTAGAATTTTCTGGAGATTTGCAGCACCTCAACATCAAGAACATATCTCAAGACATCGTGCTACTTCGTTTGTTTCCTTTCTCATTAGAGGAAAGAGAGAAGCAGTGGTTCTATCAAAATAAAGATCAAATCAAGACATGGGAAGAATGTTTAAGAACTTTCCTAGAAAAGTTTTTCCCCGTAAGTAAGACCAATGCCTTACAAGGAAAGATTTCAAAATTTCATCAGCAGAAAGGTGAACCTATTCCAGAAGCTTGGTATCGTTTTCAAGGATATATTTCAGATTGCTAAAAACATGGAATGGAAGAATGGTTGCTCATGTAAACATTCTACCACGGATTAATTCAGAAATCATGTGAACAACTAGATGTCGCTGCTGAAGGATCATTTATGTCACTCACCCCTGGAAGAGCTAGAAGGTTATTGGAAAAGATAGTAGAAAATCAGAATTCGACATGTACGAGTTAAGATTGCCATATGAATGAAGCAGTTCCAGAGGAAGTGTGTGCACTATCAACCAAAATGGATGTATTGTTGAATTGGCTAGAGGAAAGAGCTAATTACAAAAGAGATCGTCAAGCCATTCAAGATGCATTCAATGCTCAGAATCAATGTAGAGTTGAATTTGCTAATCATCCAAAAGACATCAAATCAACTCTGTAGAAGGAAGAAGGAAGTCAACCTCAGTCTACCAGTCAAGGTAAGTACCAAGGTAATAATTCTCCTAATCAAAGACTTCCACCCTTGAGAGCATTAATATTAGAACAAACTAAAATTAATGAAAGTATTAATAATAAGCTTGCTTATAATGACCAGATCTTAGAAGGAATCAACTCTAAGTTAGATAATTTCTCTTCTGCTATAAAAGAACAAATAATATTTAATAAAAAGATAGAATTACAAATAGCACATTTGACTTCTACTCTGTCTACTATCACTAACCATGAGCAAGTAAAAGGAATAACTACTAGAAAAGGTAATTCTACTCGTGATCCACCTTATCCAGAAGGGACACGTAAACCACCACAGTTAGTGCAGGTAGAAAAAGAAGTAGACAACCCAGAAGAAGAAGTTCTACTACAAGATTTACTAGAATAATTACGTCAAGATTACCATGACACCCCTCTCCTACCATTCCCATGTAGAATAAGAAGGCCAAAGAAGATGCACAATTTGGTAAGTTTGTTGAGGTAATTCAAAAGTTATATGTCACCATTCCGTTGCTAGATGCCATGCAGGTACCTACATACGCAAAGTATATAAGGGACATCCTCAACAACAAAATACCACTACCTTCTATTGAAGTCATCAAGTTAACAGAGGAGTGTAGTGCGGCCATTTTGAATTCTTCTCCTATCAAGAAGGATCCACGGTGCCCCACTATTGATTGCTCAATTGGAAATCAAAGATTTGAGAATGCTTTATGTGATCTTGGAGCAAGCGTCAGCATTATGCCCAAGAAGGTCATCGACAAGCTCAACTACTCTACGCTCACACTCACATCAATGTGTCTGCAACTAGTTGACCAATCAGTTCGCTACCCTGCAGGGATTGCAAAGAATATCCCGGTAAAGATTTGAAAGTTTTTCATTCCTGTAGATTTTGTGGTACTTGATATGTAGAAAGAGATGAGGACACCACCCATCCTCGGGAGACCGTTCCTCAACACTGCAAATGCACACATGTTGATTTTTCTTAGAGCAAACGAGTAAATTAATTATCCGCAAGCGCACAGATAAACAACGATGTAGCACTTCATCGAGATAACCTAGTTTTAAATATCGAACCCAAAGGAACAGTGTATGAGGATTACTAAGACTATATTAACTTAACCCTTTTCACAACCAAGTATAGATAACTATTGATAAGAGGAGAAGGAACCAAGGACTTTCTAGTTCTGGTCACTAGGTAAGCTTTATCTTTTATGATCTCTAAGGACGATGACTTAAATAAGAGCAGAAAACTGAGTTCTCTCCTACTAAGCACATATATGTCTGCCAAACCTATTACGGGAAACGGACTACCGAGGAATCAACGTAGCTATAAGAGTCACCTACGCAAGCTACTATTATCCAGAAAATCAGGGGACAAATGCAAGCAAACTTAGCCTAGGCACCATGCCTACACTAGGTATTACTACTTTAATCAAGTAATGATCAAGATTAAAGCACTCCGAAGAATTACAAACATAAAGAACAATAAGAGTAAATGCTTACTTGAACCAGAAGTCGAAAACCAGGGTATCTTAGAATACAGATTCTGTGCGAGAGGAATCTGATCCCAAAGAATACAGCGATGAAGAAGAACCAAGAGGCCGGAACTCCTCCAAAACTCTACTCTCTAGCCCTAAATCTTTAATCTCTAAATAGAGCTAGATCTACATGGATCTAATCTCTCTTGAATTGTTCGCCTAGATCTACTAGATAGGAATTAGGGTTTGAGCTCTTGCGCTTCTGATCTGGCTTGACTCCAGGCCATTTTGAAAAAATATATATAGAATTTAAGACATAATTTAAGGATAAACTTTACCATAAAACTTTCCCAAGTCATTTTGAAAATAAATGTATTTCATGGTTCTTAAGTGATCGGAGAATAGAATAGCTCGAATAGAGTACCTTCTTCTTTCAATCAAGTCTCTAGATAGTTTGTAGAATTTTTGAAAAGAAATCCTGCAAAAGATGTAAGAGAATACTCTGCTATTTCCTTAGATCATAATACTTTAGTTATTATTATTCCTCTTTTATTAATTCTTCCTATGTTGTCATCCTCTCCTTCTGAGAAGTATGGGCTCTCTTTTTTCAGAGGTACGTCATACTTTTGTCCCTTTTTAATTCCTCTTCAGGGTGCGTTGGACTTTTTGCCCATTTTTAATTCCCTCTAATTTCTCACATGCATCTTTTGGTATGGATTATTTTCCCACAATTTTGTATGAACCTCATACAACCTTCTAAAGAGAATGATTTAGCATAAGAAGTAAAATTTATTATTTTATTCAAATTTAATTATGATCATAGGAGCATAGCAAAGTACTCAACTTGCAATCTGTTGACACAAAAAGCGTCAGGATTTGCGAACACCTCGGGCTATTACCCAAAGCTCGGTATTTCGGAGGCGTGCCAGTCGATTTGACCAATCAATCGACAAGGATGATAACTAGAACAAAACTGAACGAGACAACGGCGATGCACCCGGATGTCAAGGCTCAGATTGATCAAGGGTAACTAGAGCAGAGCTGAACGAGGCAAACAGTGATGCGCCCGGAATGCCAAAGCTCAGAGGTACTCCCACGCGGAACTTGCAAGGATTTGACGGAGATTAGGGTGATGCAGCCCGTCGAAGCTTGAAAGAACTCGTTGATAACTACAGCTAATGCAATAGAGGGTAAATTGCGATAAAAAGTAGAATAAGATAAAATTAGTTTGTTTTTGATTGGATTGATTGTCTTTTTCATGGCCCTCGGGCACATATTTATACTCCCGCATGAAGAGTTGTACAAGGATACGACTCATATCCTTCCTAAAACAAACTCCTATTTTTAAGGATACTGACTCACGCAGGAGTCGGATCTAAAACAATAATATTTATTTCCCTAAACAAACATGCCTACTTTAAAGGAAAAATAAACGACTCATGCAAGAGTCGGACTCAAACTACTATAATAATACTGGTACAAAACACCAGTTTCCTTATACTTTTCTTCGATGAAAACTTTCCATCGGCAGATCCCTCCAATCCGCGACTTCCTTCTCTGGCCACCTGCAGTCTTCCGTTGATATCACACGCTAAGTCATTTTATCGGCACCTCATGCCTATCGGCATCGGTAATACTTTCCGATCGGCAACCTTATACCGATAACTGTCTTCACCATCCTATCGGCAATCGGCAACCACTCCACCGGCACTCGTCATCAACTCCTCATCGGCATTCGGCAATATCATGCTCATCGGCAATCGGCAATATCTCCTCATCGGCAATCGGCATCAGCAACTTCATAGCTCAAGCTATCCGACTTCACCAATCAACCTTTGTCGACAAGGACCATCCAACTTCCATCGGCAGCACACTTAGTCTTCCCGCAGTATACTCCCATCGGCAATACTGGCTCAAGATTTCCCGATGTCGATGGAGAACAGCTACTGACCAGTCAAGCCTTAGCTCATTTGACACGTCAAAAAACGGTGTCAACACATGCCCCCCAGTTTCAGAGCGTATAATATTTTACGTGCCGAAATTCTCTCCACTGTAGCCGTTGTTGTAGCCGTTAACTCCGAGATAGATGCACCGTTTTCTCGATCTCCGCGTGTGGAATTGCAATTTAATAATAAAATCCCTCGATTGTAGCACAAACAGTTGTAGACCACCTCGATCACCGCGCGTATCTACCGCGGGCCTCTCCACATTCCTGCACAGTGTGGGCCGCAACCCCAAAATACCCTTGAACAAGCTTATAAAAGTTATCGGGATCCACACTACCTTTTTACCCCGCGCTCATTTTTACTTTCACTTTCCTGCCTTCGTCTTCAACCTCCAGCGTCTCCGAAGAACACGAGCTCAAGCAACAGTGCTCCTCCGCAATCCAAGGACGAACTGCAAACATTCCCTCGACTCCAATGGCGATCCAAGTCGACATTCCAAAGGTAAGGCTCATTCTCCACCTAATCCAACCTCCTTCTGGTCCTTTTTCCTCACACAGATCTGGATTTATTCCCGTTCTTTTTCTGATTTTTCCTAGGAACTGTACAACAAAGTAGTGATCCCGCTTGCTGGTTCCACCTTTAGCTGTTTAGGCCCCATGGGCAATCCTGATCCTAGTTTCTTAATCAACGCGGAAACCAATCGGATCCCATTCAGATCTGAATGCTTCGGTCTGGGACTGTGGAAAGATGCCTTCCGCTCATGGCCTAAGCCCACCAAAGGATGGAAGAACTGGTATCTTAGAGTCGCTAGGGCGCAGCAAGTTTACTGGCAAGAGTGCAGCTTGGACCAATGCATCAGGCTCTCCATTGCCGATATGGAGAAGAACGAGAACATGCTAATAGCTGCCTCTTATTTCTGGTCGGACACGATGAATGCTTTCTTATTCCGACATGGACCAGCCACCCCCACTCTTGCCGATGTCCATATGCTGACCGGCTTAGACGTTTCTTCTGCCGATACCTTCTCCTTATTCAATAGGAAAGCTGAGCACACAGTAAACACTCAGAACATCGGCGGCTGGACGGGTTATATTCAGGAATACCAGAAAACAGGATCGGTAAACCAGAGGGAGCATGCCACCTTCCTGAACATGTGGCTGGACAAGTTCATCTTCTACGGCAGGGCAGTTGGGCCCACTACCATGTACCTTCCAGCAGCCGAGCTACTTGCCGATGGGACAAGACTTCCCCTAGGTAGATATCTTCTAGGATCGGTATATCGCCTGCTCCATCAAGCATCCCAGAAGTTACTGCTAGGTGAGCACATCGGCAACCTTGGAGGTCCCTGGTGGTTCATCAATATGTGGTTGAACGCACAGATGCAGAAAGCACTTCAATTTGACCTGTTCGCCCAACGGTTCTCGAGAGACATACCGGAAGATCATCAGTGCAAGGATGACGAATCGGCAACTCGCCCTCCACTCAACTTTGGAGAGGCCATTATAGTGTTGCCCGGGACCGATGGCGATGCTGAACAAATCGGCAAGTTTTTCAGAAGTTCTATAACGGAATTCCTGCCACAGAACGGCTCTGGTGGCCGTATGCCGATGAAGACAACCAGTTTCCATTGCTATTCAACCTCACCGATGGGAATGTGCCTGAGAACCAAATAATAATGAAGTCCAGCATCACTCCCCGAGCCATTCCGGTGAACATTTTCGGATCGAGAAAGAATGCCCTTCCATCATTTGAGTTTTATTACCCATCAGTAGCGGCGAGACAGCTGGCGTTTGGTCAACTGTCGATCAAGCTTTGTTACTCCAAGGTAGTGAAGCCCAGGCAGACATTCTCCAGCGCTTTAGACTGGAACAAGGTTGTCAACCTTCCTCCCGACGCTGATGTGGCAAACCTTGATCTATCCTCCTGGTCACCAACCTCCTTCATTACAAATGAGTACAAGTCTTGGTGGCAAGAATGGAGGTGTCAACTGTTTGCCAAGTCATCACACTACTATCGGCACATGATCGATGCCGATCACATCGTCCCCGATGAAGCAGTAAGTTCTCATTCTGATGCACTCCTTACTTTACTTCCACCATCAGTACTTAACCTTCTTTCGTCTGACAGGTTGATGACCCGATTCCCCCGGCGAGTAGGAGTGGCAAGCCCTTCAAACTCAGGATGATGAGTCCCGTATCACTCATCGGCAACAAGGCCCCCATGATAGTTGCCTTTACTCCTCGACAGGTACCTTCATCGACACCTGCAAAAGCCAAGGCTACATCGGCCGCTGCTGCTGCCTTGACACGGGTGTTTGCAGTAAACTCATCTTCACTCATACCGATCATATACTTTTTAATCGACAACATTTACTTTGTATAACTTGCATTGAATATTTTCAGGCTACGAGGTCATCGGCAGCTGCTCCCAGCAGACAAGTACCTCTAAGTTCGGCTGCCGATGCCCCCCAGTCCTCGTCGAAACGGGCTGGATCTCCTGCTGCTACACCAAGGAAGAAGAGGCGCTTGAGGCTAGCTAGCCCATCTTCACCATCGGCTTCAACTGCACCGCCAACTACTACTACGCCATCGGCAGGACTGTCAGCAGCCCCAACTCCGGATCGCCCGATGGATGACATCTCCGATCAGGAGATCATTATACCTGCTACAACAGAGGCGGCATTGCCATCGGCACAAGTCGCACCACCAACTATCGGCGCGCCGTCGGCAGAGGTTCCATCGGCTCCTATCCCAGATCAACCGATGGATGACATCCTTGGGGAGACAGTTCCATCCGCTGCAGCAGCGGAGGCGACATCGGCATCGGCACCATCAGCCGAAGTTCCCGATGAAGAAATACCCGCAATGGCAGCGGAGGCGGGATCGGCATCGACACCGTCAGCCGAAGTCCCTGATGAAGCAACACCCGCGATGGCAGCGGAGTTGGCATCAGCATCGGCATCGGCCGAACCTCCTGACGAGAGAACGGTGTTGCCGCCACGAGAACCAGGCACTACATCAGAAGCAATGCCGGCAACAACGTCACCAGCACCGACTGCGCCAAGAGCTTCTCCGATGGGAGTTCCTTTATCGGCAACCACCGCCACTCTTCTGGATGAAGCTGGACCATCCACCATGCCGAGCCCTAGGCAAGAGACTCACTTCAAGATGGTAAGTTAATCCCTTAAAAATTCTAGTATAATCTTTCGATCGGCATGTTTTAATCCCTCCGTTTCAGGCCCAGGATTCTCCAGACAGTCTTTTCTCCTTCAGCCTTAACCCGCAGGATGAAGATAGACGCCAAGGCTCCCTCCAAGCAGACAGCCTTTTCTCCTTCGCAGTTGACATACCCGATGACGACGAGGAGGAAGAGAGCTCCGTCCCAGCTCTATCGGCAGAGATCAAGACCAAGCTTGAAGCACTGCTCTCCTTGCTGCTACAAGACACTTCCCAGCTCATTCAAGACTCATCAGCAGCAAGGGTCGCTTTCAAGGACATCCAAGGCCATCTCCCTGCCGATATGGCAGAAATCCTTCTCCAGGCAACCTTCCTCGACATCAAACAAGTCCAGTACCAGCGGCTCTCCCGTCGCATTGCCGATAGGGCTGCCCAATCCAAGAGCAAGGAAGAGAAGCTTAAGTTCAAAAATATTGCCGATGAGAAGCACAAGGGCGTCGGCTAGGCAGAAGTCTCCATCAACGGCCTCAATCAAGAGATCACTCAGCTATCGGCCAAGAAAGAAGAGTTATTAGCTGAGTTACAAAGGGTCGAGGAAGCTCTGACTGCTGCCAACCAGCAGAAAACCCAACTATCCGATACCATCAAGATCCTGCGGCAAGAACGAGACCAGAATGCCCAACAAGCCATCCTGTGGAAAAAGAAGATCAAGTCGGTCGAGGGCTCCGCTGATGCCGATGCCAAAGAGATGGAGGAGATAGAACAAATTCGCCTGCGTGTGATATCAGCCATCCACTCTTTGTTGTAATCTATTTGTAGTATCGGCAAATGTAACTCTGACACTTTGATTTTGGTTTCTGTAATATAACATCTACACGTTTTCACCGATGCCCATATAATTTCTTTTCATCGGCATTCAAACGAGCACGCTATATGTCAACTCCTTCGAGAGTTTCTGGAATGTATGCATTACTGGGAGCAGACTGTTTTATCCGATAAAGACCTGATTACGAAATCATTTTCCAAGCTTAGAACTTAGTCCCAATCGGTAACACCAACTTCCATACCAGAGTACCATCGGCAACCTCTTTCACCCAGCTATCAGCAACCATTACCGACACCGACACTTACCGAATCGGCTGAAATCTTCCTTAAGTAAATCAACTGTTTAGCGTAGTCTGGTATTCAGCTCGATCGTCGTTTGAAGTAGAAATAATTGGCAATAAAACTTCATACTTTTATTAGAACGAAATTCAGACAATGGCGATAGAACCACCAAAGAAAGTCCAAGGAATAACTCCTAAAACGCTTGCACCACAAACTTAATCATCGCACGTAAGCGCGGCAGAATCACTCTTACAACCATCCTCCTTTGGCAGTCAATGAATTCATCGGCAGTACGGCATTTCATACACAAACCATCGGCAGGTGCCCCCAAGTATAACAATTGGAATCGCCAGAATTTGCCGAAGGTGGCCCTCAAGCCGGAACGTCCAAGATTGCCCCCGGTCTAGACCATCGGCAATATATTGCCATCTGCCGATGTATCTCCATCCTTGCGCTTTTGACCTCCACTACTTTTCCCTCAAGGGAACCTCAGTGCTATGCAAGTCATTACGGCGTTCGCGCTGAATTCTTCTTTTCTGGGTCTCCGTTAGCCCTTTAGGGCACCACTGAGGGAGTTTGGTCTTCCAAACGGGTTGGTGCCGCCCCTCATTGTTTGCATCGGCCCTTTTCCCGATGTTTGAATCTTTGGAGAACACTTCCTCATCGGGTATTCTTGTCTTGGTCCGTCCCTTGCTCTCCTCTTGATCAGCCTGTCCGCCAAGCCTGCTATGGGCACTAAGTTTGCCCCCCCAGCCGGTCATGTACCGACCACTTCTCTTTGAGTGGCTTGGCGTACCTGGATGCTCGATTATCAGAACAAGGTTTCTTACCTGACTGATCGCCAGTGTGATATCCGTTGCATTCAGGACAGTTATCGACAGTAGGTAGCTTAATGCCTTCCTCCCAACAGTGAACGAAGAAGGGACACCTCCAATGATTTTTTTCGACGAAGCCACTCCCGATGTTCTTCTTCTTCCTGCCGATATCGCTCATCTCGTGATTGCCGATAGTTCCGCCTTGGTAGCTTGTGCATGATTACCATACCAGGAGCCCTGCCGACACAGCCACCTTTATCGGCAATCTTCTTGCCTTTCCTGTCATCGGCAAACTTTTCGACGTCGCGCTCAGCCACTTGATGATCAGGATCTCCCGATGCACTCTTTCTAGCGGCGTCCGATGTCAGCACCTTAGTCTTTCCACCGGTTTCCACCATATTATTTGGAAATGAGTGCTGATCAGTTTCCATCGGTTTCTGGACTCTAGGATTCTCAAATTGGATCCGTCCAGAGTCAATTTTTGACTGCAACTGCTGCCTGAACACTTTGCAGTCGTCGGTACTGTGAGAAGTTGTATTGTGCCACTTGCAGTACCTAGTCTTTTTGAGTTCCTTGGCCGATGGAATTACTTGATTAAGGGCTAGTTTAATTCTCCCTTCCTGAAGCAATAGGTCAAATATCCCATCAGCCTTCGTAACATCGAAGGTGAACTTCCCAGTCCTTTTCTGGCCGAGTGCACAAGGTACCGGCTTCTCATTTTTCACCCATTTAGAAGTGCCGATGTTCACTTCGTTATCTGACTCAGAGCCCCCTCGTCCAACAAAGAGCACTTTTGCGCTCCAAGTCTTCTTGAGCTCGAATGGTTTAACGTCCTGATTGGCCTCTATGATATCAAAGGTGAACTTCTCCAATTCAGGGACGCCGATATCCAGCTCTTCGTCCGAACCCGAAGCCTCCACTTCCTCAGTCCGAAACACCTTTGTGTCTGGATCTTGCCGATGCGCGGACTCACTCACTAGTCGATCGGACGGACGCGCTTCTTCACATCTTTGTATTAAATAGACCGGAGCAATTGACCCATCAACAGCACCAATCTGTTGAATATTATGCATCGGCTGATTAACCGATGGGCAACTCTGAATGTCCACGGGCTGAGTAGATTGATGTACTTCCTCAGGTCTCGACGCCAAAGTACTTGAACTGGTTGGTGCGTGCACAGTACCAGTTATTAGAACCCTATGCATCGGCTGCGTTGCCGATGAACAATTTTGCACAGTTACTGGCTTGTGTTGTGGCACTACATTCATCGGTTGCTGTACCGATGTCTCATCGTACACTTTTACTTACGAGTATTGCGATATAGTACTTATCGGTTGATGTACCGATACTTCGTTCTGAAGACTCACCGGATGACACAGTGGGGCTCTTGCCACTTGGTGCGCAGGCTGCATACATTGCTGCTGAATCGGCAATTGACCGATCCAACCTACATTAGGTGTCATCGGCATGTGACTTACCGATGGCTGATAACTAGCCGACTCTTGAAACCCGTGTACCTTTGGATGAGAGCTTTGATTTGTAGGTACCACGGGCTGAGCAGCCATGGACGATGCAGGCTGATTGACACTCGACATGCCTTGATGCATCGGCCAAGAATTTGCCGATATAGGCTGATCAACCATAGACCCGCTTTGTTGCATCGGCCAAGCATTTGCCGATAGCTGATAACCGGCTGATGCTCGTTCTTGTTGTACCCTTGGATGACTGCTTTGACTCGCAGGTACCACAACTTGAGTAGTTACTGTCGATACAGATTGATTGACAATCGGCATACCTTGTTGCGTCGGCCAAAAAGTTGCCGATGGCTGACAGCCAGCTGACGCCTGTCGTTCTTGTACCCTTGGATGATTACCTTGACCCGCAGGTACCACAACTTGAGCAGTTATTGCCGATACAGACTGATCGCCAATCGGCCCACCTTGTTGCATCGGCCAAGAATTTGCCGATAGCTGATAACTGGTTGACGCTTGCTCTTGCGGCGCCTGGTAACTCATTGCCACCATGGGTTGACGTGCAGTAGCTGGGCCTAGTTGTGTCGGCAAGTAACTTGCCGATGGTTGGGCGTACGGCACTCCGGGTATTGCCGTTTGCAGATTCCCTGTTGGCAACTGCGCCGTTGGAGAAGATGTAAAGTAATGCATCATTGGAACCATCGGTTGTACAGATGTTGTCGATGCCATGGGAACCTTCCACCCTGCATGGTTGTCTTGGACCAATCTGGAATTAGCAGATAGACTTGGAGACATACCGTATCCCCATGAGTTGGCCGAAGTTGGCTGATTCTGGATCATAGGTCCAGACATTGTTGGAGCCACTAGATTTGTGTTCACCTGAGTAGTACTTGTTGGGCTTAATCTTGGTGGCGCGATCTCATCGACGGATTGGCTCATAATTGGTGTGAACACCCCTAGGGTCGCCGATGGAGTCGCAACAGATGCCGATCCGAGCTGACGATACTCTGGACCAACATAACATGGTGTCTGTCCCTTGAAAGCTTGCTTGATAGCATTGCACACGGCATCGGAGAACACATTGGACTGGCTAACTAATACATTATTAAATGCATAATTAGCCGTATTTTGTACTTTACCGGGATCGGCGTAGAAAATAGTATGCCGTGGAGACGGCGGATCTTGCTTCTGTACTGCCTCGCCGATCCCGTTTAGGCTGAAGGATCTAAGATATGAGCGCATGTATTCCTCCATTGCCTGCTCCATAGCCCGCTTCTGATGATTTGTCAGATCTGCTGTGGAGACTTCAATGACACTCCTTGGATTAGTCATGATAGATATAAAAATCTATATAATCGTGTCCCACCGAGCGTGCCAAAAGAGGTGTTGACACAAAAAGCGTCATGATTTGCGAACACCTCGGGCTATTACCCAAAGCTCGGTATTCCGGAGGCGTGCCAGTCGATTTGACCAATCAATTGACAAGGATGATAACTAGAACAAAACTGAACGAGACAATGGCGATGCGCCCGGATGTCAAGGCTCAGATTGATCAAGGGTAACTAGAGCAGAGCTGAACGAGGCAAACAGCGATGCGCCCGGAATGCCAAAGCTTAGAGGTACTCCCACGCGGAACTTGCAAGGATTTGACGGAGATCAGGGTGATGCAGCCCGTCGAAGCTTGAAAGAACTCGTTGATAACTACAGCTAATGCAATAGAGGGTAAATTGCGATAAAAAGTAGTAAGATAAAATTGGTTTGTTTTTGATTGGATTGATTGTCTTTTTCATGGCCCTCGGGCACATATTTATACTCCCACATGGAGAGTTGTACAAGGATACGACTCATATCCTTCCAAAAACAAACTCCTATTTTTAAGGATACTGACTCACGCAGGAGTCGGATCTAAAACAATAATATTTATTTCCCTAAACAAACACGCCTACTTTAAAGGAAAATAAACGACTCATGCAAGAGTCGGACTCAAACTACTATAATAATACTGGTACAAAACACCAGTTTCCTTATACTTTTCTTCGATGAAAACTTTCCATCGCAGATCTCTCCAATCCGCAACTTCCTTCTTTGGCCACCTGCAGTCTTCCGCTGATATCACATGCTAAGTCATTTTATCGGCATCTCATGCCTATCGGCATCGATAATACTTTCCGATTGGCAACCTTATACCGATAACTGTCTTCACCATCCTATCGGCAATCGGCAACCACTCCACCGGCACTCGTCATCAACTCCTCATCGGCATTCGGCAATATCATGTTCATCGGCAATCGGCAATATCTCCTCATCGGCAATCGGTATCAGCAACTTCATAGCTCAAGCTATCTGACTTCACCAATCAACCTTTGTCGACAAGGACCATCCAACTTCCATCGGCAGCACACTTAGTCTTCCCGCAGTATCCTCCCATCGGCAATACTGGCTCAAGATTTCCCGATGCCGATGGAGAACAGCTACTGACCAGTCAAGCCTTAGCTCATTTGACACGTCAAAAAACAGTGTCAACACAATCTTTCAAAGGGTTTTTGAATTTAAAGAATAAATGCTCCAGAGACAAGATATCATGAATCAAGTTCTCATATCTTACTATATCTTAGTCTCAAATCATTTTAAGTATATTTATTTAAATTGAATTGAAACATGACTTGCGGGAAAAGTATTATGTAAGTTTATTCTTAAGCTATGAATTAAACTTATATTTTTAGAAATTCATAATATTTAGCATATGGACTTCAATTAGAGTAATAGAAAGAATATGATTTGTAAAGTGGATAAATCAAACCTGACCGTGGACGAAGTGGGACGGAAGATGCAGGTTCCACTTTGTCGGGTGCGATCTCTGTTTGATTCTTTGCAGTAACTTCCCGAGCTAGTTTTATTTTGCGGTCGTAGTGTGTTTTCTCCACACACTTGTTTCTTTTCTATAATCTTTCTGTACAACATGTGGAGACAAAAAAAACACAAATACCAAAAATATAGAGAGTAGAGTGGATAGTAAAGACATTGAAATCAATAGGGCACTTTATTGATTATTAAGCAAACACTCTCACAACTGAATTTAAAGACTGGAAATAAAATTTAACTAACACACTTGAAAATGGTAAATTTAACTAAGGTGTGCCCTATTACATGGATAACTAAGCATTATTATTATTGCACTTTGGCAGGACTAAGGCTTTGAGATGATTATTCTTCTTTCAAGCACAACAATCTTCCCTATATTGCTCACAACGAGCTTATGCATTGTAGTCATGGTTGTGTTTCTGAGCCCACTCTCTGCCTGAAGAGAGCAAATGGAATTGGAGAGTGAGTTGATCCTCTCCTCTAACATAGCGATGGTAGTTCTGGAATGCTTAGGTGCATTGTTAAGCGCAGGAGAAGATCTCTTCGGTTCCGGTCTGGGCTCGGTGTAGCGAACTTGGCTCGAGGATGCGTGAATGCCTTCAAAGGATGGATGGGTCGACGTATACTTAGCACAAGTAACATCCCTGAACTTTTTGAACTTGACAGACTTCAGCTTCTCATTCTCCGCCGAGGGTAGCATCTTGGTACCCTGGGGGATAGCAATCTGTGGTCCTCGTGACGGTTCTCCTAGCAACAATCTTGCTAGAGGTGGAGGTAGTTCTTGAACACGATAGGCTTGCTCATGGTACTGGTGCGAAGGTACTTTGGCTATGTGCTTGGGTGGAATGGTGGCAAGAGGCTTGGGTTCAACAAGGACAAGAGCTAGGGAGTCCTCCTTCTTGCCTCGGTTGGCACCGCTGATGTTCATCTCCTTGTCGGCCATAAGAACTATGAGCTAGAGGGTTTAACTAGAGAGATGAGGAGGCTTTGATGGGATGAGAATGAAGGTGCGAACACATGGTGGATAAGCACCCATGTATGTACAGTTTCGATGATGAGTGATTGACCAACACGTGAGTGTTTAAGTTTGAGTGGCTTATCCTAACCTCTGCGAAAGCGGAAATATGTGCTTGTCTATTGTCTTGTGGTGTGCAGGTACTATGCCTAGTGATAGTGGTCAATGGCGTTGAGAAGGTCGAGTAGAGGCTTGCCGTGCCGATGGACTGAGAGCGGTGAAGGGCGGAAGCGGGGCTTGGACTGAGGGACCATGGGCGCCGGTGGACCAGCTGTGGTGGCTAGTACTTGGCACCAGCAAGTGCGAGAAGACATGGAGGTAGACCGAGTTGACCCAGTCAAGACGGTGGACGCGCGAGTCGAGCGGAGGCCTAGGGGACTCGGAGTCTGACCGGGTGAAGACAAGGTAGCTCGCGTCGAGTGGTTTGGTAGTTTGGGCCTCAAAACCATCCGCGTCGGTTTCCGAGTTTGGGCCGCATAACTCGGGGTTCGGTAGTTGAGCCCAAAGGTATCGGTGGCGGGTTTCCTGGGTTTGGGCCTCAAAACCTAGGCGGAGCTTCCGAGGAAGTGGGGATGGCACATGGCGGAATCCTAGAGGTTGCGTCGAGACAACGACAACTCCCGGCAGGAACCGGGGCTGTCCACTCAAAATGCAGGAGATATTTTTTGGAGCTTGGACTGCAATGCTTAGGATAGGTAGTTCACTCAATGTATCTAGGGGGGTCTTTGGGAAATAGCCAGAGCCCGATAAGTAGGGCGTGAAGGGGTATCCCTCATCCCATCTCTTGAACCTAATCATTTTCCCCAACTCTCTCTCTCTCTCTCTCTCTACCCTCTCTCTAGTTCATGAGATCCCTAGGTTGATTTCACCAACCTCTATAAGAACTTGAGATTGTTGCGAGGAATTGGAGGCCGTAACCTCCGTTAGCCATGGCGGCGTTGATTACTTGATCGTGTCCCGCGTTTTAGGTTGTGTTCTTTGTTTTTGCTTTTGCTCTCTCTTTTTCCCGAGATGAGTACTCTTGTTTGAGAGAAGCTTTTCAAATTCCGTTTGAACCAAGTTCTTAGTACTTGTGAGGAGCAACTTTGTTTTGAAGGAATTTTCCTAAAACCTCACGAGCACACAGATCGGGCACTTTCTTTGTGGTGTTCTTCGTTTTGGGGTTTTCTACCGAAATCCTTTTGTGCCCGTTTAACCGACCGAAATTGAGTGATGATTTCTTCGGGATAGCTCTCCGACTACTCAAGGATCATGCCTACAAAGTTTGGTCGCAGTTGGTGATCATTTGGTTTGGATTTGGAAAGGTTTGGTGAAGAGAAAATCGAGTTTCGCGTTTTCTGCACCCTGTTCGTAGGCGTCGGACGCTCTGTGAGTTTGCGTCGGATGCTAGGGCTCATCCAAGCCAGTGTCCGTCACCTCGCTTGTCTGCGTCCTTCGGTTTTGGCGTTGGATACCCTTCAGAGTCCGTCGGCCAGCGTCCGTCGCGTTCTGTGAGTTGTGCAGTTATGTTTTGCTCTCGGGTAGGTCGACGGATGATCTTCACAGCGTCCGTCGCCGACCGTCCATCGCCATTGTGGTCTTTCAGCTTCTGTCAGGCTCTCTAGAAGACCGACGGATGCTCGCCTAAGCGTTCGTCGCCAGCGTCCGTCGCGCTGTCTTCCAGCGTCCGTCGCCTGTCTTTTTGGTTGATTGGCTTGGGTTTCTCGCCTCCTTCCCATAGGGGTTAAGAACTCAATCTTGGGAGTTTCCGGTGAGTTTTCCTCCACTGCCGGTGAGCACCCATCTACTGGGTTTGGCTTTTGGGAAGAGTGGTCTGAATATTTCGAAAGAAATTTGAGGCTCCCATTCACCCCCCCCCCCTCTGGTCGTTGTTCTCAGTCCTTCAGACAGATGTATGGGTACATATTTATAGTGGGGTTCAGCGGCAGGTTCAAAATCTATTTAGGTAGGTATTCGTATGAACAAAAGAGAACTTCTGTTTAAACTATCGTGGTCGGGTAGGGAAAGGAAAGGGGAGATCTCTGGGATTCAGAATTATCCGAGAGGGAGAGATGGGGTGCCGGGCAGCACCCAATAGGGTCGACCGGCCCCACTTGGCAGCCCCTAGGCTTGCCCTTCTATGGTGTCGCTCTACGGTCCGCGAAGATCTTGTTAGGTATATTTTCCAATTTTAGTTCGATACGAAGAATGGTAATTGTATTTAAGGTAAAATACTAAAGTAAATTTCATCTACTACCACAGGTGGTCTAGAAGGTTCTAGAAAAAGTTTGAGACGGTGACCATTTACCTTGAATAACGTACCTTTGTGTGATTGTAGAGTCACCGCTCCATGTGATGATGTATTTACCACCGTGAATGGTCCTTCCCACTTGCTTCTTAGCTTTCCGAATCCAAATAACTTGACCCTGGAATTAAAAAGTAATACCTTATCTCCGGGTGCAAACTCCTTCTTCTTCATCCTCTTGTCATGCCATCTTTTGGTTCTTTCTTTATAGATCTTTGAACTGTGATAAGCTATTTCTCTCCATTCTTCTAACTCTGATAGTTGCATTTTTCTTTTCTCTCCAGCAGCTTCAAAATCCATATTCCAACGTTTGATAGCCCAGTGAGCTTTATGCTCTAATTCTACCGGTTTGGAAGGAAGAATAACATATCGTGAACATATTATTATCAAATAACTAGTTCCACATGTCCCTTGAGCATTTCTATGTAGGATAAAGCAATTGGGGAGTACAGGAGCATGTGGGACCCACATGAAGGGTCATAGGTGGGTCCACTAGGGGCTCCCACACCCCCAGGATCCATCCAGCAGAGCTCAGAGTGAATATCCACCCTTGGATTCACTTTGTGCTTTCTCTCAACTGTTAGAGATCAAAGCACATAGATCCCTGGGCCCACATGGAACCAGATCAACGTGGCACTTTTAGAAGATGTCCATGACATGTGGGCCATTCTCCATGCAAAGAAGGAGCCCTGGAGGGGCCAGGGCCAGGTCGGCCGACCTGGTCAAGGTACCTAGGGCCCCCCAGGAGGCTCCCTAACCAGTGGGGCCACCTTCTAGAAGACGGGGGAGGTCCCCACCTATCATAGGCGGGTTGGCCGACCCCCGAGGTGGCTCTAGGCCTCCACGAGATCTCCACCGCCTTCTTGTATGCCTCCAACCACTAGATTGATCTCCACGTTTGATCTATGGCGGTTGCAATGATGGTTTGATCCAAGGGATGGCTAGGAAAGGCACACGTATCGCTGACGTGGCGCTGGAGTAGCTCCCACTCCACCTCCACTATAAATAGAGGGTCACAACCTCCTCTCACATCATGAAGAATCAAGGCTCAAGTGAAGATTAGTGTATTTCCATTCTTTAGTAGTGTAGTCTAGTGTGGGAGTTAAAGTTGAGTCAAGCTTGCCTCGGAGTCTCTTGAGTGGTCTTCTGGAGAGTTTGGTATAACTCTTATACCTTTCCACTTTTAGTAAGACTTTGCTTATTTATCAATATATATCCTTTATTTACTTTACTTATCTTGTGCAATAGTATACTTGTTATAGTATTGTTGTGTCTTGTCTTAGTCTATAGATTGTTATCCTGTGATTCCACACTTGGGTACGATCAACGCCTATGATAGGGTGATCTAGTTGGCTTGAGATCTCAATTAGAGTAGTACGTAAGAGAGGGTGTAAGCATGGTGCTTATACACTAGCTTGCCTTTGGTTGCCACATGCCGCATGGTACGAACTGATGATAGTAGGAAGTGGCAGCCTTGTTTGTGCCTTTGATCCCCGCCACGTGTTGTAGGCATGTTCTTAAAAGGAAAGGCCCCCATAAAATAGTGGCCACTTTGGATAGAGGTTTTGTCTCCTATTGTTTGTCTGCTGTCTAGTGCTTTTAGGATGTGTGGATGCAATTTATATTATATATCATCTTTGTGTCTAAGTTAAGTCATAGGAGTAAAGTCCCGGTGAAGTTCTACATCGGTATATTCTGTGCGCTTGCGGAATTAGCCAATAGACATAACAAATACCCCTAGAGGCATTTCTAGCGCCATTGCTCAAGATGGGTTTAGCTTCATTCTTAGCAGTGACATTTAGAAATGCCAACAAGCATTTCTGGCGCCGTTGCTGGGAAAGCATAAGCCTATGAATTTTTAATAGAGTTGAATCCAAAAGTTACCATCAAATTAGTTATTAATTAGTGTAGGGGCCTACCCCTGTATTTGTTTCCTTTGTTGTGAAGAAAGATAGTGTATGAGCGGTTTCCATTTGCCGAGTAATTACATTGAAGATCCTGAGCAATTGTTGAGGAGATCTATACGTCGTCAAGTCCCTCCTCAAAGGTTAATCTTGGAATCTGTCGATGTTTTACCACTGGCAACCCGTCACGGGGTTAATCGGGATGGTGTTTTGTTTAGAGGGGTGTCGGCGCATGCAGGAACTCAATGGTAAACATAGGGAGACACATATTTATACTGGTTCGGCCGCAAGGATGGTGTGCCTACGTCCAGTGTGGGGTGTAAAAGTATCTTGCGCCTTGCGCTTGGAGTCTAGACCATGAGGTCTAGTTGTGTTGAGGTATGAGCTGATCTCATGTCTGGTTCTGATCTAGGAACCCCTGCCCTCCTTTATATAGTCTAGGAGAGGCAGGAGTCCTAGTCGGTTACAAAGTAGAGATCCTAGTAGTATTATGTGTAACTAGTCCAAGTAGGATTACATGTAGGGAATCCTATTTGGACTAGGTCTTCTCCTAGTCCTAGTAGGATTCATGTAAGGAATCCTATTCAGACTAGTTCTTGTTCTCTCTTCTCCATGGGGAATCCTATGGGTCCCGCATCAACAAGCCCCCGAGCATTTCACGATTTTGCTTCAAGAGGCCGAGTTGTTGGAGATCCAAACCGAGTTCTTCTTGGAACGAAATCTTGAGATGGTCTTCTGTGTTTCCTTCTTTGATTTGTTGGGTTGGTGCACTTTTTCGCGAAAAGTGCACTCAATGAGTGCAGCCCCCGAGCCTCTTATTGTTTGGTACAAACGGCTAGAGGGTCAGAGTTTCGAACTGATGTTTTCCGGGGTAGGTATTTCCAGCCCCCGAGCCTTCTCCAGGTTCTTTTCTGATGAAAAGAAGCCGATAGAAGGGTCTTGAAATAGTCTTCTTACTTTTTCTTTTGTCATGGGTGGGTCTTGATGTGTTGTCGTTTGTTGTAGTCTTGAGTACTTGTATCTTTGGCCTTTCGTTCTTGAATTCGAGCCCCCGAGTGTAGTTGAAGCGAAAGCGAGCCCCTGAGCTTTGTGTTTAGTTCTTGATGCCCCACGTCTAGGTTGCTTGCACTTCGTCTAGGTTCTTTCTTGAACTTGTATACACCTCATTCGGGTTCTTTCTTGATCACTCTATATTCTTTCTGAATTTGTCAAGATCTGGTCACAACTTGTCGGGGTTCTTTTCTGGTCAATCCAAGTTCTCAGGAGTATGTTTTTCTGATTTGATGGTGTAGATGTAGCTTTCCTGCATGTTAAACATAAAAATATGTTGTAAATGACATTCCAGATATGAAGTCGGGAGCATGTCCCTTATTTGAATAATCAGTCAGGGGCGGACCTGGTATCATGAAGTGCATATAGAATTTTTGGTGTCTTGCTCTTGCTAGGCCACATAAATTTGTCAGGTAGTGTCCTGTTACGTTTAATTACTTGAATCTCTAGCGTATGGTTCGTGACCATTTGAGCCTGGCACTCGGTTCGTGATTGTCCATGATGTATGGTTCATGACCATTTGAGTCGGTTTTCATCATTACCACCATATATCCACCATATCCATACGCCTGCACATCTTGTCTTGATTGTATGACTTGACTCTCTGTGGATGTATTGTTTGACTTTACAATATATACAAAGTATGCTAACCTTGTTAAGCCATTCCTATGAAACTCCACTATATTTACTAGTATAGGAGGACATGACATTAATGCCTCAGTGAGATCCACAAATACCACATACATAAGAGAATTGAGGATGTCATGCCATTAAGCTCTGAGTTTTATTTCGAAAATAAAAACATAGAATTTTGGTCGAGTGAAGAGTTTGAGACATAGTGCTTGATTTGATTACTCTGTCTTCCGATTGCTCAAGACCCAAGTGATAGTAAAAGCCCCATGGTTAAAGGTAATACGGGTGAGTTCGAAAGTTAGAGCAATTTTTTCTAACTCATAGAAGAATTTTTGTTTGAAAGCATGTGAACTATTGAGGTGTGAAAGCATTGCAGCAACTCATGATCCATGTTTATTATAAAGGCTTTGCTTAGGGACTAGCAAAGGGTAAGCTTGGGCAGCTTGTTGACGGTCGTTAGCGTCAACTTTTAATACAATTATAAACATGATAAATGGATCAATCATATATAAAATCTAGAAATATAAGATCTAACAAATTCCACGAGTTTTGGTATTCCATTATTTTTTAGGGACTATTCTAGAAAAGAGCAATACAAGGAATCAAATCAGAATAGATATCTAACAAATCTCAGAATAGATATCAGAATAGACCACACCATCACACAGCTTGGGGAGAGCCCCTGCAAGGTGAGCACACTATCATATTTTTATTTCTACATTTATTTTATTCTGAATTAAGTTTGCTGCCATTGAAAAAAAAGAGAAAAACTAAAAAGAAATAAAAATATATTAGCTAAAATAATGAATAAATAACTATGTATATATATGTGCTTCTCACATATGTATATATAGTCTGCAATTTAGATTTTTCTCAGGATTTAAATTAATATACCATCTCATTTTGAAAACCTAAATCTAGTGGGATAAATGCTTTGTTCTTGTCTAAGTTACTGTTAAATAAAATAGGGAATAAATAGAATTTTCTATGGTCCTGTTCTAAGATAGATTTAATTTTTGGAGAATTTATTTTATATGCTTAAAATTTCAAAACCTCTGAGAGATTAAAGATCAGTATTTTGTTATGCACCTATGATCAGAATTAGTCTAAATCATAAAGAAATAAATTTGCTTCATATGTTCTAATCTTTCTCTTCAGGAGAATCATATGGGCTATGAAAAAGTATGGGAAAGTAATCAATGCCAAAATATGCATGGGAGAATAGAGGGAATTAAAAAGTCATAAGTGTCTGACGCACCTTCAAGAGGAATTAAAAAGGGACAAGTGTCTGACGTGCCTCTGAAAAAAAAGAAGCCCATACTTCTCAAAATAAGAGGAAGACAGACATAGAAAAGCTAGAAAATACAAAAAGACTGTTCTACAAATTAATCATTTTGATCTTAGGGGCATAGCAGAGTATTCTCTTAAATATTTTTGCAGGGCTTTATTCTTTCAAAATTATCAAAAACTTCAGAAAGAAAGTCACTCAAGGAATAAGAGAAAAAGCAGTTCTATAAAACCTGTCAATTTTGCATCTACTCATGACTAGAACAAAGTAATAAGTTCCATAAGAGACAGTTTTTGCACAAGAACATTTTAGTAATATAATAATTCCACTTTGGCTTTGTGAAGGGACTAGCAAAGGTTAAGCTTGGGGGAGCTTGTTGACTGTAGTTAAAGCCTATTATAAATCGTCAACTAAGAGCATAAAAGAGGTCACCAATAGATAGATAAGGGTTTTAATAACAATTTCCATGAGTTTTGGTGATTTTATATTTTTCAGGGACTATTCCATAAAACCATAAAAGAGATCTAATTATCATAATATTTATCAGAATATTCCCGCGGTGGGATATTTTCCACGAGACTCAAGAAAATTCCAGAAGGCACCCGAAGGAAGCGAGGCCGGGGCAGCTGACCTATGGGACCGGCCGGCCCCACCCCTGGTCACCATCAAAATATCGTCAACATCCTCATTTCCAAAGGAAAACAAGCATAACCTGAATATATTGTGCCAAATAATTGGTTCCACATGTCCCTTGACTATTTGATGCAGGTAATGACAAATGGGGCCTTTTGGGAGCCAGTGGTCCCAAATCAAGAAGATTAATGTGACAACTCAACTTAGAACCAATATCCAAGACATATGACAAGTGGGACCAGTACCGAGCAGGCAGAGGTGGGCCATGGCCCACAATGGGCATTCGGCCGAACCAAAGGTGGGGCCAAACAGGTCCCACTTAGCCCCCTGAGTATTGGTTCACCTTCTAGAAGACCAGGGAGGGCCCACATGTCAGTGGGGGGTTCGGCCGAATCCCCCTAAGGCGGTTTCACCTCCCCAACCGACCTACTCACTCCCCACATGATGGAAATCAACACCCTTGATGCTTAGGCGGTTCTGAGGTCAGTTGGATCCAACGGTGCTTTATGAAGGTGACGCGGATCGCTGACGTGGAACTGGAGTAGCCCCTACTCCACCTCTAGCTATAAATAGACTCCTAGAGCTCCCTATTCATTTCATGCCTCATTGGAGAAACTACTCTCTAGCCTCTTAGCAGAGCTCTTCAGTAGTGTTATACTAGTTGGAGGAGAGTGAGGAGCCTCCTAGAGAAAGCCCCAGGTCTGTCAGGAATCTTCTCCGGACTTCTTCCTCAGCGAATGCGAGTCTCTTGTAAGTTTAGCACTTGTAAGTGACTTCTTCTGAGTTCTTTATAGTATTCTGTGTTCTAAATCTGGTTTAGCTGTTATACAACTTTTCACGCTTGATCATCGCTTTGCTCTGAGTAAAATGCTTTAATCTTAGGCCAAGGTTAAAGTAGTAAGATTAGTGTAGACGTGGTGTCTAAGCTTAATCTTACCTTTGTAAACCGCTTATCGCATGGATTGTTTGTGTATGCTAGTAGAAGGTGACAGCTCTATCTAGTCTTTGTATTCCACCACGTGTGTAAGATAAGTTCTTAAAAGGTAAGGCTTCAATACAACTTGATGGCGCGGTCCGGTTAGAGTTTTGCCCTCTTTCTGTTCTATCCCATCGCCTCCTGCAAGAGAAGGGCCGATAAGGCCGGTATAACCAGCTATCCCTTGTTAGACATTTGTGCTATCTTGAACCTCTCAACCCAGTTATCATAGTCTCCCTTGACCATCATAGGACATATCTTTAATCCTAGTTAGATCACTATCGTTCCCTGAGGAAAATATGATACCTGGAATACTCCTGGTGAAGTGCTACATCGGTATAATCTGTGCGCTTGCGGATTTATCCAATAGTCATAAGAAATACCAACAAGCATTTCTGGCGCCGTTGCCGGGGAATGGTAGCTTTTAACTAGTACCCTTTGGTCCTATTTTATCTTTTTGTTGATTTCATCTTTTCACTCCACATACACATATGGATCAAACTCCGCTTATCGAATATGGTGCTCCAACGGGCGCTAGCTTGGAGCCACCTAAATCATCTCAGGCCGTTCTGGCCGTTCGTTATGAGCTTCGCCCAAGTCTCATAGCGATGGTTTAGGAAAAACCGTTTTCTGGGGACGAAGACGAAAATCCCTATACCCATATACGTGACTTTGAACAACTTTGTTCATGTGTCCACATCCAAGGGATGAGGCCAGGTACCCTTAAGTGGAAGCTATTTCCATTCTCTTTAATGAGAATAGCCAAACGATGGTACGTTCACCACGTAGATGACGCAAAAGGAGATTGGGAAAAATTGATGCCTAAATTATGTTTGGCATTCTTCCCTATCCCTTGTGTCATTCGTCTTTGAAAAGAGATCATCAATTTCTCACAAAAAGAGAAAGAATCTCTAGGTGATGCATGGGCCCATCTGACAGATCTAGTATCTTCAGGCCCTGATCTTGCTATAACCGAGCCTACAATGTTACAACATTTTTATGGTGGTCTTAGCAGAGAATCTGCACAACTTCTTGACATATCTTCTGGGGAGCCTTCCTATGTTTACCCATTAGTGCAGGGAAGAGTCTTCTTACAAATATTCTTGATAACACCCCCTATACTAACGTATATTATGAAGGATCCACGGAAGAACAAAAACCAACCCCTAGAGAAGAAACAACATCGATAGCCGAAACTCTCCCCTCTACACCTCAAAATCTTGCTATCAAGCCTGAACCACCAAGGGAAGAAGAAATTCACCCCTTGGAATTCCCCCTTGATATCGAGGCTGATCTATTTTCCGATTTTGGGAATGCCTCGAATCAATCTGTGCAAAAGAAGTCTTATGCTCGAAAAGCTCCAAACCGCCACATTCCTAATCTCATAGAAGAAGCATACCTTCAGGAGACGGTTCAAGAACTGGCCTCTTTCATGAGCCAGGAGTGGTTAGAAGAGGCTGAATCTTCATCCGAACCAAACCGAATTCTGTCTTCCTCTACCACCAATCCATGCCAGATCGATAGAGCCAAGTTAGACTCTCTTTACGATCCTGCCGTAGGAGTTTGCATTATGTCTAAATCATTAGCTAATGCTCTCCTAGGCAATATAAAACTAACTCCAACCAACAAGTTCTTGAAGCTTTCTTCAGGACAATTGATTGAGAGTTGTGGGATCGCACAAACCATTCCTACGCTAATTAACAAAGTCAATATCCTCTTAAATTACTTCATATTTGATATGGAGGAATTTGACTTGTTAATCGGACATCCACTCATGAGATTCCTTGATGGATCTCTTGATGGAAGTCTCAAGGGTCATCTTGGGAGTAACATCAAGCTCTCGATTCCGCTCACCAATTCCATGAACACCATGACAGAATCACTCCTAGAATCTGACCCCATAGAGGAAGTGATGGTTGCATCTCTTCTAGAATCATCTCATCCTGATCTAGAAGAAGCCGAAGATTTCATCCAGGAAGAAGATGATCTAAATGAACCCATAGATCTGGAGAAATCTGAACCCCCATCTAAGCCCTCTATAGAACTTAAACCCCTTCCAGCTGGTTTAAAATATGCCTTTCTAAATGACGATCGTGAGGCCCCTGTAATCATCAGTGACAAACTCTCTCCGGAAGAGACGTTCAAACTCCTCACTATCTTAGAAAAGCATCAATCAGTCTTAGGCTACTCTCTTCAAGATATTAAGGGCATTAGTCCCGCTCTTTGCACACATCGCATCCCCATAGAACCTGAGGCTCTTCCTTCTAGAGAACCTCAGTGTAGACTGAATAATGCGATGAGGGAAGTAGTGAAGAAGGAAGTCTTGAAAATCTTGCATGCAGGGATCATCTACCCCGTTCCTCATAGTGAATGGGTTAGCCCTGTGCAAGTTGTGCCTAAGAAGGGAGGTATGACGGTCGTTAAAAATGATAAGAACGAGTTGATTCCTCAACGAACCGTCACGGGTTGGAGAATGTGTATAGATTACCAGAGACTTAATAAGGCTACAAAGAAAGATCATTTCCCACTACCCTTCATCGATGAGATGTTGGAGCGGCTTGCAAAACACTCTTTCTTTTGTTTCCTTGATGGTTACTCGAGATATCATCAAATACCAATCCACCTCGACGATCAAAGTAAGACCACTTTCAAATGCCCCTATGGAACATATGCATATAGGTGAATGTCTTTTGGCCTATGCAATGCTCCTGCTTCTTTCCAAAGGTGCATGATGTCCATTTTCTCCAATATGATCGAAGAAATCATGGAAGTTTTCATGGATGACTTCTCTATCTATGGAAAAACTTTCGATGATTGCCTTGAGAATCTGGATAGAGTCTTACAGAGATGTGAAGAAAAGCACTTAGTCCTGAACTGGGAGAAATGCCACTTCATGGTTCGTGAAGGCATAGTGCTAGGACATAGAGTGTCCGAACGTGGGATAGAAGTGGATAGATCCAAGATTGAAGTCATAGAATAGCTTCCACCTCCCATGAATGTCAAGGGAATTCGTAGCTTCCTTGGCCATGCGGGCTTTTACAGACGGTTCATACAAGATTTTTCTCAAATTGCCCATCCTTTAACAAGCCTGCTAGCCAAAGAGACACCCTTTGACTTCAATGATGAGTGCTTAGATTCTTTCTACATCCTCAAGAAAGCACTCATCTCAGCTCCAATCATCCAACCCCCTGATTGGAAGCTCCCCTTTGAAATAATGTGTGATGCTAGTGATTATGTTGTCGGTGCGGTATTAGGCCAAACCAAAGATAAGAAGAATCATGCTATTTCATACGCTAGCAAAACCTTGACAGGGCCACAGCTAAACTATGCAACCACTGAAAAAGAGTTGTTGACCGTGGTATTTGCTATAGACAAGTTTAGATCTTACTTAGTAGGAGCAAAAGTCATTGTTTATACAGATCATGCTGCTCTTAAGTACTTGCTCACTAAGAAATATGCTAAACCATGTTTAATAAGATGGATCTTGCTACTCCAAGAATTTGATCTTGAAATAAAAGATAAAAAGGGTGTAGAAAATTTTGTTGCCGATCATTTGTCTAGAATGCAATTCAAAGAAGCACAGGATTTGCCCATCGACGACTTCCTCAGAGATGACACACTCCTCAAGGTGACAAACTCCAACCCTTGGTATGCAAATCTAGTCAACTTTATGGTGGCAGGCCATGTACCACCAGGGGATAATATGAAGAAACTAGTTCAAGAGAGTCGAGTGCATCTCTGGGATGAGCCATACCTCTATAGAGTATGCAATGATGGATTATTAAGAAGATGCATACCTATAGAGGAGGCAATCAAGATTATGGAAAGATATCATGGAGCAGAGTACGGAGGTCACTATGGAGCATTCAGAACTCATGCCAAGATTTGGCAGAGTGGGTTCTTCTGGCTAACCATGTACAAAGATACTCATGACTATGTCAGAAAATGTGCAAGGTGCCAGAAGAACGGGAACATCAATACCCGAGATGCCATGCCACTCACCAACAACCTCCAAGTAGAACTCTTTGATGTATGGGGCATCGACTACATGGGGCCCTTTCCTCCATCGAAAGGGTACGAGTATATCTTAGTGGCAATGGACTATGTGTCCAAGTGGGTAGAAGTGTTACCCTGCCGCAAAGCCGATGCTGCCAATTCAAAGAGAATGTTCCATGAAGTGATATTCCCCATATTTGGAACCCCAAAGTTAGTCATAAGTGACGGGGGGTCTCATTTCATTGACAAAGGCTTCCGCCAGTTCCTCACTAAGCAAGGCATTCGGCACAATGTTGCAACCCCGTACCATCCTCAAACAAGTGGTCAAGCAGAAACATCCAACAAACAAATCAAGAACATTCTGTAGAAGACCGTGGAAGAGATGGGTACCACTTGGAATCACAAGCTACCAGAGGCACTTTGGGCATATAGGACCGCATACAAGACCCCAATTGGTATGACACCATACCAACTTGTATACGGGAAGACATGTCATTTGCCTGTGGAATTAGAGTTCAAAGCACATTGGGCAATCAAGAAATGGAACATGGATTTACCAGTTGCTGGAAAATTACGGAAGATGCAAATCTCTGAGTTAGAAGAATGGAGAGAGAAAGCATACCATAATGCCAGGATATACAAGGAGAGAACCAAGAAATGGCATGACAAAAGAATCAAGGTCAAGGAATTCAACCCAGGAGACAAAGTCTTGCTATTCAACTCAAGATTCAAGCTCTTCGGTCACGGGAAACTGAAAAGCAAATGGGAAGGGCCGTACCTCGTCATCAACGCCGCAACTCATGGAGCAATCACACTCCAAGACGACGACGGCAAAATCTTCAAGGTAAATGGCCAACGTCTTAAAATTTTCTATGAGCATGAAATTCCTGAGCAAGAAATTGATATGATAGATTTTGTTCTTAATCCAAATTAGAACTAAAATCTACATGTTTTAACTTTTTTGTTCAAATTTCGAAAAGGACCTTAGAAATAGCCTAGACTTAACCTTGACTCCCCCTCGTGCAAGATCGGCCCATTTGGCCACTTTAGTGGTTCGACCGAATGTAAGTTTGGGCCAAACAGCCTGAAACTTCACGAGCTGACTCACCTGACCCGATCAAGTTCGAAACCGGGCGTCGTCATTCAAAAACTTTCAAAAGGCATTCGGCTGAACGTAGTTCAAACTCGTTCAAATGCCCAGACGCGCAGGAGCGTCGGGCCAACGCTCCCCTTCTGTTTTCATCACGATCCGAGCGAAAACAAAGGCCCCGAGCGTTGTTTCTCTTCTTCTTAACCCCTTCTCCTTCCTCCTTCCACCTTATTTTCTTTCACAACCAACAGCACCACCAGTACCATTTGCAATCTTTCATACCTCCTTGACCACCACCATGGCTCCACCGCACAACAATGGCAAGGCACCACTCGTTCCGTTCTTCGGAAGCCCGTCCAAGAACAATGAAGACATCAACGTCGATGCCATGGTCGTCGAGGTGCTCGACGTCACTCCTCTTGCCATGGCACCACCACCGGCGCAGCTGAACTCCCCTAATGAGGGTCGGCCGACCAGGAAGTGGAGCTCGGAGCGGATGCAGACCATCGCTCGGTCGATGTCTCTGCGCCGCAACCTCAACAAGCCCGTTGCGCGACTGGTGACGCCCAAAAGGCCAACAACCGGTCAAATTGGGGTGAAGAAGGTGGTCATCCCCTCCACCGACAGCGAGACGAGCACGGGTAACACCCACTCGTCCTCTCCATCAACACCATCGGGGATGCGGGTTCAAAAGACCCAAGGTGTACCGGGGAGAGGCAAGGTCCTTGTCCCTCCTCTCACCTCCGAGGAGAGGAAGGGGTGCGCAGATCCCTCGAGATAGAGGAGTCTCACAAGACCGTCCGGCGGACTAGCAAGACGTCGTCCATCTCTGGCCCTCCAGGACAGTTCGAAGACGAAGAAGAAGAGAGTGATATGGAGAAACTGATTCGCGTAGTGGCTAGACTTAGAGAAAATAATATTAAATTAGCAGAGCGTGCAGCAGAGGAGAGGATGGCTCACCTTGATCTTGAGGATAACTTTAGGGCTCTTCGCATTAGCACCAATGTGAAGATCAAGCGCTTTGCCCAAGCCATCGAGAGAGAGGATCTCTATGACCCTCCATCTCCATAGATCACTAGTCTACAAATAAAATGGGCACTTTGGTTGTTTTTCCAAATTTATTTTGTTTCTTTTTCCTTTCATCAATGTAATGTGTGCCTACAAAAATTTGAATAGAATGAAAAATGTTTGGTTCTGGTGGTATTTTGCCCAGCAGAACCCCTGCATTTGATGTTTGCTCTGTCACTGAATTCAGCATGCTCCGAAACAAGTATGGGGGAGTTCGGTCGACACTCCAACTTGTCAAAACATCAAAAGGATCACTGAATCATGATGAACATAGCCTTGACACGTACCAGAAAAAAATTTGGACCAAAACGGCCACCTTTTTTATTCGGCCAAATCACATTTAAGGTAAAAATTCAGAAAGTTCAGAGCACATCAACATTCAAAGGTAAGGAATTCAAATGCAGAGATTGAAGTGGCCAAACGGCTCCGAAGACGTTCGGCCGAACGTACTTCTAGGGCCTGGACCCACCAGCCAGCACCCTTTCAAATTCAAACTTCAAATCTGACTGGTTTGCCACGTCTCTCCCCTTTTCTATACTTTTTCATTTGTTTATTCACTTTCCTTTCGAAAATGAAAATGAAATAAAAATAATTTCTTTATGAAACTTAGCACTTAGTTTAAATTCCTTTTAATATTGAATAAAACAAGACGATCGCATTCGGAAATTAAAATTTTGAAAAGTGACATGATCTATGACTTTTTAAAGGGTAAAAGCGTCATAAAGACAAATTCTTGCTTTTTGCTTATGCTAGTGGGAAAAATACGGGATAGGAAGATCATATGGACTAAGTTGTTGATTAATGTGATATAGTCTCGGCTCATGATTCATACCCTTTCTAGTTAAAGTTCTTGGAGATTAATTTTTGAAAATGTCATAAAACCATAATGTCACTACTCCTCTATAGTAAGAAAAATCCTACCAAAGCCATAAATACTTATGCATGTTCAAAACCTTCCTCAAATGCTTCTTGTATTTACTTTGAGTTTGGTCAAACCTTGTGACCCTTGTTGAGAATTATATCATAGTTCAAAGATCAAGATCACATGCACACCACATATTTCTGCTACTTCTACACTCGAAGTACGCAAAAACATGCATGTTCATTGACATGATCCATGATTATCCAATAAATACTCTTGAAATAAATGTTATGATCTCTCCCTATATTCTTCCAAAAAGAGATATGGCTATCATAAATGAAAAATGATGATGAGCAAAGCTCTTCAATCTAAAAAAACTCTTATCATGATAGCCATGTCTCAAGTAATCCTAAAGTTAGAGAGATCATATACATAGCTAAAGAGTACATATTAGTCATATACCATTGTCCACTCACATGCACATCTTGATCTAGGATTATGACATTCTTCTCCTTGGATCCTCGTTTTGACTTTACAACATAAGTGATGCAAGTTTGCTTCATTGATCATCCCTACCTAAGCTCCACATAAGCCTTTAGAAGTAGGAAGATACAAAGAAGGCAAACTCTTTATGCCTTGGTGAGGAATCATACACCTTGAGTGACTTGGAGTACTATAAGAGTAGTAAGTTGACTTATGAGCTTTCTTTTGAAAATTTATCAAAAACTCCAAGTACTAAAATATGATTTGGGGAGATGACTCTGCCTCGAAGATCTATTCCATTTCTCAACTTCTCAAGGATATATGTTAGCCAATACCACATATCCCATTGGTATGACAAAATGTCTTGAATGAATTTTTATGCTTGCTTTATACTTTGAATAGCATAGACTTGTTATCTTTTAACCTTTACTCGAGGACGAGCAAAGAGGTAAGTATGGGGGATCTTGTTGACGGTAATTAAGAGCTATTTTGTCACCATCAAAATACCGTCAACATCCTCATTTCCAAAGGAAAACAAGCATAACCTGAATATATTGTGCCAAATAATTGGTTCCACATGTCCCTTGACTATTTGATGCAGGTAATGACAAATGGCGCCTTTTGGGAGCCAGTGGGCTCACATCAAGAAGATTAATGTGACAACTCAACTCAGAACCAACATCCAAGACATATGACAGGTGGGACCAGTACTGAGGAGGCAGAGGTGGGCTAGGGCCCACAATGGACATTCAGTCGAACCAAAGGTGGGGCCAAACAGGTCCCACTTAGCCCCTGAGTATTGGTTCACCTTCTAGAAGACCAGGGAGGGCCCACATGTCAGTGGGGGGTTTGGTCGAATCCCCCTAAGGTGGTTTCACCTCCCCAACCAACCTACTCACTCCCCACATGATGGAAATCAACACCCTTGATGCTAGGCGGTTCTGAGGTCGGTTGGATCCAACGGTGCTTGATGAAGGTGACGCGGATCGCTGACGTGGCACCGGAGTAGCCCCTACTCCACCTCTAGCTATAAATAGACCCCTAGAGCTCCCTATTCATTGCATGCCTCAATGGAGAAACTACTCTCTAGCCTCTTAGCGGAGCTCTTCAATAGTGTTATGCTAGTTGGAGGAGAGTGAGGAGCCTTCTGGAGAAAGCCTCGGGTCTGTCAGGAATCTTCTCCGGACTTCTTCCTCAGCGGGTGCGAGTCTCTTGTAAGTTTAGCACTTGTAAGTGACTTCTTTTGAGCTCTTTATAGTATTCAGTGTTCTAAATCTGATTTAGCTGTTATACAACTTTTCACGCTTGATCATCGCTTTGCTCTGAGTAAAGTGCTTTAATCTTAGGCCAAGGTTAAAGTAGTAAGATTAGTGTAGAAATGGTGTCTAAGCTTAATCTTACCTTTGTAAACCGCTTATCGCATGGATTGTTTGTGGATGCTAGTAGAAGGTGACAGCTCTATCTAGTCTTTGTATTCCACCACGTGTGTAAGATAAGTTCTTAAAAGGTAATGCTTCAATACAACTTGATGGCGCGGTCCGGTTAGAGTTTTGCCCTCTTTATGATCTATCCCATCGCCTCCTGCAAGAGAAGGGCCAATAAGGCCGGTATAACCAGCTATCCCTTGTTAGACATCTGTGCTATCTTGAACCTCTCAACCCAGTTATCATAGTCTCCCTTGACCATCATAGGACATATCTTTAATCCTAGTTAGATCACTATCGTTCCCTGAGGAAAATACGATATCTGGAATACTCCCGGTGAAGTGCTACATCGGTATAATCTGTGCGCTTGCGGATCTATCCAATAGTCATAAGAAATACCAACACCAGTCAGCCACCCCCGGTGGGCCCTTTCTACAGGCTTCTGGAGTGTTCCTCCACCGCCTCCAAGGATTCATCTAGGCCCTACATTAAGTCGTTTTGATCCTACGGTCGACGTTTCACCCACCGGGCTATAAGTAGACGGCGGTACCCTAGGAGGCAATGTAGATTAAGTCATATCCAGTTCAAGATTAGATCTAGGGTTTTCAGGGATTAGATTTAGAGCTCTAGTTCTTCAAGTCATTAGTATAGGCTAGCTAGCAAGGTTCAAGTGGAGTTGGGCGATACGCTCGGGATTCCAGATCTGTTCGTCTGGAGATCGGTAATTTACCTTGTATCTCATTATGACTTTATTCTAATTTATTATATTGCTACTTATTAAATATTATATTTGGCATAAACAAATCAACGGTACTCAGAAATCTCACCGGGTGAAATGCTACAATAGTAGAATTATCTGTGCGCTTGCAGATATATTCTATAGAACTATTTTAAGAACATTCAAGTATAGATTATTTCAACATTTCTAACATCATTCTAGGGATGACAACTTAGTGTATAGTGATATTAAGAGGTGTCTCCAGCATTTCTGGCGCCGTTGCTAAGGATGGGGATTTATCACTATTTTTAGTGCGATGCTAAGAAGTGTCAACATGTTTCGATCTGATCTGTCACTGGAGCTCTCTGGATTTGCACTGGATGCGGACGGTGCGACGATAACAGCATCCGGTGTATTGTCCCGCTAAGCTGTTTTGCATGTTTCTCTCATCCAAACTCTGAATCAACTTCCATTTATTGTGTTGGTTTTGAATTCATGCAGGGAACTTGATGAGGTACTTTTGAGTCCAGTTCTCACAAGTACTTTTGGGTGTGATCTTGCCTCTTCTCTCTAGGGGTTGAGAGTACCACTATCGGTGTTTCGATCTGGGTTCGTGGTTTCCTGTAGATCCGCTATACCTTTTGGTCATTGCCAAAGGTATCAACCCTATCTAGGGTCATGATCTTACTGCTCATGTGGGTTTACTTTTGGGGGTTGTTTTCTGGAAGAGTGGCCTAAATATTTCCGCGAGAAATTTTAGGATCCCATTCACGCCCCCACCTTTGGTCGCTATTTTGGTCCTTCATATGCAAAAGTATGAAAAAGATAATAAATATGGACACATGAAAGTTCAAAGTATCAAAAAAGTGAAAAAGTAAAAGATAGTCATGTCTCAATTAATCCTAAGTTAGAGAGATCATCTTTGTCTAAGGAGTAGAAAAAGAAAATCTATTTATCATGTTCCACACACATGCACATCTTGATCTAGGACTATGACACTTTTCTCCTAGGAACATTGTTTTGACTTTACAACATATGCAATACAAGTATGCTATCATGTTTATCCCTACCTAAGCGCCACATAGACCATTTAGAAGTAGGATGAAACACAAGAAGACAACAATATTCTATGCCTTGGTGAGGAATTATACACTGTTGATTGAGTCAAAGAGAGTACTACTTGAGGAGTAAAAGTGATCTATGTGCTTTCTTTTAAAAAACTTATCAAAAACTCCAAGTACTAGAATATGAAAATGGGAAGATGACTTTGCTATGATAACTATTCCATTTTTCAACCTTTAAAGGATATATGTTTGACAATACAACATATCCCACCTGTATAGGAAATGTTTTGAAGTAACCTTTATGTTTTCTTATTATCTTGAAGATGTTATGATCATGTTTACTTTTAGTATTAACCTTTACTTGAGGATGAGCAAAGACTTAAAAGTGGGGGTCTTGTTGACGGTAGATAAGTCCTAAATTATATACTCAAAACACTATCACCATGACTCAAAAATCAATGGAAAAGCCACAAAAGGAGAAGACACTTTATCAATAATTGGTCCCACATATACCTTGAGCCTTGTTTTGCAGGAGTTAGCAATTTGGACCAAGATAGGGCCTAGAAGGACCCATAAGGGGGTCACCTGACCCCCCCCCCTAAGGGTGCTCCAAGCCCTGCCATGGGGTCGCAATCCGAGAGAAGCACCTCAGAAGCAATTTTAACCTTTAGATCAACTTTGTGTTTTCTCTGAACGGCTCAAGATGAAGTTACATGGATCAATGACGTGTCAACAAAGAATCTAGCAAAAGGAAATACAGCTACACATTCTATGACAAGTGGGGACAGCTTCTAGAAGAAGGTGGTTGGGCCTACATGTCATAGGGAGCCGGCCGAAAAAGCGCATGTACTTCTTGTTATTATATTCTTTCTCTTAATTTGTAGCAGGCATTTCAGTTACCACCATAGATTAAGCAAAACATCATACTACGCCTATTTTTTGTAGGGATAGTGAATGTACTACTTATTATTATATTATTTCTCTTAATTTATAGCTGGCACTTCAGTTCTTACCACCATAGTTAAGCAAAACATCATACCACGCCGTTGTTTCATAGGAAAAGTACATGTACTTCTTATTATTATAATGTTTCTCTTAATTTTTAGCTGGCATTTCAGTTCTTACTACCATAGATTAAGCAAAACATCATATTGCGCCCTTTGTTTTGTAGGAAAAGTACATGTATTTATTCTTATTATATTGTTTCTCTTAATTTTATAGCTGGCATTTCAGTTCTTACCACCATTGATTATGCAAAACGCATCTTTATGTCAGCAAAAGGTATGTACTTGTATCTATTGTTTTCCTATAAATACAACCATTCCTTTCACTTACGAGCCCCAACATTAGCACAAAGAACATAATAGACAGCTGATTTTATAATGAAAAGGGAGACAGTGCCATCATGGCTAGAACTGTTGCTTGCAACACAGTTCTTTATGACTTGTGCAAACCATCTTCTTGCTAGTCGCAATGAGTGTAACCTCTTTTGCACCCAGTGTGAGGCTACACCAACTGCTTTCTGCAGCTATTGCCGTTCATGTGATCATTCCACTCATCGTGTAATCCAGGTAAGGAATGTGTAGTTGTCTATTCGATTGAAAGGTAAAACATTTCATATATCATACATGTCATACAATTCAAAACTTTATGATTTAGATGTTTTTTCTCTTTTTGCTTCTTATGCCACATCACAATTAAGAGATGTTATATAAAACTTTACATAATATGTTTTCTAAATTTGGGTGTATAAAAATAGATTTCATTCATATCCCATGGGTCCTTTGAGCAAGCACACATATGATCTATAAAAGGATGGTAGTATTTAAGTTTCAAAATTTGGATGTTTCAGATAAGGCGATCATCCTACCATGATGTTGTGAGAGTTTCAGAGATTGAGGACATCCTTGATATTAGAGATGTGCAAACTTATGTAATCAATAGTGCAAGGATCGTATTCTTGAATGAGCGCCTACAACTACGTGCTTCTGGTGTCCCCATTTCTAAGGCACATTCATCATCAACACATAGTTGTGAGACATGCAATCGTGCTCTACTTGATGCATTTCGCTTCTGCTCTCTTGGATGCAATGTAAGTTATCACAAATATCTAAGGATGTTATTTTCAAACAAGTAAAGATAATACATAAGTTTCATAATCAAGGGAGTGCATATATCTAACAAAATCCTTACCTTTTACAGCTTAGAGGCTTAAATATGGAAATGAGTACGCCATCCATGGATGGAAACAGCCTTCAATCCAATTCTAAGGATCATGATACTAGGATTGACGATGTTGGTTCAAGTACTACAAGTGACAAAGACAGTTGCAATGACGAGAATATTGAAGAACCACTGCCCAAAAGGGTTGCTCGTCACCGGCGCAAGGGAATTCCCCAACGTGCGCCGTTCTTCTAATGTGAAGTTCATGACAATATCCATTAAATGCAGGGGAAAATAAGATGAGAGAATATTTGTCATGGGTAGAATAAATGAATAAATGAAAGACCCCAATTCTATGTAGGCTTGATTATGTAGTGTCATGACCTGTAATTGCACTTGGTTGATCATTAGCATCATGTGCACAATCATAATCCAAAGTCCATATTTGCAAGACTAATCGACTTATAGATTCAGATTTTGGCTTTGATGTGTCTCGATGGATAATACATCCGGGCCTACAAGGCAATCTGTTCATAGCGAGTCAGGTCAGTTCAAGCTAGCACTGGCCTCCCCGTATGTTCGTAGCAGGTATGTTCATAGCAGGCATGTGCTAAACAGAGCGGAAAATAAATGTTCCGCTCTTTCCGCTCTGTTTAGCACATACCTGCTATAAACAGAGCCTTAGGTAATAAACAAACTAACTTGCTTGCTAATTTTCCGCTCTGTTTAGCACTGGCCTCCCCGTGGAGCTTGAGGTTACATCATGTCAGAAAAAAACATACTACTGCCAAGGATCAGTTGTAGTTTTTATAGACCTTTCAGCAGTAGATCGATCTGTTTTTTTTAATGCTTTTTAGGATAATTTTTGCAGCCCCTTTGTCTTCTATATGGTCCTTAAACACTCAATTTGGTAGAATAAGTCTGAGAGCTATATGCAATTTCAATGTGTGTTGCTGCGCAAGGTTGCAGACTTGCATGATTACAGTGCGGGTCAGATTAGGAATAGAAATACATCAAAGCTGTTGAGAATTCTATGTGCATGTTTACAGTGTGCTCGGTCCAGTTATTTCTGTTTCCTGAAAATAGTTATGGAATTAATAAATTGGCACAGTTCGGCGACAAACGCAATAGTGTGTCGGCTGTCTTGTAATGTGAATCATTATGTAGTAGTTTCTTTTAGGCAAATTTTGTTGTGGGACATCGCAAAAACATATAATTGGCCAGCACACACCGCAATAACAAGAATTTGTCCAATACCATTATAAATTCATGGTTATTTGTTGTAAGACACCGTGTTCATGTTCATTATTTTATTAATTTCCCATGACATATAGCATCCATACTGATTATTGTTTAAGCATCAGTATTGATTAATGCAACAATGTTTTCTCTTAGAATTTTCAAAGCATGGGTCATGTATACTTATGCGTACTGACATATCATGAATTTGAAGGCTACAGGAACCATACCGATTACGATTGTGATTGTCCTAATTAGGATTGGATTTAGGGATGAAAACAGATCTGATCGGAGGAGACAATGTCTTCCCCATATCCTAATCTATTTTTTAGGTAGATTCGGAGCTGATCCGATATGATATTATATAGATCCAGATGCAAACACTGATTTTAGGATGTCAAAATGGTATGGATTTGGAACGGTGTTAGAGCGGTTAAGTCTGATAATATGTTTTATTTGTTGTTTTTTAGGATAAAAAACAATTTATTAACCAAAGTCATGAAGCATCAACAGAACACGAAATAATAATCATCAATGCTTTCGATTTAAGAGCTCACAAAATTAATACAAGTTCTCAGTTTGGATTTAAGAGTATAAAAAAGGGTGTAAAAGAAATAAATATTCTTACTTAAAATATTTGAGCAAAACTTTGTCATTTGAGGACTAGCCACCAATCTACAGATAATACTTGGGTCATGTGCTAGGCTAACTTGTATTCTTGCCGCTGAGGCTCCTTAAAGTATATGGATTATCCTATTATGAGCAACGAATAATCCATCTTCAATTTCTAGATAATCTATATCGTTGGATTTCGCCAATCCATGTACTACATCCGCATATAAGCGCATTCGAATTATTCTCATCGGCACAGATATTAAAAATACTTATTCGTATTCTTAATATTTAGATTAAGAGGGGATTTGGGTTGAGAATTATCCATACCATTCATCCCTTGATGCATTAGACATGCATATTGATTAAGGTTGCAGTGTATTTCTTTTTTAAGACATCTTTTTCCTTTATTAATTGAGCACGCAAGATTGTTTCTTATTATTAAATTTCAATACTCTTTGTTATTTATTCAACCAATTGTAAAGCATGAACGTTGTTAAATATACTGTGGAAAACTGGAAACGACACGTTTTATATTAATCGGATTATCCAAGCAAGCCTAATAGCTTTCTTTCTTTCTTTTTTTAGAAAGACAAAGAGAACTTAGGCTTGTACTGTTGGAGTTGTTCCAAATTCACTCCAAGATATAGGCGGAGCTTCTGACGGAGCGGAGCGGAGGCCCGTCGGCGGAGGCTTGGGCCGGAGTGTAGCGGAGTCTGAAGCCGGCCCATCAGGTCTCGCCCCTGTGGTCGGGGGGTGCGGGGGGCTCCGCCCCTCGCGGTACGGTACGCTATATATATACCCTTGCTAGGGTTTCGTGGAGACTTGATTCTTTTGTAAGCCGCCATAGGCGTGTAACCCAAACTCTTGAGATAGTGAGATTGTTGCTGGCTGGTGCCCGTGGTTTTTCCCCTTCACATCAAAGGGGTTTTTCACGTTAAATCATGTGTCTCCTCTGTGGCTTGATTCTTTACTTCATATTTCTATACGTCGTTCATAACATGTACAGCCATTGTACTTTATACTGAACGGGCCTCCAATCTTGAACGACAACCAAATGAGCTGCAGACAAAACAGAACATCTGTCGGCAGTTGTTTTGGTATCCTGCCTGTGGTTCTTAATTCGTCTGGTAAATCGCTATTCAACACACGATTTTTCTTCTAGGCCTAGTTTTCGAGTGTTTCTGGCAGTGCTCTTCGTTCCGAATTGTTAAAGATATATAACCGCTAACAAAACAGCCACCAGTATTTAATCTCGAGCAGAATGTACCGACCAGACGCGGTTTAGTCGGTGCTGGACGAACTGATGAACTTTATCATCCTTTTTAGGACAACCATGGCATGCAATAAATCGTCACATGCTGCATATGCATGCAGTACTTGCATTGCATCGCTGCAACAAAAAAAAGTTGTCAATCAATTCCACCGCACGCACAATTCCTCCATGTGCGTGGGTGCCCTCTTTTTTGATCAACCCATTTAATTTTAATCAATTAATTAATTTCCGGTTAAACTTTTTGAAATCTAATTAATCCACTCAAGAAACAACCAAATTCGATTAAATTTACACAGAAATTCTCATTTCTCTCTCTCTCTCTCTCTCTCTCAGGCACGGGATCATGAATTGGTGTTGAACGCGGAGCAGACGTCCCTGACCTCGCCGGCGTCGTCATCCCCAGTGATAGCACCGATGCTGCCCATCTTGACCATGGCAGCGGCGAAGTCCCGCTGGAAGCTGCTTGCCGAGGAGGGGCCCAGCAGGTACGCGTCGACGAGCTTGCGGGTGGCGTTGCTGTTGCCAAGCGCGGCGTCGGAGGCGATGACGGCGAATCCGGAGCGGATGTTCTTGAGGATGGAGTCGTCGAAGTCGGCCTCGCTGCCGCGGTCCAGCGGCAGACGCGTGTTGAAGTCGCCCGGCGGGCACCGGGCTCTCAGCTCCGCCAGGAACGGCGCCGGGATCGATGGGTCCGCGCCCTGCCCCCCGCCGCCCGGCAATGGGTAGCTGTACAGCCTGTCCTTGACGAAGAAGCACGCCGTCGTGCCCACCGTGTGCGCCGCTGTGAGGAGGACGAGGTCGCGGTCGTCGAGGCCTCTCGCGGCGAACCGTGAGCGGAGGACGCTGATGGAGTCGGCGGCGTCGGGAAGCACGTCAGCGTCGCGGAAGTTGGAGGTCAGCCCGTCTCGCCGCCCCGTGGGTACGTCGAACGACGGCCCGCCCGTCTGGTAGTGGTTGGCATGGCATGCATTCCATTTTATTTTATTTTTTTGGAGCGCGTCAGCTAGCTGCTACCACGTGCACGACGACTACTATACCATGTACTACTAGTACGGGCAATTGAATCGCATCATGAGCGTGGTTGTTACCATTGCGACGGCGTCGCGCGCGGCGAGCGCGAGGATGTCGGCGCAGGAGACGACGCCGGGGCACTGGTCCTCGAGCTGCGCCTTGGGGCGCCACCACGTCCTGGCCGCGAAGGCCCTGGTTCTTGGCGTTGTTCACCTCGGCGTCGTTGCTGACGCTCCGGATCAGCACCGACGCGTCGCACCTATTGCAGGGACGCCGGTGAACACACACACAGACACGTACGTAAATCGGCCGGACTTGGTGGACACGAGGACGCGTATATACACACGACGTGGTAGTGGTATACCTTGACGAAGCAGTCGTGGAACTGGAGGCGGAGCAGTGCGGGGAGGATGGTGGGGTCGTTGGCGGCGGCGTCCTGGACGGCGGCGGTGACCGTATCCTCGGCGTCCGGGCAGGAGTCGGAGTAGAACCCCACCTGGAGCTGCGCACGGGAGACGCCAGCTCCAACAAGCAACAGCAACAACACCGCCGCTGCTCCGGCACCGGACACCATGCCGCCGTGGCTGGCCATTGATAGCTAACTAGCTCCAAGAAGATGATTGAGCTAGCTAGGAATTGAAACCAATGCAGGCCGAGGAGGATGACTCGATCGTCTAGTGCTTCACTTCGGTTTAATGGACGGCATGGCTAGCTGTGGAAACTTGTTTTGAGGAATGTCTTTATACACCACTGTCCACAAGGGAAGAAGGACGATGGAACACGGACACTGAGATGGAACAAGTGTGTATATGGTTTATTGGAGAAAAGCTGTTGTGTTGGTCTCACTCCCGTGTCCATGTGTGGCTTCCATGGATTGCTGGACTGACGCAAATTAAAGTGCTACTCTCTCTGTCAGAAAAAAAATCTTAGAGTAGATTTCTAATTAGTTGTATTTCAAAATTAATTTAACATATCATAATCAATTATTCAAAAAAAACATATCATAAGCATTGACATTTTTTTTATATATTTAGTGAAAAAATAAGAATCTCTAGCTTCTCCTCGAGAAGCGAGATTCGCGTTCTTTGTACTAGGGAGGAAGTACCAAACAAGCAGTCTGGAAAAGGCAAATATGAGAAGGACTAACTTGCCACTACAAAGTGGCCGGGGAAAAAAGTTTGCGATGCCTAAAAAAAACTTGTAGGTAGCCATTGATGCGCAGGCATGATATGGCTGGCCATGGCCATCATTGTTGCTTGCACCTCCTTTCACGTACCATCGATCTGGTGAATAGAACGTACTTGGCAGCAGCTGACTATTTTCAAGTTTAGATCGATCATATTGCATAGTACAAATTTCAAATCGGGAAAATGTACAAACATATGGTTTCAGTCCCACTGGCTGCCTTTGCGCAAATAAAGCTACCGCACGGATGTTTGTTTTTGGAAGAAAATTGTCATTGCTGTACAAAATGTTTCCCTTTGAAACCAGAAGTTTTGCTTTGCTTGCCGTCAGGCAACTTCCCCGTTGTTCCACCACGATGCTGTAGGTTGGTAGAACCCACGGGCGCGTGTACTGATGAACACCGCGGCGGCTGGGTCTGGGACAGCGTGTACCGTCGTTTTTACTCCCGTGACTGCAAGCAAAACAACGCCACCGTCTGCCAGTGCCAGTGCACCTTTTGTCCCTGCCTGCCTTCATCCATCCATCCGCCGGTGATCTCAATGTGCAAAGGGTAGCAAGAGCCCAAGATAGAGTAAGCTTCGATCTGCCCCATTAGCTGATCATGTGTACTATGGCTCAGTCAGTTTTAGTTATCATGTCTATAAAAAAAGGGAACTTTTTGGAACAGGACAGTGCCATTTTTCCTCAGAAAAGTAGACAGTTTCAATTTTTTTCCTTAAATAAGTTAGTATCTTTCCTGCTATTTGTATCGGAAATAGATTACTGAAGTACAACCCGGTCTGTTTTAGTTTTTTCTATAAATAATAAAAGGGGCTTTTTGAACCAAGGCACTACCATTTTTCCTCACAAAGTAGACGGTTTCGCCATTCTTTCCTTAAAAATAGCATTCGGTTTCCTAGTATTCTTATAAAAATAGACCGTTTCACCGTGTCAGTTACCGAGTTACGGTTCATACTTTGACCATACACAATCACACTTCACAATGGCTTCTTTACATACCTTTCTCTCCTCTCTTCAAGCTGTTCTCCCCTTTGGATGCTCTATTCATTATTGCAAAATATCTCCAAAACCTAACGACTTCACCATCAATTTGTCCTCTCTTTTTTGTTTGCACATTAACCGCACAATGGCTATATCCATGCAAGTTGTATAAATCAACACGTAGCATCTCCCGTCACATGTTACCTTCCCATCCCAATCATGCTTGATTGCTCATATATAGCAAGGAGAGATTTTTATATGTATTTTAACCCTTGTTAGATGAATCTTCAAGTGATTATTTGGTCGTGAATTACTCGAAGTGAAACAACATTCCTCACCTACAAAGTTATAGGAGATCTCAAGTTATAGACCTCACTATACTAAGAGCTACAGTTGGATCACAAAGTCTGTATCTTTCGATTGCAGAGGGAGACGATGTCATATGTGGTGGAGACGTTGATGCTAATGGTGGTATGAAGTTGTCGATGAGTGATTGAGGAATGTTCCCATTGAAGATGCGACAAGCCTGCTAGCGGCGGAGACAATGTCTAGGCACGGCCTTTCGAAGACATGCAGTCGTGCGAAGAGAGATCCCAAAAACCTTATTTGTCCTCTCCCGATGTGTGACTTCTCGTTCTCTACCAATGCAGGATTACAAGAACAAGGGTAAACCTTATTCATCCTCTCCCGACGTTGGATCATAATGATGATAGTTTTTGAAGACTTGCTCTCCCGGTCGCTAGTGCACGCTCACGGTCAGGATGAAGAGATCACATATGACGGCAACACAACAACGAGAAGAGAAAAACACTAATTGGTTATCTTAGGATTTTTCAAAACTCCTAGCAATAGTTTTATTATTGTGCATCTTTCCTAGAAGGATTTGTACATATATATATATATAGGGAAGAGAACCCCGTACCTCCATATCAACTAGTCATATGATATTTAGGGCTTATTTGGTTCTTTAGTCACAGAGACTAGGGACTAAAACAGACTTAATAAAAGTTTCTATTGATGTTTGGTTACATTAACCTATATAGACTTAACATCATTTAATACACCCTAACAAGACCATTGTAGCCCTGCCTGGTACAAGGAGTGGGAGAAGGGAGGCAATAATGAAGGGCAAGGGGTGTCAATTGTGGGCTAAAAGTCCTCATAAGCCTCATCCCTTGAGACTACTATCCAGCCTAAAAAAGTCCCTAATTAAGTCTCTAGTGTTTGGTTCAAAGAGACTAAAAATGACTTAAAATAAGTCTTTAGTCTCTCTCCAAAAGCAACCAAACAGGCCCTAATTGATGTTACACCTTTCACCTTTACTTATGGGCTTAAACAGTAAACCCTATTAGCGAAGACATGTGGTATTGGGCCTTTGAGATTTAGTAGAATTTGTACATATGGGCTTAGAGGAATTAGATTATATAAATTTTGACGAGAATAAGGATCATAACTAAACCTAGAGAGAATCACTTCAAAAGTTTAGTGATTGAAATCCTCGCTTGGAGAGTTTGCGGTGCTAGATGAGGATCATAACTAAATCTAGCTTAACTGCTCAGTACATGACAGAAAAAACTAAACTTGACAATGTCATGCATCACAAACCATTCGAATTTTTTTTTGAGATTACACAATACAACGCAGACACTCAACACGTACGCACACTCGCCCCTACGAACACACGCACGCAAACCCTACCCCTATGAGCACCTTCGAAGGACTGAGCCGGTAAATCTTGAAATTGACGAAGTCACCACAGGCGCCTCGCTATCGACGGGAACGTCAAATTATACCTGAGACTAATGCTCACATTAGTTCCGAGCCCAACTATAGCTAGGACTAAGGTCCAAAATCAAAGATCGATTTTCTACTAGTGGCCCATCTAAATACGTTTTCCATAGATGCATGTGGTGTACGTGGCCCTATATATTTGCAGTACATTGCTCCTAGCATGTGCAAACGGTGTACTCCTATTTTCGAAACACTCAGAAAAACTGTTAATTAAACATTTTCAAAATTTGAATTGCCATTTTTTCCATCGTTCTCTACTTCAAGATTTCCTACCCCTATTCAAAATTGGATTACGTACTTCAGATATATCCATGTCTTGTTAAGCGTCTTCGTCGTTATCTGGGTGAAAATGGTATAGCAAACTTTATTTAATCATCACGACTTGGATGTTTTTAAACCTCTGTTTATAAGTTTATCTGAAAGCCTTCACATTTAGCCTGTTAATAACTTTTTTCTGTCTCTAATTAATCTTGTAGAGTACTCCCCACGCGCTCGTTATATGATTTTTTTTTATATCAACTTATAAAGTCAGTGAACCGTCTCCCAAACTGGTCCATTTATTTTAAGGAAACATGTATCATCGCCCTCCTTTTAATTGATGTTGCTAGATGGCATATATCCAAATTAGACATGCACATAAATCTGGTGCTAGAGGACAAATATCCAAATGGTCGATCAAGGATTGCTCTAAATAATCAGACCAGTGTTTTTTCTTTTGTTCCTCCAAATTTCGTAAACGTCCCTCCTGAGCGGATGACGCGATGTGTCCGTTTATTATTTATTCTTTGATTCATGACCAGAGAAGCTTGAATTTCGAATAGCACTACACATCTACTTGTACCAATTAGGTTTCACTCCGTTTCAGTGACAAGTATGTATGGAGTCCTGGAAATTCATTGCATACCTACAGCTTCCGATAATAAACTCAGAAAACCCGAGGCATGCTTGGTACAACACATGTATAATAACTGCGTACTTGCACCACGGTATAGTGAAAGGTCTAAGAGTTGCCTGCCATTACGGTGGTCACGTACACCAATCTTGATCAGTAATACACCAATTCAGAGAAACTGGGAGTAAACCGAGCGAGATACATGAACTACCTAGATGCTAGACAATAATTCAACACCTATATAAGCATGTTAGGTTCACAAGATAGTCTCACAAGTCACAAACATTCAGTTAACACTGTATGGTACTTCTACTATCCTTACTCTACATACTACTAATTTTGTAATTTTAGAAACCACTAAATAAGTCCTCTGAATCCATCCACACAGTATTTTCTCGCTAATTCCCTACTTGCCTTCAGCAAGAACACCAGAAAGAAGAAAACTGAATTCAGATTAGCTAGATCAAGGCAGGGGTAGAACGGTGAGGAAAGTGAGGCACCACAAGGGGAGGCCTTGTTCCTCTCCCCTTCTTGTTCTTCTCTGCAGCCTTCTCACCCTTATTCTCACTGGCCTCCAGGGATGCTGTTCTTCTGCTGCGTACTTCTTTTTCCTCGCATCTCCAGCTTCTTGCTGCTTAGATGACTCCGGCGCCTTCCTCGCCATAAAACCAAAGCAATCCAAGCCCAGGACCATCTCGATACTTGGATTTTGATTATGGATCCCTCCTTTCACTTCTTGAGCGCACTTGTTTTTTTCTGCTCTGCATCTCCTACTTGTTGTTCTTGAGCCGTGGTGAACTTTTGTCAGTGCTGGGTTGTTGCTGGCTGCGAATTGTTTATATATATATGGGGAAGGGACGGAGTCCTTGTCATGCAAGCTTTGTGGAAATTTCGAGGATAAGTGCAACACATTAACAAATGATACTAACAACAAAGACTAGCTGTAGTGTAGTGGCCTAGTGGGAGTTGTTACCTTGGTGGGCAAGGATCTTCAAGAATTCAGCAAAGTTCTCAATAGGTCACTGCTGTCTTTCCTCTTTGGATATTTTTTGCATAAAGAATTATTTTCATTTTATTCTGTAAGAATCTGCTGAAATGAGACTTATCCTATACTATTATTGGGTACTATTATTGGGCCATATTTATATAGCAGGGATTTTATTACAAGTACCTAGAACTTGTTGAAATTTATACTAATAAATAGCCTTTTTTCAAAGGTTTCTGAAACATTACCAGAGCAATACACTCTTCCAAACAGCCCTTTATAATTTAAAAGGCAAATCTTCAACCTATGCATGAGTCTCACTGTACCCTCCTGCCCGACCTTTTAAAGTTCACCTTTTTTCCTGTTCTTGTATCCCATGGTAGTTTTAATATCAAATCCAAAACAAATAAATTGGACTACAGAGCCAAAGAGGAAAACCGTAGTATAAAACAAATGTGTCTTTCTCCAGGTAAGGACTTTTTTGCGCTGTAACGACCTGCCCTAGTTGGGACAGAGACGAGACCAGCCAGCAGCCAGGTCTTCTGGAGAAATGAGTCAAACTTGCATGAAGCGTGCCAGCAAAAAGGTGTATATGTAGTGCATAGAAGATAGAACCCTGATTTGTGAAGGAAAAAAGGGATAGAAACCCGGTGCATGGTTCACTTGGATGATTCTTGAGAAACAACACTCAACCTCGACAGTTGGTTCCTTGAGATGGAAATAACTACTGGATTGATATGCATACCAATTGTTGAGCATGAGGTCGAATGCCTTATTAAGATCCATGATGGCACACTGTAGTGAGTGCAACTCTTAGGTGACAACTTTTTTTAATGACAGTGTATCAACCAAGTTCATTTATTGACAATGTTCCCATCTGGAAGTAGCTCATAGATCAAATTTTGGTTTGATTGTTGGTAATGTTCAAGTTTTCACGCAGAGACATAGAATTCCATAATTGAGGGTGAAGTACCTTTCAGGGTCGTCTTGTTCTGTAAATTCATCAGGTCAGCCTTGACTCTTTATTTTCAACGTAAGTCAGTCTTGATTCTTGATCAGCACAGCAACACCCCATCCCTGAATTTAAAGTTCAGCAGCACTAAGGACTTTCATCAGAAAAGGAAATCATACACAACTGGCAGTGATGGTTCATGGGTATCTTAAGAACTTACATTATGAACACATTCAACGAAAAAAACCCATTGTGTTAATGTGGCATGTGCACTCAACACTGCGGTTAACTCTAACATCATCTCTGTGAGTACCTACCTGATGGACAAAAGACAACACTAAATACTGGAATCTACAAAGATACGAACTAAGGTAAGAAACATTTACTTCGTGCAGGGACAAGAAATAGACCTGCTGTACTAACTTGTTAATCCTTTGGATTCACAAATTCAGTGCAAAATGATCAAATTGAATGCAATCCGAAGGGGAGCTGTTGGTCACTTCCAAGTCAACACCGTATCCTAATACATGACAGGTGTTAACTCAAATTGAGATCATGTGGCACAGTTACTCATGCAACAACAGCAGGACTGCAAATTTTTAATCAACTAGTCAGCATCAAAGAACTGCAGTACTGGAAACTATTATGAAAAAAAATATAACTGGACATTATGTAAGAAGCTTATTCAGGAAAAATAACAATATGCAGTACAAAAATTATCATCGAATTCCTGAGAAGCACCAAACATTACTACACTAGAGGGCCAAATGGGAATCGCAACAGGATGTATAGTGGGCCTAGTGGCAAAACATTTGAGCAAGAATTAGTTAATCATAAACAAGAAAATATGAATAAAATGGATATCCAAGAGAATATAAGGCTAGATATCTATTTATTTAAAGCAGCACTCAACCACCTGGCGTAAACATCTTACCAACTTATGAACTGGAAATGAAAATTACAGCAATATAAACATGTAAAATCGAACAGAATCAACAAATATTAAATCAACTGCACTATGGCAAAAAGGAAATGAAATATATATGCAAGGAGCTACATCTGTTTTCAAGGAAATAAAATAGTCTGTATATCATTTCCCAAGAAAGTGCAGTAAATATCACCTGTTTGGTAAATTATTAATAATTTTACAGAATTTGAAATCATGAAAATTCATAGATTCATAATGTAGAACATGTAAAATATTGATTTGCGCCATCGTAAAAATAATGATTCTATACTGTTCATTCTAACACTAAACAAATATAGCACAGAATAAAACATAGTGCTATTTTCTGCTTTCCTAAGGTTACATAAATCCTATCTTTATGCAACCAAATCAAGTCAGTGATGGTTCAGGGGTATCTTAAGAACTTACATTATGAACACATTCAACTACAGAACCCATTGCGTTAATGTGGCATGTGCACTCAACACTGAGGTTAACTCAAACATCAGTCATCTCTGTGAGTACCTACCTGAAGGACAAAAGATAACACTGAATACTGGAATCTAGAAAGGTTAGAACTTAGGAAAGAAACATTTACTTCATGCAGGGACAAGAAATAGACCTGCTGTACTTACATTTTAATCCTTTGGATTCAAAATCAGTGCAAAATTATCAAATTGAACGCAATCCTAAAGGGAGCTGCTGGTTTTGCTAAACAAGATATGAGACCTGGACCCTCTTCCAAGTCAACACCAGTATCCTTAATACATGACAGGTGCAAAACTTAACTAGTATCATACATAACCTGCTAACTCAAATTGAGATCATGTGGCACAGTTACTCATGCAACAGCAGCAGGACTGCAAAATTTTAACCAACTACTCAGCATCAAAGAACTCTAGTATTGAAAACTATTATCAAAACATGTAACTGGACATTATGTAAGAAGCTTGTTCAGGAAAAGTAACAATATGCGGTATAAACATTATCATCAACTTCCAGAGAAGTACCAAACATTACTACACTAGGGGCCAAATGGGAATCAACAACAAGATGTATAGTGGAAAAACATTTGAACAAGAATTAGCTAATATTAAACAAGAAAATATGAATAAAATGGATATCCAAGAGAAATACGAAGCCATATATCAATTTATTTAAAACAACACTCAACTACCTGGCGGCCCTGTTTGGTATAGATTATCTGGGAAGCGCTTCCCAGATAAGCTGCACAAATAGAGTAAAAGCGGCGGTCAAAATAAGCTGGTCTGATCCAGCTTCTGCTTTTTAGTACAAATGAGTGTTGTGGGAATAAGAGTGGCCAGAATAAGCTGCTGAAAAGCGTGGTGTTTGAGTGTTGATTGCAGCTTATTTTGGCCATAAGCAACTTATAAGCTGTACCAAACAGGGCCTTCATCTTACTGACTTATGAACTGCAAATGGAAAGTACAGCAATATAAAAATGTAAAATCGAACAGAATCAACAAATATTACATTAAATACACTATGGCAAAAAGAAAATGAAATATATATGCAAGGAGCTGCTGATGTTTTCAAGCAAAATAAAATACTCCATATATCATTTCCCAAGAAAGTGCAGTAAATATCGCCTGTTTGGTAAATTATTAATAATTTTACATATTTTGAAATCATGAAAACTCATAGCTTCATATTGTACAACATCTAAAATACTGATTTGCACCATCATAAAAAATAAGGATTATATACTGTTCATTCTAATACTAAACAAATATAATACAGAATAAAACATAGTGCTATTTTCTGCTTTCCTAAGATTTCATAGATCCTATCTTGATGCAACCAAATCAAGTCAGTTTTTTGGCAATTCAGTTAGTGTGATGATCGGTTGGCATAAATACACTAAAATAAACAGATATTACTTACATGAGAAAGATCATATTGATAAGATCTGGGACTATTGCAGATGCCAAATTAACCCAAAATAATAGATCAAACATCTGGATCACTGCCATTCTTGAACTAAAATTGTATCATCACAAGTCGTGTCTTCATTGCACTCTTTTCGTGCTTCTGAAATAGTAAGCTGCATCATTTGATGCATTTCAATCGACTGATGGAGCAGCACATCGTTGGAGACAAATGTCCGAACCGTTCCACCTATCTCTATCCAGCTACAGCCAGGAACCTTGTTGCCACACCTGTGTCTCATCACACTTCTTACTTTTGCAAGCTCGTTCCAAGCTCCTGCAGCCGCAAATGCATTGGACATAAGAAGATAATTTACTGCCTCACTTGGTTCCAGGCATAAAAGCCTATCAGCAGCCCACTTTGCCAACTCTATTTTGCCCCGCATCTTACAAGCACCAAGGAAAGCTCCAACAATATCAGCGTTGTTCTCGCAAGAAAGCTTGATAACAATGTTGTAAGCATCTTCAATCCTGCCAGCTCTCCCTAAGAGATCAACCAGACAAGCAAGATGCTGTGGATTTGGATCGATGCTGTAGCCCTAGTCATCATAAGGAAATAGTGCAAGCCTTCTTCAACGAGCCCAGCATGGCTGCAGGCAGAAAGAACTCCAAGGAAGGCAACGCCGTCAGGCTGTACGCCTTGTTGGAGCATTCTCTCAAACACATGAACTGCATCCTTTGAGAGTCCAAGGTATGCGAAAGACGAGATCATAGAGGACCACGTCACTACATCCGGGTCGCAGACCATAGCAAATGTTTGCATGGCCTCTCGAACAAAACCGGTCTTGCCGTACGCCGTGATAACAGCGTTGGCCACCTGCAGAAACCCGTGAAACCCCCTCTTCACGGCGTAAGCATGAACCTGGGTAGCCTCGTTTGCTGCCGCCATGCTGGCGCAGGAGCTCAGCACGCTGGCAAGCGTGACCTCATCGGGGCAGCAGCTCCCGTCTCTCAGCATCCGCCGGAACAGCTCAACGGCGTCCTTGCCTCCACCACCAACCCGGCCGTAGCAGACAACGATCGCGTTCCAGGAGACGACGTTCCTGACCGCCATAGCGTCGAACACCCAGCGCGCCTCGCGGACCCGGCCGCACTTGGCGTACATGTCGAGCAGCGCGGTGGCGACCACCACGTCCGCGAGGAGACCCAGCCTGAGAACGAGGCCGTGCGCCAGGGCTCCCATCGCGAGCAGCAGCCCGGCGTCGTCGACGGCGTCGGGGTGACGGTGACGGCGCGGCGGCGGGCGGAGCAGGGCGCTGAAGGTGAACCCGTCGGGGGCGAGCCCGGAGCGGCGCGCGGCGGCGAAGAGCGCCCAGGCCTGGCGCGCGAGGCCGTGGGAGGCGTAGCAGGAGACCATGGCGTTGTAGAGGACCAGGTCCCTGCGCGGCGCTTCTTCGAACATGCGGCGCGCGTGCGCGACGAGGCCCGACCGCGCGTACGCCACGGCCAGCGCGGTCGCCACGCGGGCCTCCGAGGCGCGCCCGGACTTGAGGGCCAGCGGGTGGAGCGTCCAAGCTGCGCAGGCGCGCGGCCGGTGGTGGTGGGCGCCGCCGTAGACGGAGATGGAGATGGAGCTGGCGCGGAGTAGCAGGGAAACGAGATCGCGCCGCATCTCGTTCGTTCCAGAGCTGGCAGGGCGACGGGCTCATCGGTCACCGCTGCTGCTGATGCGGACCATGCGCATCGAGCGAAAGGGCCCGGACGAGCAGCAGGCAGAGGGGTGGCGTCCTGCCCCTGCTGCAGCAGCCTACACTCTGCACAGGACAAGAACACGGAGCCGCGCGAGCGAGGCCAGGAACGCCGCGCACACGAGGCGACAGCGATGCGCTCCATTGTATCACGAGCTTGCCTGTGGCAAGGGGCGTGGGACGTGGGGGTGTTGTGGTACAGCTTCATCTCCTACAGATTAACTAAATCATTTTGTAAAGCTAAATATAGCTAATGTTAGAAAAAAAAATCGTTTCCAAGACTAGCTAAATAACTCTGTAAATATAGAAGAGCTCTATTCCACCAATTGCGTTGTCTATCCTTGGAGAGTCTCCGCCGCTCGCCATCCCTCTCTGTTCCCGCGCGTTCGCTCCATTCCCGCGCGCTGTGCCCGCGCCCACGCCCCCTTCCCTCTCCCTCCCGCTTCCAGCCCCCCTTCCATCCACTCCCCACGAAGCAGTCGCGGCCATGTCCAAGCCGTCGCGTCCTCGTGCTCCGGTTGTTGCGTCTCTTAACTGAACCAAAAAACTCTACTTAATTGAACTGAAAAAAATCCACTGACCTGAAGCAAAAACTGTATTGAACTGAAAGGAAAAGAAGCTTAATCTCACCATCTCATGCTGCTGCATCTCCTTGCACTGAAGGAACTTGAACACTATCTGTTGTTGCATCTGAAGAAACATGAACTCCATAGACTGCACCATCACCTTGCACTTCATCTGATCCATCTTAGTTATCTATGACATGAAAAAAAGGAAGAATGAAACCATAAACAGTAGGACATGGCAAAACAGAAAAATAAGTGAAGGAGCACCTTCTATTCCATCCTCCCACACCATGTCATAATAGAGTTCATGAGCAAGTCCATCAAAGTATGAAACGTCATCCCAGTCTATAGGATACATTTGGTTTAATTTGGGTGGCTGTTGGTTTAAATCGATACCTAATGCAGGCATTGCTTTGGTCCTGAGATTTCAGTGTGCATCTTATGGCCAGAGATGTTTATGTTCAGAGATGTCCTAGAATTTATGTCCTAACTTCCAGCTTGCTGAAGATGGACATCATTTTTTATATGAAAGAATGACTTAAAGGTTTACATATGTTCTCAGGATATATTTGACTTGAGTGAATGCAGTTCTCTATTGTTCAGTAGGGAAGTCCAAAATTGGGATTTGGTTTTCTTGTCACAAGATTCTTCAGAGTTTTGCTCATTCATCTTCAGTTTACAGCAGATCTTAGTTGAATATGACATTCAGAAGCACATCACTGACTATCGTAATTATAAGAGCACGTTCTTGATGTCCCAGGTCTGCACTCGTCCAGGCACATTGCTGGACAGAATGTCGTGCCTGCTTGTCCAGTCAATTATTTTATGATGTGTAGGATTAGACGAGATCTGTTGATTATTCTCCGTCATTTCTAGAATTTTTTATGAATCACTTTCCACTTTCACTTAAGAAATGTGAGAACAAAGTACTTCCCTGCAGTGTGTTAGTTCTTGCGAACTCATTTATGAATTCAATAATCTTTGTTATTTGCTATCATAGGTGCCATGGATTCAAGGGGATATTTCACTGACCTCATCACAAAAGGGCTTGCTCTTGCTGGTCAGTCTGAAAACCTACCTCCTGCTCAGGAAGTAGTAGCACAAGGTGAGGTTCAAGCAATAGGGAAAGGAAATCACAAAAGAACAAAAAAATTCACAATTGAGGAGGATGAACAACTTGTAAGAGCATGGATAAACGTGAGTTTGGATCCAATCAAAGGTGTTGACCAATCACATAACACATATTGGAAACGGATACATGCATATTTTCATGCTCACAAGGATTTCTTATCTGATCGCACGCAAGGTTCTCTAATGAATCGTTGGTCTGGTATACAACATGATGTTAACCTGTTTGCTGGTTGTCTTTCCAAGATCGAGTGTAGAAATCAAAGTGGAGTGTCCATCGATGACAAGGTTTGGTGACACACCTTTCCCTTTTGAATTGTATATGATTTGGATGCATCTCATACATTCATTTTTGTCCACTATGTAGCAAGCAGATGCATTGAAAATGTTTATTAGAGAAGACAAGCAGCATAGGCAATTTCCATATATGCATTGCTAGAAATTGTTAAAAGACCAACCTAAGTGAGCGGATAGGCGCAAGCAGATGGAAACCCATAAGACAATCAGTAAAAAGCAAAAGGTTGTAGCGAATTCAAGTCCTACTTCGGCTCCTGCTTTGCTATCCGTTACTATTGTTGATGAGAATCAACATTCAAATAGTGCACTTCAGAGACCTCCGGGCCAGAAGAAGGAGAAGCAGAAATTACATCAACATTCTAGCATCGAAGCATTGGATTATCTTTTGCCAAAAAAGAAATAAGCCGATGCAGAGAAGGAGTTGAAGAAAGAGGAGCGGTGCAACAAAGCCTTCGCATTGCAGGAAGAAAGGATCAGACTAGAGAAAGAAAAACTTAAGTTACAAAGAGACCAATTTGAGTTTAACAAGAAGCTGGAAGAAGAGAGAATTATGAATGTCGACACAAGTCACATGTCCACTAAACAGCAGGAGTACTATGAAGGACTTAAGAATGACATACTTGCAGGACGTCTAAATAATTAGATGTGTGAATGTATTTATTTTGTAGCTATCTTGTTATCTATTTTAAGTACTTGTTCTCAGATTGCCACAAGCGTGAATGATGTACTGCATCCCTTTTCATGCGATGGATTGACAATGTCCATTCAGTTCAAAGTTCATGTGGTGTACTGATGTCTGTTGATCTATTCTGAATGTGAAGATAGTATTTCGCTGCCTCAGCATTGTGTGCATTGCTAGCTATCTCGAGAATCGCATGTTAACTCTTTCTGTCTAGTTCTCAAAATCAGAGCATCAGACGCTTGCAAATGCAAGATTCTCTCACTCATTTTTTTTTCTTCCTCCAGGTCCCCATCATGAGTTGTCCCAGTTTGACAGCAAGGAGAATCAAAGTTGGAAGACTGGGTATATCTGATGCCAAGAGCAAAGCGTCGGACCAAGCTCCGGACCAAGGTCCGATACCAAGGTGAGTGGTCCGACGGTGACTGATCAGCGCGCCAATGGTCGTTTTTTAAAGCGTCGGACCACCTGCTATAGTCCGACGGTGGTGTCCAAAAGTGGTCCGGTGGTCACGTTTCAACAGCTCTAAAAGTAAAAAAATGGCTAGTTTCTTTGAGGAGGCTATATAAGGGTATGTGACTGGTTCAAGGAACCTCTCTTGTACATTTGGCTATTGTATACTCCCACTCATCTCTCTTAGTTGATTGTTCATCCATTTGAGAGGATAGAGTGCTCAAAGTGCATTGCATGAGTGATTCATCTTAGTGGCACTTGGGAGTTGATACTGCTGCTAGTTTCTTGTTACTCTTGGTGATTGCCTTCACCTAGACGGTTTGGAGCAAGCGGTGTGGATTCGAGAATTCGTCGACCACAAGTGAAGATTGTGAGGGGTTCTTGTGCCTTCCCCGTGGGAGATCGCAAAGGTAACTCTAGTGGATTGCGCGTGTCTTGGAGAGCCCTTATCTTGTGTTGGTTGTGAGGCACCCGGTGACAGGTTTGGCATGTGATGTCAATTAACTCTTGAACCTCCAAGTAAGTGAGGCGATCCAACAAGGACGTAGCTAGTGGGAAAACTAGTGAACCTTGGTGAAAAATCAAGTGTCATCCTTGTGTGATTGATTGGTGTTCTTGGAGCTCTCAACTTGATTGGATCAATTCTCTACTCGGCGGTATAATCACCCAACCTATCTCTTTCATACTTGCAAATAGTATATTAGGTTGTGCCTAGAGGGCTTCTAGACTTGAGTAGGATTTGAGTGATCCTAGAGACATATTAGGATAGCAATTGTGGTTAGGAGGTTTCACATCCTTTAGTTTGCTATTACTAGTCAAAGTTTTGTCACCTTATTGTCTAACTTGTTGTTGAGTTTGTTTTAAAATTTTAATTTAGGCTATTCACCCCCCCCCCCCCCCACCTCTAGCCTTGGATATGACCTTTCAAAAGTTCCGATTGAAATAGGATCTAAACAAGGAAGAGTACTGGTTATTAGAAGCATCTCAAAAGCGTCCGGGTCGAAATATGACTTTTAAATTAAGTTCTGAATTAGTAGATGTTGTCAAAGGGAGTGGGGGTGTCATACGTAAAAAAGAAATGACTATAGAATGGCAGAGGCAAATAGAGCTTTTGTCGGGGCACGCGGCCTCCATGGCGCGCGGTCTCGGCCGAGGCACACGTCCGCCGGGCTCGCGTCCTCTATGGCAGTGGCACGAGCGCGAGATACAGCGGGCGGGAGCACCGTGTGACGAGCGGAGGAAGACAAGAACGTGTATGAGCTCTCCGGTGAGGCACGCTGCGGCCGTAGGGTGCGTTGACGTTGGCCATGGGGCAGGGGCATGCCGAGCAACCTGCGGGATTGGCCTCATCGGGAAGAAACGCAGCACGTGTGATGAGACTGAGAAAAAAATAAAAGAAAAGGTGAAGGGCATTTTAGTCATTTTAGAACTTTAAGTATTTTAGTACTAAACTATTTTAGTTATATTTTAGTCAGTTTGTTTGGTAGCTTAATCCCTAATAAAATGACTAAAGTTTAGTCTACTACTCCCTCCATCCCGTAATAGCAGGCGTACAACCGTTTTTCAAATCGCCCATAATACCAGGCGTCAGCAGGCGTCGTATGTATACCGAGGCGTTCGTCACCAGGCGTCGTATGTATACCGAGGCGTTCAGCAATTACTCCGCGGTGCCGTGCATGCATGCAGATTTTGTAAAGGGCGCTCCAATTTCGTTTCTGTTTCCATCTGTTAGAGTAGCACGGAGGGAAATCGGCGGGAAGCAAAGGAAAGCAGGATTAAAACTGATTTCGTGGCCGGCGGCGCATACAGTGCTATTCACATGTATTTAATTTAATACACTTCGCATGTATTCTTGATATGTGTATTAGCGGCTCTTACGCCTGATAAAATGGGATGGAGGGAGTAAATTTTAGCAGGTGGGAACCAAACAGGACCTTAGTTGAATTTAATCAAGTTAACAACTGTTTGGTTGTAACCACATACTGATAAGATTCTATTTGTCTGTTTGCTGCACGAAATGGTATACCTGCATTTGTAGAGATAATGAATCAATTAAAACCACATCTAGGAGTTGATGGCATAAAAAAAAATAGTTTGTGGCGGTTATGAAAGGAGTTACCAACTCGCTCATCTAGTCGTCTGGTAAGTGAACGGGAGCTGCAGTCACTAAGCTAACCAGAATGGGAAAATAAGGCCGTGACTACAAGTTCTATGTTTGAGTGCAACAAACGTCAAAGCCGACCTAGCTCAGTGGTAGAGCGCGTGGCTTTTAACCACGTGGCCGTGGGTTCGAACCCCACGGTCGGCGTTTTTGAAAATTTTGCTATTTTTGACTGCTGCAAATACAACTTTCCAGAAACCATGCAAACTTTTCTACATTTATACAAATACCTATATTTAATATAAATTTGGAAGATATTTTTGAGTTATAAAACAAAATGAGAAAAGGCACTAGAAACTTTAGAACCTATCAACCTAATACAAAAAATAAATACGACAGCTAAAATGACCTAGATACTACAAAAAAAAAATACCACAGCTAAAATGACCTAGATACTACGGTTTTTTTATCTAAGCAAATGCACTTACTGTGTCCTCCAAAATTATAGGTTTTCTCACTTCTACCAACAATAATTAAATAAATAAATTCATCTAATATTAAGTTTTGACAAATTAAAAAATTAAAATATTAAGTTTCGACAAATTTAAAAATTATAATATTAAGTTTTGACAAATTAAAAAATTAAATATTAAAAAAATACGAAAACTTATTAGGTCCTAATAAACTTAAAATATTTGTGTTTTTTGTTTTAAAGTTCGGGATCAGATGGTAAAGTCATTGGGGTGCCCCTGTTGTCGTAACAGGCTTAGTTGGGGCGGACACCCCTCTCGCATAATAAATTGCGAGCTATACCACTCCTCATCTCCCTTTAACTGCCTGAAGGATCATGCTTCCGAACGGCCGCACCCCCGACCTCTTTAATGCAGCCGTTGGTGTGCTTCCTGCTGTGCTCTGCCGATGTGGGACAAATGCTCAGCTTCATCTCCCCCCACTCTGCTACTGGCACTCTGGCAGCCTGGTGCGCGCCGCTGGGCCATGGACTGGACACGCCACTTTAAATTGGGCCGAGAATACATTCGTCCCTCGGCTCCCTTGTATTTTCCCGGCACTCGTACGTTGTGCCCAGTGGCCCATTTTACAAGATGCTCTAAATGGATATACACAAGGCAGGCACCTAGCAGCAATGTTAGCTTCCACTAAAAAAATCTAGCAGTGTTAGCCTCACGCAAAAATATTTAAGAACAAGTATTTAGGCTATATTTACCTATTGCGAGTACTTTTTCTTTGCGCTTCCAAGATAATATTACTTCTTTTTGGTTTTCCTCATAAACTGTCGCTTTTATCTTGCCCATGTTCTCTCTCCTTAGCACACAACAAGCACTGCATAGATTGGACACTGAGACTCACTCTTGGACACAACAAGCACTGCATAGATTTAGCACTGCACTCTTGGACACTGAGACTACTATTAACATAATGCAAATTGTTAATACTGATGAGAGAGAGACATCTGTATGTAACTATGATAATTGTAGAAGGCCTACTTTTTGTGCAACAAGGCATCTGATCATACATGGATTGTAGAGCTCATATTTAAGCCACTGCATTAGGGAAGCCCTTATGCTAATATGGTATGGTAGTCTCCGCAAGCTAAACTAACAACTGTAGAGCACCTATATTTATATACACGGTATCGTTCGAGCCTAGCTGGGCAGAGCCTATGAAGTCACAAGCGAAGCCGTCACATTGGCAGAGCCTATGAAGTCACAAGCGAAGCCGTCACATTGGCATGCTCTTAGAGAAAGTCCAATAATAGAGCTAAGTGTTTGTGTTATAAGACAAGTTCTAAGAACCAAACTATATAATAGTTGTCTGCAGACAACAAATCTTACATTTCGTAGTTTCGTTTAAAAAAAAAAGCCCAATCTCTCAAAGTACGTTGGCCACTTGTGGCGTGGATCCCCCACCAAACCTATTGTGTTCGCAATTAGATCTTAGCCGGCTCCCACATTCTCAATAATGATGAATTATGGTGGAGATCAATGGGGGGGGGGGGGATTATGGGCATTGAGGAGATGGATATGGCGCTGGTTGACTCTCTGAGATGTTGTAGAGCTTAGATTGTTTGTCTGTTTTTTTATTGAGAGGGCACTCGTGTTGTCCATATATGAATAATTTGACCATTTTATTGTTTACTAGCAAACATGCCGGTGCGTTGCAACGGGAGAAAAATTGTACATTTATGTTTTTTTCTATATTTTCATCATCAACTCATTGTATTGAAATCGAATTGGAGACTGGCAAAAGTGATTTCACTTCATCTAGGTTCCTAAGCATTGTCGCATTGCCATAGAGAAAGAGAAAGTTGGAGACGGACACATGTGAAGGAGTTTTTCAAAACGTTAATATGAGATTGCAAGGTGTAGTAAGACACTAAATTGAGACCACACTGCACAAGGAAGATCGATATCAATGCAAGAGTTCGGATCAAACCGAGTTCGATTGAATTCGAATAGAAATAGAAATACAAATAAAAAAATAACAGCCACCATGGCGTTATTTTAAATAGATCTCTTCTTACCTTTTACTATTTGGATTTGGATTAGAACTCCTGTTCTTTTTAATATTTGGATTAGAATATGATTCTTAACTATACTTGTGTTCAATCCCTATATATAAAAATAGGAGAGTTATAGTATTCAAACGAATAGAGAAATTATTCATGGAGTTAGTTAGGGAATGTCATACCGCAGAAAAATTTTACCTCTTTATTATTAGGTATACATGATAGATATCGAGCATATTCTATTTTTCTACTATACTCTCGACTTAGAATATAGTTTAAACAATAACTTTGAATATTCTTTTATTCCAAACCAAAGATTCAAATCATGTTTATTTTTTCTAATAATATTTGACTTAGAAGCTTTCTTTCTATGTTTATTTTCCAAGATATCATGTCAAACTATGTTTCTTTTTTCTATTAATATTTAACATACAAAATTTTGAATTGCAAATATGTTTTAAGTCAATTTTGAACTCATACGTGCATGGGGGTGTACCTCCTTGCCATGTCAAGTGAGAGAGAACGTTATACGATCATTTCCTTTTGACATGACTATTTATGATATCCGACAAATTTTAGTTTGGATAGCTGAAGACTATTCCTTTTTCTTCTGACCCGATTTAGCGCCAACCCAAAGCAAATAATTATCAAAGATTATCGAAGATATACACAACGCTGAATAACTTGACACGATTCTTTATGATATCCATTAGCAACCGCATAATTCTGAACCACACCGCTCATAAATTGGCTACTGATAAGACTGCTGTTGCTTCAGTTAAGTATCTTCATGATTTATATAAATATTTTATAATCTTGTTTTAATTGTTAAAGGGGATGTAGCTGAAATGGTAGAGCGCTCGCTTTGCATGCGAGAGGCCCCGTATCTCCATTATTTATGAAAATTGCATTTTTCTTTTTATTATATTTGATGCCTTTTTTTTATTTGCTTATATTCCCCTTTCCAAGCAAGGGCGGGAATTTGAGTTGCGGACACCTTCATACACATGTATTTTTTAGCTTAACACATTGCAATCTCCAAAAGACTCATTCAAAATCAATTTTTGAACGAAAAGATCATCGATCACCACATCAACCAAACACAAACACTGCCGTTCACAACAACTAACAAGATTCACACAGGTCAATCAGACTACACAGGCGTCAACAATAACCACACCAGAAAACCGCGGGATCCCAACCCAAAGCCAAAGCAAATTTCACCGCGCGGGCAAGTGAGCGGCGAGCTGCAGCACAAGCTTCCCACCGCCGCCGCCGCCCCTGCGCACCAGCACGAGGGCCACCACGACGGCGACTGCAACGCCGACTAGCAGCAGCGCCGCGATTACGCCAGCCAGGCAAACCCGCCTCCGCCGCGCCGCGCCCTGCAGCCGCCGTGCCTCCCGCAGCTCCGCCTCGGCCGCAGCCACGTCGCCACTGGCCGCGCCCACCTGCCGCTCGATGTCGTCCAGCGGCGCGCCCTGGGCCTCCACGAGCGCGGCCATGTCCAGGAACAGCTGCTGGAGCTCCAGGAGGCCGCGCTCCACCTCCGCCACCTCCTCCTGCTCCGCCCCTGCGGTGGACAGCAGCGCCGCCGCATCGCAGCGTCGGAGGAATCGTCGGTGCTGGCGAGGAGGAGGCGGTCTAGCTGCTCCTCGGTCGGCGCGTCCCCGGCCACGGCGAGGTACCGGCGGGCCGCGTCGCTCCGGCGCTCCGCGGAGACCTGACGCCGGAGGGCCTGCACGTCCGCGGTGAGGTCGCGCACGCGGCCGCGGAGCCCCGCCGCGGCCTGCGCCGCGGGTGCCGGGGCGCGCCGGTCCATGGAGGCGAGGCGCGCGCGGAGGCGCCGCGCGGACCCGAGGAGGCGGACGAGCGCCGCCTGCGTGGCGACGCGCCCCTCGCTGGCGCCCACCACGGCGTTCTTGGACGCCTCGTGCGCGGATCGGAGGTGGGATAGCTCGTCGCGTAGCGCGGTCATCTCGGTCTTTGCTGCGTCCGCCTCGGCCAGGAACGCGTGGAGCTCCGGGTCGTCGCCGCCAGCGGCGCCGGGCGCGCCGCCCTGCTGCGCCTTGGCCGCGGCGGCGACGAAGGAGTCGGTCATGAGGTCGTTCATCCTGGCTGGCCGACGTCGGAACTGGAACTGGTTGCGAGATGGATCTTTTGGTGTGCTCAAATCTGAATCTCAAATGGTCCCTGAGAAAACAGCAAGATTTTTTCTGCATTTAATCAAGTCGGTGCGTATTGCCAGATCTAGCTAGTGCTAGTGGCACGCACGTATCCTTCTTTTCTATTTTTTTTAATCATCATGCGCAATCAGAGCAATTCTTTTTTTTAAAGCAATTTGACACACTTTTTTTTTATCTTGGATAATACTTACATCTTTCACCGAGGCTACTAGAATAAAACTGGGGGGGGGGGGGGGGGGGGGGGGGCGTTCATCGACCCAATTACAAGATAACTTACTTTGCATAGCTACACTAGCCGGGGTTTTCAAAACCGGTCGGTAACCGCGGTTATCGACCGGTTACCAACAAACTGCCCCGGGCGGTTCGGTTTCGGTTCCGGTTTGAATTTAAATTTCAAATTTGAAAAAAAAAATCAAAAATGCTGAAAAAATTTCTAAAAATAGTTCATGATTTATAGAGTCGAATGGTGTACAAATTTTTCAAATTGGAGTTCGTTTGCTATTTATTTTGACGTGTACAAGTTTGAAAAAAAAGAAAAATGATTTTTTCTATTTTTTTCCAAACTTGTACGCGTCAAAATAAATAGCAAACGAACTCCAATTTGAAAAAAATTTGCACCATTCGACTCTACAAATCATGAACTATTTTTAGGAATTTTTTCAGCATTTTCGATTTTTTTTTTCAAATTTGAAATTTGGTTTGGGGGGTAACCGCCCAAACCGGTCGGTAACCGGCCCTAACCGACCGGTTACCGGTCCCAAACCGTTTGAACTACGCCGTTTGAATTCAAAATGCAAACCGTTCGAATTTTGGACGGTTTGGAGCGGTTACCGCGGTTACCGTCAAACCGCCGGCGGGCGGTTCCCGGCCACCGGTCGGATTTAAAAACCCTGACACTAGCTAATTCATGAGCTACATAGTTCGCTTCACTGTTACAATGTGCTCGATACTAATAAAAACAAAATCTTGCCAAAGCAATCGCACACTTACTGATGCTGAGAAAACCCCTTGTTTCATTGTTTCTACTACCTCCAAACAATCTAATTGAATCATTAGTCGGTTGCATCCTATAATTTGCGCCAACATCATCCCTTCTCTAAGTGCACTCGCCTCCACCATAGCAGCATCTGTCATATGCTCAAAGTAGCATACTAGGCCCCTACGAAGGAACCACTTGAATCTCCTATGATCGCACCCATACTGCCTGTACCCGATTCGGCCTTGTAGCTTACATCAACGTTCAGCAGTAGCTCGCCTTCAGGAGGCTTTTTCCACCCTTTTTGCTTCTTATTGCTCTTCTTCACTGACCTCTGAAAGATTGTTGTCAGGGTAGCAATTGACAACACTGTTCTTGTCGGATTTGAACAGGTTCTCCACGCACAAACTTACGATATTCCCACCAAATATATCATGCTCCAGTTAAGATCAATTCAGCTAGACCAATATGATTTAGGATACGCTAGATCTCCTTCGCTCGGTGACAAGTGAAGAGAACATGCCTGATATCTTTGCAACTTTCAGCAATCAGAGCAATTCTTTACACTATACTTTATTGGACAGACTAATTCAAGAAGAGACATAGCAGATCATACTTCAAATAACATCAAATTGCTGCAGGGGAAAAAAGTTTCAGCAGCGGTGGCTGCTGCTATGGCTGTTTACCTGGTCACACATCACTGTAGTCTTGAACGGGTAGCAGCCAGCAGTGTCCCTGTTCATTAGCACGGCTCCGGCACTACTTTTTAGTGAACGACTATTTAACTGATCGTTTCTATAGCTAATAAACTGACTAGTGCTATTACCATGACTGATAAGCCAGGCTAATAAGCCAAGCAAATAGGGACGGCTATAAAAGCAACCCAACATCTTTCAAATGAACTTGCATCAAATATAGTTCTGATGGATGATTAATTTCTTATTACAGTTCAGCGCCTTTGAAATGTCTTAAACTTCTTATTCTCAGAGGAAGTGTCACAAAATTATTATTTTTTCTTTTTCAGGGAAATTCTCCAAATTATTGAACAATTGCAACCGCTTTTTGTTTATCCCTTTTGACCAAGAGAATGGTGAAATTTTGGTTTGAAACTTGTTTCGGCCTAAACAAAGAAACTAAACAAACATGTTCCAAGTGCCAACTTTCTCTAAGATTTGGAGCAAGCATTCTTCAGGATCGATCTGAGGTTTCTCGTCTCAGTCGCAACACATTCCCGGTCAAACAGGGCAGAGACCACAGCCACACCTTTCAGATTTGGGAACCCAAGCTCCATCACCGAACCTGCATTTCTAGTATTGATGCCGCCTATGGCCACCACAGGCAGCTTCGAAGCCAAGCAGACGGTCCTCAAACCCTCAAACCCTAAGGTGGGATTATTTTCCTTCGTTGTGGTTGGGAAGACACCGCCACAGCCGATGTAACTTGCACCATCCTTCCATGCCTGCTCGGCTTGGGCTGGGGTTTTACATGAGACGCCAATGATTTTTCCAGGCCCTAGGAGCTTTCTTACTTCCCATGCCGGCATGTCTGATTGACCAACATGGACGCCATCTGCATTGCATGCCAGAGCAACGTCTATGCGGTCATTGATTAGTAGCGGCACTCCACTGGACTTGCAGATTTCCACACAAGCCTTGGCAGCTTCCAAGAACTCCCGTGTCTCAGCGTCTTTTTCTCTGAACATTAGAAATTCAAAGCACGGTCAGTGAAATCAAATGAAGAGATTGAATCACAAGAGGAACCTTTGGTTGTTGGCAAGAAAGATGACCTCAATTGGACAATGGTAGCACCACCTTCAATGGCAGCTTTCACGGCATCCTTTATCGAACGTCCCCATTTCTTGTTCATCCCAGAGTCTGTTACTGCATACAGGAAGAGGTCATCTGAATTGAACTTTTGCAGTGATCCCATCTTGTATAATGGAGACTTGAGCTCAAAGAGGTGGTCAAAAGGGCCCTGAGGTCCATTTCCAATCACAAGATCTTTGCTGTGATAAAGAGCAGATTCCACAAATTTCTTTGCATCCTGCCAAGATCATGTATGGAATAAAACACTATGTAAGATACTACTATTATGAACAGCGAACCCGAAAAGATACATAAAAAGCACTGAAAAATCTTACATTATGAACAGTGAACCTATATATAGTGGCAAACTGCTAATCAAGGGTCCAAGTCCAAAACTATTAGAAACTGACTTAAGCACCCAAGTAAGGTATTCAACAAAAGAAGAAACAACCAGGGATCTTATGATTGGCGTTGATAGTGGTGATTGTGGAGGGCGTAGGGGTAGGAGACCGGTGGCTGGGGCTTGAACCCCTGCGGCGAGTGAGTGCACTAGCCACGGACGCAGTCACAGCGTGAGCCGGTCATAATATCCCTCCCCGCCTCCGCAAACAGCTCATCCTCGAGCTGGACATCGTAGACCTCCTCTGATGGAAGGCTGTGGGACTCCACCATGCCGTATTGCTATAGGAGGTGGTCCAGTTGGGGCTGTTGTGGACAAGCTGTTTGCGGAGGTGGGGAGAGATGTTATGACCGGCGCACACACCGTGTCCGATGCAGTCACGGGCACTAATCACGGACGCAGTCACAACATGCACCGGTCATAGCATCTCTCCCTGCCTCTGCAAACCTCTCGTCCTCGAGCTGGATGTCAGGGTAGACCACTCCCGTGGAAGGCCGTGGGACTCCGCGAAGACCGCGCTGTAGTGTTGTAGGAGGTGGTCCAGTCGGGGCAGGTGTGGACGAGCTGTTTGCGGAGGTGGGGAGAGATGTCATGACCGGTGCAGGCACCGCGTCTTAGCCAGTGCAGACGCGGTCACGGGCACTAGCTACGGACGCAGTCAGAGCGTGCCCAGTCATAACATATCTCCCCGCCTCGGCAAACAGCTTGTCCTCGAGGTGGACGTCGGGGTAGACCTCCTCCGGTGGAAGGCCGGGGGCTCCGCAAAGACCGTGCTGTACTGCTGTAGGAGGTGGTCCAGTTGGGGCTGTTGTGGACGATGATCCCACGGCGACTGCGGAGGGTGTAGAGGTAGGAGAACGGTGGCCGGGGCTTGAACCCCCAACAGGGAGTGGGTGCCATGAGGGCGTGCTAAAGGGAGAGGAGAGAGACGCAGGGGAGAAGAGCCCAGCAACAATACTGTTGCTTTGCTTGATTCATTCCACCGAGATTACAGATACTTATTCCCTGACCACTCAACTCAGTCTACCTCCTAAGAATATGATACTTATTCCCTAACCACTCAACACTCAACAGGAATAGGTAAACGTTGAATGAAATAAAAGCCTCGGGTGCATGCCGGCATGCACTGGCCAGGACACGGTCAGTGCCACTAGCTATGTGCATGGGTCATAACAGACTTAATAGTCTTTGACACAGTCACAGCTCGAAACAGCCTGTGAAATGCTCTAGATTCTTTGCAGTATATGTGACTTGCAATATCTAATCTAACACAACACAAATTACCAGTAGTCACATACTAATTTTCCAGACCTTTGTACTAAAGAGTCACCCCATCACAGGGGAGAATTACTTAGCAAGTTTTGTAGCACAAAAGAAATCCAAGTAAATGAACCTGATTAGAAAAGAGTTTCAATCTATGTCCTGTTTGCTGCCAATGAATTATTTTTCCTTATGATAAATAACACTCCAGCAGATAATTTGCCTCAGTTGTTTTAAACTATTATCAGGTATCAGTGTATGATAACTTAAATGTTAGTACTTGCAAACTAACCTGAACAGCATGCAGCATTGTTGCACCTTTTGCTAATTCAGCAGCAATACATGAAGCTAATGTGCAACCAGTTCCATGTGTGTTACGGGTCTTTATACGCGGACCCGAAGCTCAGTGAATTCCTTACCTGATGACATACGTCAGAATTTGTATGAGAATGCTAAAGGGGAAGAAACGAGTTAATTGACAGAACAGAGTAGTAATAAATTATTGAAATATACCATCAAAGAATACATCAATTGGATCTGATGAATCTGGCATATCCCCACCTTTCACGAGCACGCATCTTCAAATGGTAAGCTTGTATTAGTAAATTATTCACCAATCACAATATGCATTTTTAAAGAGGACATTCACTAATGCAATTAACAATGGAGTCAAATGAAGAGCTTTCGGCTAGCGAGGCACAGCGACAAGGTTTAGTACTTATTCAAGACATGGCAACAATCAGTGTCATAAGGAAAGTTGTGATTGGTTTAAACAGTAGGGACCATTAGCTCGTCAAGCTCGAACTAATAGAACTTTGTATATTCAGGCATGATAAATCAAAATAAGAAGCATGTATTGCCTGCTCCTAAGTCCTAAAGCTGGAAATCTGGAACAGAGGGAAATTATGTATACAATTCAAGAATGATTTGATCCACACCACTTAATGTGCCATTTTCATTTATACAATTAGTCTGTGTCAATGACAATCACATGGAGGACCAGACCCCACATGCCATTTACTAGCTTGATGCAAGTTCCCTGTGAATCCAAGCTTAAGTCAACTATGGTACCAAGTTTGCTTTGAACGATGTACTTAAAAGATTCATATAGAACATTGGGAGGTCAGGCTGACATTCCCCATAAAGATGTAATATCAGATGCACAAGAATGTGATAGTGCACATGTAGGGTAAGAGAACACATAAAACAGAACAAATTTACAGAAATAGAGAACACGTACTTTGGACCAAGTTTGTAAATGGACTCAGCTGCATTGCGCATGTCAGAAATTGTATGCAATGATACATCCCCAAGTAACTTAGATGCTTCTCTCACATTAGGAGTGACTATATCAGCCATAGAAAACAATTCATCCCTGCTGATAACAATTGCAAGAGCATTTCCATAAGTACTATGGTATTGAGGATGTAACAACAATAATAATCCAACAAGAACTCATAAATGCATACAGAACAAAACAAATATTGATCCTGTACCTATATGTAGCGAGAGTAGATGGTCCTGAAAGAGTATCACCACTGGTGGACACCATGACCGGATCTACCACTAGAGCTGCCTTCAGAAGCATAAGTCATAGCAAGTAAATAACTGAGTTGGCATAGTGTGCTTTCATTATACACTTGCAGCAATACAGCATACCTTTGACTGGAAACTTCCTAAGACTCTCACAGAGAACTCTAACTACTCCAGCTGAAGGGAGCATCCCTGTTTTCACCTAACAAAATCAAGAACAGAAGACACAAATAGCATAAGATCCAAGTGAAAATAGAATACGGATCAAATAGAATAAATCATAACAACTATCATCTAACTCCAATTTCATATAACAACTTCTACAAAAGCACATTCAGAGAATCAACGAGTCTTTTGGCAATACAAACATAACTATGTTGATCAAATATTATTATTGAGGCAGAGAAATTCATCTTATAAGGATGAGGGTTATGGTAACTAGTATATGCTATAAACTGTGGTGATAGCCCTTGGCAGTAAGAAATGGGAACACAGTTTGACCACCTTAAAGGAAATGAAAATTGAGATATATGTATTCACACCTAAGATGCCGATTTCACAGGAAGACAATCCAATTTCACGGGAAGTTAACCCTCAGCACTTAAACAGACGTGGAACAAACTAACTAATAGAGATATTCAAGCTCCTTCCACGAATCACTTTGCCAAGCATAATAGCTTAGTAATCATAGCAAGAAAAAGCATCTCCCAAACAAAAAAGATCTCTGTTTATAGCACACACATCAGGGGCATTGCGTGCGTTAACATTTGGAAGAGCTAACCCTCATCATAAGACATAATAACTGGACCATGGTATCTTTACTGAATGCCGAAGGGCAAAGAAGCTCACCACGTCCACCGACATGTCCGAGAGAACCGACCTGAGCTGCTCCCCCACGAACTCCTCCGGCACAGCATGGACCCCCTACAGCACAACCAGATCATCCATCCCCTGTTCTCGTCCGAATCGTAGCGAAAGAAAGCGGACTCGTAGTAGCAAAAGAAAACCGGGGGAATCGAGCATAACGTGCCTGGACGCCGACGGTGTTCTGCGCGGTGACGGCAGTGATGACGGAGGAGCAGTAGGCTCCTAGGGCCGCGCACGCCTTGATGTCCGCCTGGATGCCCGCGCCGGCGCCGGAGTCGGAGCCGGCCACTGTCAGCACGTGCGGCCACGGCATCTCGCGCGCCGACGCAACCACGGGGAACCTGCGCGGCCGGGTAGCCGAAGGAGGCGAGACCCCGGGCGAGAAGGAGAGGGAGCGGAGCAGAAGGGTGGCGGCTTCTGAGGGGCGATATGGGGGGAGGGGTGGTACGAACGCCATGGGCAAGTTCGCTAGTGGAGGTTTATGACAATGTGGGAAGGAGATGGGGATGGATGAGTCAAACCTTTTTCATTTTGAGTAAATTATTATTATTATTATTATTATTATTATTATTATTATTATTATTATTATTATTATTATTATTATTATTATTGTACCAATCACAAATCAAGCATTAATCCACATTTAACTCATCGAATTTCTTTATTCCTTTCTATTGTTTGTTCACCCAATGGAATTCCAGTGGCCTTTTTAAATGGATCCTCTCTCTTTTGCGTGTGTTTTTGGGGAGGGGAGGGGGAAGGATTATATCAGCCTCACAACTTTGAATATGTTCGATTCTATCCTGTACCCTACCTTTTTTGAATACTTATTCTTTTTTTATATCCTACACATATTTTTATGCGTAAATTCATGTAACAATCACTGGATTTGTATAGTAATCACTGATTTGTATTGGTGTATCAGAACTTGAAATTTCAAATGTGGCTAAACAAGTTTAAACTTCTGAAAATTGATTCTAGAAGAGCGGCCAAAAAATAGATCCGTTTTTGAAATAAAATATTTTGAGAGGCGGCTTTTATCCATTTCATTTTTAAGGGAATTTTTTCTACTGGACAATCACAGTGAACCCCATTTGTTGTTGCACACTGGAAATAGTAAGATTTGCTGAAGGACACTTTATTTTTTTATTAAATTTGCTAGTGGATACCGTGCTCAATAAATTATTTAGAAAAAATAATATAAAATCATATAAGTACCCAAACAATTCTATAATAAAATCTTGCTCTACATGACGAGAACTATATAGTAAAAAATATTATTTTATACCAAAATGACCATTTTACCCCTCTTTTAAAAATAAACAAATTTAACCATGATTAATTTCTTAATATGTTTATAGAGTACTAAAAATCTAAAAAAAATCATAGAATGCGTATATCTCCAAATATTGACTATACAAAAAATATTATCTCAAAATAATAAAGTTTATAATGGTATATTTAGCACGACTGAGTTATAGATTTATGTCGTGTCAAGCTTAATTGATATATTAAACTTTATTATTTTGAGATCATATTTTTGGCATAATTATGATTTGGTGATGTACATATTGTGTGATTTTCAAGATTTTTAGTGTCTTCCAAATATATGAACAAATTAATAATGTTTAACTTTGTCTAGTTGTGAAGAGGGGCAAAATAATTATTTTAGTACAAAATAATATCTTTACTGTATAATTCTCATCATGTAGAGCATAAAAATTTTATATTACATTTTTTTGGTACTTATATAATTTTATATCAATTTTTTCAAAATGATTTATTGGGCACATTGTCCACTAGTAAATTTAATAAAAAATAGAGTGTCATTCAGCAAATTTCACTATTTTTAACGTCCAACAACAAAGAGAGCTTGTTGTGAGTGTCGAGTAGTTAAATTTCCCCTTTTTTAAAAGTAAAAGCTAGTCATTGTGTTAGAAACATGGTGGATGTTTATAGCGCTATACGTTAGCTAGAACATCTCATTCAATTTTTTGTAGAGTCTCATTCAATTTTTGTTCATCAGCATTTCTCAGGTACAGATCAGTCTCATTCAATTAGCTACATAATAGCAACTCCAACAGTTTGACATTTAGACTTGACATATCTAATTTTGTCAAAAAAAACTAAAAAACTGGTTGCCAACAGTTTAACATTTTGGCTTGACATTTTTACCAAAGATGTAAATAGGAGTCCGCACTTGGCAATTTGGAGACCTTGAAAAGGGGGAGACAATTTTTTTCTTTCTTTTTTTCACGGAGGAACACCGGGCGGCGCCTTTTTTTTGCTTCTTTTTTTCACGGTGGAACAGGAAAATGTCGCGAAAAAATAACGACCGGGTCTACTGGTCCATAATTTCCGTTTTTGCCAAGTCATTATGAGGAACTGTTGGAGATTACATATTTTTTGCTTTGGCATATCTATTTTAGAGTTAGCAAATTTCATGTTTTACCAAATCAAAATTGTCAAATTATTAGAGTTGCTCTAAAGAGCTTTCTTTTCTAGTCATTCAATAAAATAACTAAAAAATATTTTTCTTTTAAAAAAACAACATTAGTCAGCTTATCAACTACCTAAACGATCACACTAATACGACGAATAGCATGGGGTAAGTTAGAACACCATCTCATCGGTTAGATTGATGCTCTTGACCGTTGCATTCTGTCTCCCTGTTTCCAAGCTCTGGTCAATTGATTGTCAGTTCCCATTTCACCAAGGACAGAAGACAAAAACAACGGAGACGCCGAAATGGATCCATAATTTCAGATACACAAATATCGCTTGCATGCATCTGCCTTTTATCAGAGTATCTCCAACAATTTGCTAAATCATTTACCATCCTTTAAAATTTGGCAAATCAATCAAAAAACAATCTCCAACAGTTTGTCAATTGGACTTGCCAGTTCTACACGTTTACCAAAAGATTGCATCGTCTTGCCATTTTTATGAGCGCGCATCGGCTTGTCATCCTCTCGTCCGCGAGTCCTCCGCTCGGTTTCCCACATGTAAGTTTCCTTCGCAGACAAGTTTCCTTCTTTTTTAATCTTTTTTTTTATTTGGTAAGTGAGAAATAACAAATTGTTGGAGATGACATTTTTTCGTAAATTATTATAACAACTTGCTAAAACACAAGATTTGACAATTGAGAAATAACAAATTGTTGGAGATGATTAGAAACTCTGTATATATGGTCGTTGGCAACCGCGCCCCTCTGCTGGCTAGCTAATTAAGCTACCTACCCGATCCGGGGAGCTTTGGCAACCTTGTCGTTGGAGTCGACGAAGACCCTGACTCGGCCGGTGTTGTAGTCCATGGTGACGAAGGAGTTGGCTGGGAGGACCTGCACGTCGGCGCCTGGCTTGTCCTCCTTGATCTTCTTCTTGGCCTCCTCCGACGACATGCCCACCACCTCCGGCCACGAGTCCTTGGGAGCAGGAGCGGCGCTCGGTCCACTTGTTGCCATCGCGTGCCTGGAAATAATTTGGCAAGGGAAACAGATCGATAAATCGATGGATCGTCACAAGGCAAGAAATAAAGAACCCGATCATCAGGAGAGCATAGCAGATTACCCAATGCAAGGTTGCTTGTAGCGGTCGATGTATAGATTGAATTGCAAGTGTATTATTTGGCTTTCATGTGCTGATATATCGGGCGTGGATCACTGGATTATAGTACTAGTATACATGTATATGCAATTTATAGGCGATGCAATGGGGCAAAATAATGAGAAAAGCTTGAGCGACGACAAAGAGGAGATTATATATTGGTACCTCCGATGGTGGGTTTGGACGGACGCAACGTTCCAAAGAGCGACGAGTCAACATATGGCACCCCAATGCTGCTCGATCTCTATTCCTTTGTTCTCAAACATAATAATAACAACCTATGCTTTGCCGGCTTGCCGGCGAGCCAATTGTACAAGTACAATACATACTAATGGCTAGCTAGTTACCGAAGCTTGAAGTTTTTTTTTAAAACAATTGCCTATCAATTAAAGACGAAAGAATTTATATATATACAATAAAGGCCAAACGAGATGCCAAACAGGACAGATCGAGGGGCTAACTACCCATACAATGCGGCAAAGCACAAAAAACGACGCATTACCAAGGGCCATCATTGTCGAGCATGGTTGCAAAGCAGACAGTAGCTTCTTGCTAAGAATCGACTTGTTCACGGATTGCCAACTCGTTTTCTCCATTCCCGACCCCAAGAAAGAGACGCGTAGAAGTTGTAGTTAGATCCGTCTCCCTCTCCCAATCTCAAGAACAACCCAGAAGAACACGCGAGAAACAAGTATATGAGGGAGAGCCATCTCTTCATTAGTCAATATAGGTGTACATGGAGTCCTTTATATAGATATGTCTTCAGGACAAATATGATAACCACCATGGCATATATGGTATAAGTCAATCAAGGTATATATGGTATGAGCCCATCAATCCTTTAATTGAGGAATTCTTAACACCCCCCCTTTTGGGCGAATACCATGACAAAATACATGTCTTGTTAAAACTCCAAAAACCCACTGGAAAAAATATGGAGAAAGAGTACATTATTGTCATTTAATGTATTTGCACATTGTTGCCTCATTAAAAACCTTACCTGAAAAACTTCAGGAAAACTCATTAAGGAAAAAAGAGTACAACATTTATCTTCTGTATAAATTGTGACCTTCTGGATCATATCATTTCAATTCTATAGAATTATGATCAAGGATTAATATTCTAGGGAAATTCTCCCTCTGAACCTTGCAGAATTGTCCCACTATGTCAAGAATGGTTTCTACAGGAAGCAAATGCACATAGAGACTTAACAAGTGTATCATATACAATATAAGGATTATTTCATAATGTTAACCTCATCTTACTTCTAGAAGTCGTGGAGTAAAAATATGAAGGCTGCATAAAAATAAACCAACTTTCATAAATGGTGTCACGCTAGAATAACACCTTCTAGGTATTGTTTGAGACCTTCAAAGTCTCATTGCAATCAATATCTTGTAAATACTCCCCTGATGACAACATCTATTGAAGTCATTCATTCTCATGACATTAACCATTATTTGGGAATAAATATAGCCATAGATAATGCAAGTGAGATTACAATATCTCCACAACATTTAGTCTTCATGACATTTGTCTCGCTATTTTTTAAGAACATTGAGAATAAAGAATAATACATGAATTATCATTTTTAGCATGCATACATCAGGATGTATATTTATCCGCTCTAAATTACAATGTCATGCATCTTCGAGATGTGATCAATAATCATTGTTTTTCATATAATTATAAATTTTCTCTATATAATAGTGGTAACTCCCTTTTGGACTGATTCTAGATTCTTCTAGAACCTTTATTTTCAATTCACTAGTACAAAAACTGTTTTTGTTGGCGGTTGGGAACCTATTTTCACAGGCATTTCCGAGCCCCGCCTGCGCTGGGGGCCAGTACAAATGAGAGCTTTCTACAGGCGGTTGCTTGAGAACTGCCTGTAGAAATCCATTTTCACAGGCGGTTCTCTTAGTGAATCGCCTGTGTAAATGGCTGTGAAAATGGATTTCAGATTTTATATTTTGAATATATATTTTTGTATTATTTAATATATACATATATATTGTTATTGAAACTACTAAACCCTGTTGGATGGTGTTTAAATATAGCAACATGTAATTTAAATATCTCATACATACATGTATTACTTTAAAGTTTCATGCTAGCAATAAAGTTACAAGTGTATGTCACATTATATACATGAGTTTCACACTCACACACATAAAGTTACATGTGTATATACATAAAGAGTTTGGACATGTCCTCTAAAAGACGTTCCGAGTAAGTTTTAGGCTATAAACCTCTGTTAGCGTTTCATACTCGGGCTTGGCTAATTCACTCTCATAATCATGATATTTCCCTACACTTGAGATGACCTGTTTGATGAGGAATAGGCACACGTCCTCAACTATGGTGTACAATGTCTTTTCGTTGATGGTCGTCGCCTTGGTTTTCTTCTTGGAAGGTTTCTTCAAGTTTTCTATGTCTCCTCTCATGTGCTCGCACGTAATATCCACAAAGGACAGATCCTGCTGGTTGCTTGTGGCACTATAAACAAGAAAAGTGGTTATTTATATATGCTCACACATGAGTACATGTATGATATGTATTCATAAGAGTAAGTTTTCATACGTACCGGCCACTCATATATAACTTCCAATGGCTCCTTTTCTTTTTCCTTCGAAACAAGCTTTCCACCATTGATTTTATAAAACCGCCATGCCCTACGAACTCGAATACAATCACTATGATAATTATTCTTAAAAACACTTACAATGCAAAAGTATATGTGCATATATATCTCGACTTACATCTCTAGCATCGCAAGGAAATGTCCATAGATTGATGGGTGATAATTTGCGGATCCTTGTCTAGGATAAATGACGACGCAGATTCAGTGGTCCCTACATGAATCAAATTGTGCATTTAAATTATGTAGTATGATCACCCAAAGTTATACAGTTCTACTACCCAAACTCATATACTTACCCAAAGTTGTACGGTGCCACTATCGATTTCCTGTCTTGATACTTATTCATACACTTTGAAATGTAGAAGGCGTACTTGGCTTCAAATTGAAACCAAACTTTTCTTTTTGGCGGCCCGTGCTTCACCTACTAAGCCCCTTAAATCGTCACTGTTTTCCCCGATTCTGAAGGTGTGCCTCTCTTCGCATATATCAATGGGGTTCAGATAGGCAATCCTCTCCTCGGCACAATAATCGATATCCTAACCATAACTCTGCTCCTGCTCATCAAATAGCATTCTACAAGACATGCATGTCAGATATTGAACATTTATGCAACTACAATAATGTGTAACAATGTAACACTTACAATGCAAACGTCATTATGATCTGTACGTCTAGTCTCTCGAGGTTCATCATCAACCAAATGTCTTCAAAGCTAATCATGCACAGATTATGCTCACATTGAAATGCCTTATGTGGTATAGACACGTTGATGTTGTGAATGCCAGCAGCAGAGGCTCTCATGTACCAGTCATGCAACCTTTTTACATTGGTTGGGAACTTTTGGAGTTTCTCCCAACTCAATAGAGGCTTTCCCACCACATAATTTTTAGGCACAGACTTGTAGTCTTCCCAAGTTGGCACCTTGATTTTGCAGGGAATTACCTTAGGCACTGACTGCGCTGACTTCGTACTGAGCTCAGACAACTCGAGGACTTCACTAGTGCGTTTTTCCCTATTCCTTTCAAAAATCTGGCCGTGCCAGCTGTTTTCTTCTTTGGTTCGAAGGGGGAAATCAACTTGGGGATAGGAAACTTCTTCTTTAGCGGCGCTGGTGGGTCTGGTGTTTGTTTAGGATCTTTTGGTTGTGGTGAAGGTGTGGATTTTTGTTATGGAGGCGGCGGAGGTGATGTTTGTGGTGCAGATGACTGTGGTGGAGGTGATGGAGATGGCGGAGGTGATGACTGTGGTGGAGGTGACAGAGGAGGCGGAGGTGATGGATGTGGCGAAGGAGACCGAGGTGGGCTCCAATGTGAATGGATTGGTGATGGTGGTGGGTTCGGAAGAGGATCAGTCGGTCTTGATGACTCCTCAACTGCTATCTCTTGCGAGGACGGTGGCGGCTCCCTCAGCTGGACGTCCCGCCGAGTCTGGAAACTTGTTCAATCCTCTATCGCCTCGTTTGCCACCGCTCCGCTTCCTTTTCCTTGATGGCTCATTGCTCGTCGTCGCGGTCGGTTTGGGTGCGTCTTCGGCACGTTGTGACATCAACTCTTCCATATGAGCCAATACCCTCTAAATATAAACATTGTGAGTTTAATGGTGATGGTTTTAATAGACTTGTAATTAAATAAAAACATGAAATCATATAATTACCTCCTCGGCTTCTGCATCATAATCAGGGTCATGGCGTAATTCACGTTCAAATTGTTCTCGAGCCTTTGTCACTTCGATCCGCTCGAAGTCGTCGCTAGGGCTCCAAGTGTTCTCCAGAGTTGGTTGGTTCCATTCTCCTTCCTCAATGGGGTCGGACGACCCCAGGCCTTGCCCCATTTGGTGGGTATCTTGTACTTGCTCCATGGGGTCGGACGACCCCACGCCTTGCCCGTTTGGTGGGCATCTTGTACTTGCTCTGTGGGGTCGGACCCTGGGGCCTGTTCCGTGTGAACAGACCCTTGTCCTTGGTCCTTGCTTGGAGATGTCATCGTGGAAATCTAATAAAGGATAAACATTTATAGATTATATATACATAACTTATATGTATAGGAGGTATATACTAATAAAGGATAAGCATTTATAGATTATATATACATACACTTGAATATATACATACATATACTAAGAAATGGATATATATATACATGTACAAGAATTTGGGTAGCTTGAATATATAAATACATACTTGAATCGACATACTTGAATGGAGATCACTAAACTTGAATGGAATGAATTTATAACAAACTTGAATGGAGATCTATCAAACTTGAATGGAATGAAACTTGAATGCAAATCTATAAATACATATACGAATGGAGATCACTAAACTTGAATGCAGATCTATATATATAAGTGGTTGAGGGTAATTAAAGAACATTTATATAGGCATTTACACCTACACCTAATATAATAATCAAAGCATTTACATCTATTATTTAAAGCACACTTATAATTAAAGAAACTAATCAAAAAATGAAAAAGGCCCAAGGAGGCCTCTCGGCCCAGCTGGCTCCGCGGCTTCTTCCTCCTCGCTCCTCCCACTGCTCGGCGCCGCCGCGTGCGCCCCGCCCGCCACCGTGCCCACCTCCCCTGGCCCAGCACCACCGCGGCCACCTCGCCCCCCGCGCGCCACCGTGGCCACCACCCTCCGCGTGCGCCACCGCAGCCACCACCCCAGCGCCACCGCGCGCGGCCACGACGCGGTCACACAACCGCCGCGTTCACAACCGCCGTGACCGCCGAAGCCAGCACGCGCCGCGACGGCGCGCGACCGCCGCCACCGCGTGCCACCACCGAGAACCACCATCGAGAGCCACCACCGCGCGCCGCCACCGAGAGCCACGACTGTGGAGGATGCTTACCGTCGCAGAGAGAGGAGGCATCGCCGGTGAGGTCGTCGCGGAGAGAGGAGGCAGCGCCGGTGAGGTCTCCGTGGAAATCGGCAGCCTGACGACATCGATTCGAATGAACTGGCGCCTTCGGGACTTAGAAAATTTCGGGCGAGTGGGCGGGATATATATACGAACCCCATTTCTACTGGCGGTTGCATTGACCACCGCCTATATAAATGGATCTCTACAGGCGGTGGTCAATGCCAACCGCCTGTAGAAATATTTTTGTAGAAATAATTCTTTTTTTAAAAAATCATATCTTGAGATATATTGTTCCAAGAATTGTGAATTAAACTTTGTAGTGTTTGTCTTGACAAGATATACATATTAAAAATATTAAATAACATGTTTGAGATACTTTTGTATGTATCTATATTTATAATGACTCATACATAAGCTTCAAAAAATCATATCTCGAGATTATAGCAATAAGCATAGGGTCTCACACGTACAAACATAAATGGATTACATGGCAAATAACAAAAACAATATAGGCAGCTAAACTGTTCTTCCTTGTCCATCGTGGCGCACCCAAGGTAGCGATCTTTGTGGGATGCTTCGCTCAACTCTCCTTATTTTTAGTGGATGGTTATCTACAAAGAGACACATGTTGCTGAACTCATTAAATTCATCCAGGTCAGATACACCATCGACCCCTATAGCTTGTTGCTTTCCAGGAATAACTACATGCTTCGGCTTGTCGGTACTTTTCTTCTCATTAGGACAAAGGATCTGTTCAACATAGAAGACCTGTGCGGCACGGTTAGCCATTATCCACGGATCATCTTTGTAGCCTATCTTACTTAGATCAAGAACTCTGATCCCATAGTTGTCCACCGTGACATGTTTGTCTTCAACCCATTGGCATCGAAACATAGGGACCTGAAATATAGCATAGTCTAGCTCCCATATGACATCAGCGAAGCCAAAGAACATATTTTCATCCCCAGTTTCAGAGTCTAAGGCATCACATCGAACTCCACTATTTTGTGCAATGCTCTTTTGGTCCTTGGACTTGGTACAGAATGTGAAGCCACTAATGTCATAGCTTTGCCATGTTGTGACTTGGCGTGATGGTCCAGAAGCCAACACCTTGATGGTGCGTTCCTCAATTGTTTCCCCCTCTGGAATGTCAAGCTCCTTTAGCCATGAGGTAAACTTATTCTTGTGTTCCTTCATTAACCACTCATCTGTGTGCCTATGATTTTGTTTGCGAAGCTCATCAATATGTTGCTCGATGAAAGGCTCCATTATTGAGAGTTGATGAAGGATGCTGTGATGTGCCTCGAGGACTGAATTGTAATCTTGCGGGACTAATGTTTTCTTTCCCATCCTCCCTCTTCCATTCAGCCTACCATCATGTCTTGACGGAGGCAAACCTACTGCATCCTGGTCTTTTAGGATGCTGTTGCAGAATGGACCACCAGACTCAATTGCCTCTTCGGTTAAGTACCCTCTACCATGGACGCCTCAGGACGAGCATGAGTTGATACGTAGCCATTAAGTGTTGACATGCAACGCTCATACGTCCACATCTCATGCAAATACATGGGACCCAGTGCCTCTATCTGTGGAACCAAGTGCACCACAAGGTGAACCATAATATCGAAGAATGCTGGAGGAAAACACATCTCGAACTGTGACACTGTCTCCGCTGCAAATTCCTTAAGAGATGTCAACTCATCACGGTCGATCACCTTCTGTGAGATCCTGTTGAAGAAGTAGCACACCCGTGTGACTGCAACCTTTATCCACACTGGATTTATAGCCCTGATGGCAATAGGGAGGAAAGTAGTCAGCATGGTATGACAATCATGTGAGTTGTAGTTGGTGAGTGTAAGGTCTTTCATTGACACAATACTTCGTATGTTAGAGTAGAATCCAGATGGGACCTTCAGATTCTTCAACCACGCACACATCGAATGTTTCTCATCATTGTTGAGGTTGTAGCTTGCTGCCGGGAGATGGTACTTCCCATTTTCTTGAAGAACAGGATAGAATTCTTTTTTAATGTCTAATTGTACCATGTCCATACATGGCTTTAGTCCTTCCTTTGTCTTGCCCTTTATGTCTAGCAAGGTTCCAATTAGTCTTTCAAAAGCGTTCTTCTGAACATGCATACCATCAATCGCATGGCGTACATCTAACTCAGGCTAGTATGACAAATACTCGAAGAAAATAGATTTCTTCTTGAACGTAGCCCCTGGAGTTGGTTTGACATTCTTTCTTGGTTTTCCGTCTGTTGTCTTCTTCCCGAAAACAAATTTAAGGTTCCTGACTATGTTGAAAACTCTTTTGCCTTTACTGTTGTCTAGTGGGGCAGTAGACTGGAGGTCAACGTTATTGTTGAAGTGCTTATCCATCTTCTTCTGGCAGTACCTGTGTCCTTTCGATAAGAAGCGTTTGTGCCTCATGTACACTATCTTCTTAGATGCAGTAAGGGACACGTGAGTGGTTTCATCTATGCATACCACACAACCAACCTTTCCCTTAAATTGCCTTGATAATGTGAAGAGAGCAGGGTAATCGTTGATGGTAACAAAGATAATTGCTCTCAACGTGAATGATTCTTGGCGGTACTTGTTGGCACTAATTATGACCCACTTTTATATAACTAAAATGTCTCCAATAACTCAGGATCAAGGATAAAACAATCATCACATCAGCATTCTTTATTAAATAACGAGTTCCACATGTCCATGAATATTTTAATGCAGATATCAAGAAATAGGACAAAAGAGACCCAGTGGGACCCACATAGGGGGTCGGCTGACCCCACTATGGGCCCACCAGGTTTCCCCTCGGCCATGATCCAGGAGAAACACTTGAGAGTGATTATCAACTATCAGATCACCTTGTATTTTCTCCCAACGGCTCACAAACAATGTACAAGGATTCATGGGCCCACACCAAAGAGATCAACATGACAAACACTTTAGAACGAACAACTACTTCACATGACAGGTGGGACCAGCACCAGGATGGACGAGGTGGGCTAGGGACCCATAGGGTGGTTTGGCCGAAGCCCCCCTGGCCCCACCTGGCCCCTACTCAGACCCTGATCAGTGGGGCCACACCCACAAGGCCAGGGGATGGCCCACTGGCCATAGGGTGATTCGGCCGAATCACCCACATGGTTGGTTGGGTCCCCCTCAACCGCTGTATCAAAGCACACATGTTGGAAATCCACATGTTGTCGTATACACGATTAGAGTAGTAAGAATAGGTGTAAGCGTGGTGCTTAATCTCACCTTTGGTTGTCGCTTGTTGCACGGATTGTTTGTGGTAGCTAGCAAGAGGTGACAACCTTGTCTAGTCGTTGTATTCCACCACATGTTTATAGGCAAGTTCTTAAAAGAAAGGCCCCCGTAAGAAGAGGGTGCGGTCCGGTAGGAGTTTTGTCCTCCTACTGATCTATCCCTTGCCTAGCATACTTGTATTGAGGAATCAATTGATGTTTGTCTCAGCTGAGTGCCATAGTTAAATCCACAAAGGTAGAGTTGGAATCACAGGAGTCCTTTACTCTCTCGTTGTCCTCCCACATAGTTTACTCACTAGTCATCTCTTGCATATCTTTACCGGTTTGTTACATCATCACCTTCCTATCATTATATCAATTACCCCCTTACACTAGTTGGTACTGAATTGAGGTGATCTCTAGGATCTCTCTTTTATTATCATTTCTAGCTTTGCTTTCCTTTGGGAGAATATAAATACGATACCCCGGAATACTCCGAGGTGAAGTGCTACAACGGTATAATCTGTGCGCTTGCGGATTTATCCAATAGTCATAAGAAATACCAACAAGCATTTCTGGCGCTATTGTCGGGGAAAGCATAGCCTAGAAATTTTAATAGAATTGAATCCAGAGTTTTCTATCAAATTAGCTATCAAATAGTTGTAGGGGCTTACCCTTGCCTGTATCTTTCTTAATTGTGAAGCAAGGCATTGTATGAGTGATTTCCAGGTTCGAGCAACCACATTTGAAAATCCTAAGAGTTTTCGAAGAAACTCTAGATATCGTCTAGTGTCTCCTCGAAAGCCCGACTCGAACTCAGATCCACTCAAGGAAGGAGGTTCCACTTCGTCTATCAAGCAAGCTATGGCGCAAGAGGCTATTTCTGACTTCTTGGCTCCTTCAGTCGCTCACGTGGCCCAAGGACCAGACGTTAATACAGGGGGTGCTACCTTCGAGCTGCAGCCAGCTTTGATCAACTTAGTGCAAACCAATCCTTTTTGCGGGAAGTCCCATGAGGATTCTAATGCACATCTCAAACACTTCTTGGAGGTAAGTGGCACCATTTCCATTAAGAATGTGGCACCAGATATCATTCGTCTCCTCCTTTTTCCGTTCTCATTGCTCGGAATGGCGAAACAATGGTTCTATGCTCATTCTGAGGAAGTTGCCACTTGGGAGAAGTGTACCAATGCATTTCTCAAGAAGTTCTTTCCGATGGGCAAAACCACCGCCCTTCGTGGAATAATTTCAAGTTTCCAACAACAAGCGGACGAGACTATTCCCGAAGCATGGGAACGTCTCTAGGAGTACATTTGGGAATGCCCTCATCATGTAATTCAAGATTGGCTCCTGATTCAATGCTTCTACTATGGGTTAACACCAATGACCCATAGTCACCTTGATGCAATCGCAAGAGGAGCATTCACTTCACTCAATGTCACACAAGCCAAAGATCTCATAGAGAAGATAGTGACAAATCAAGGGTGGAAGAATGAAAGGCTCCTAGTTAAAAAGAAGACTGCAGAAACCATTCATGAAGTTAGTGCACTCTCCACAAGTATGGATCTCTTAATGAAGAAACTCGAAGAACGAGCCAACTTCAAGAAGGATAGAGAAGCCATCCAACACTATGCCTCCACACGAGCTGACAAGGCAAAACAATGGTGTGAGGTATGTGGTGGAAATCATTCGGGAAACAATTGCCCCGAAACAAACGAAGGCGTGAGCTTCATCAATAACAATGAGAATCGACCTCATCAAGCTAGATCGAAGCTTCGACCCTCCTATCAAGGTAATGAAGGTAAAAGCTTTAATAATTTTAATCAACCTTCATTCAAAGATCTTGTCTTAAGCCAAGCTAGGATTAATGAAAGTTTAAACAATAAACTAGCTGCTAATGATAAGACCCTTGAAACTTTAAACAATAAAATGAATGACTTACTTTCTGTTGTAAAGAGTCAATCAAACTTCAATAATATGATAGAAAGAAAATTGTTTCAATTGATATCTTCTGCTCCATATCTGGGTAAATCTGAAAAAGCCTCTAGTATAAATGCGGTGACCACGAGAGGGGGTAAGACCACTCACGATCCACCGCATCCTAACACTTCAGGCAAAACGACTAAGGAAAAAGAAGTTGAAGCAGAAGAACAACATGAGGAAGAAGAAGAAGAACAACATGAGGAAGAAGAAGAAGAACTTGCACCACTTCAGGAATCTATCAAGTTTCATGGGAAAACAACCCCACATGAGTACTATGACACAAACGTACTACTACCATTTCCACGCAAGCCAAAAAGACAATCTTCAGATGATCGCTTTGGGAAATTCGTTGAGGTAATTCGTCAATTATATGTCCATATACCTCTACTTGATGCAATGCAGGTCCCTACCTATGCCAAGTATTTGCGGGATATCCTCAACAACAAGAAGCTGTTACCCACTACCGAAGTCATCAAATTAACGGAGGAATGCAGCACAGCTATACTCAACTAGCTGCCCTTGAAGAAGGACCCAGGATGTCCTACCATTGATTGCTCCATTGGGACTCAACAATTTGAGCATGCCCTCTGCGACTTGGGAGCAAGCGTCAGCGTCATGCCAAATGTAGTTTTTGATAAATTAACTCATACTACCTTGTCCCCTACACCAATGTGCTTGCAGTTAGCGGATCAATCAATTTGCTACCCTGCGGGGATCGCTGAAAATATTCCCGTTAAGATACGAGAATTTTTTATCCCCATGGATTTCGTGGTGTTGGATATGGAGGTAGATAAAAAGACCCCACTCATCCTAGGAAGACCGTTCCTCAGCACTGCCAATGCACACATCGATGTAGGAGCCGGAGAAATTCAATTCAACATCAATGGAACCAAGGAGACATTTCACTTCAAGCCAAAAATCGAGCAATGCTCCATAGTCAAGGTATTCGAATGCGACCCATGTGTCAATTATACTTACCTGGCAAAATTGAAGCAACAACCTCGGGCGAAACCCAAACGGGTATGGTGGAAGAAGGTAACTAAGCCATGCACCACTCCACCTCAAAGACCTCAAAAGCAAATTCCACGGGCAAATGAGGAGGACGACCCTACTCCAAATAATTGAAAGCATGGCTTCATAGAAAGGTAAGTTTTTTTCTCTTCTTTAATTCTTGAAATCTTTTTATAATATGATCGTATCGTTAAATTTCCATTGCATAATCATGTTTAGCTACCATAAAATTGGAAAATACAAAAATAATAAATTTTTGAATTTTTTCGTGTCCACAAAAGTTGGCTTTGAGTTTAATTTAGCATAGGAGGTTTAACATCCTGACACTAGGTCCATTTAGTGGACCTTGTGGTTCGGCCGAATGGGCCCACAGGCCCACTGCCTCTGCCCTTGCGTACATTGTGATTCTCTGCCTTGGAGCAAAAATCCAAGCTCCCCTGATCACTATAGGATTCAGCCGAATCCTCTTTCTCTCCTTTCCTCTCCTCCTTTCTCCACCTCGAGATACTTCATGTTTGATTCTCAAACAAATGAAGCTAGGATCCAAAGAGGACATGCTTTGACTCCTCCCATCACCTCCTTGCTCCCCTCCTTCTCTCTCTCCATGCCATACACAAATTTTGTCCTTTGCATTTTTCACTCCACCGTGAAGCATCTTGGCAAGAGAGATTTTGCTAATCCCTACAATCCAAACTACCACTCATCTCTTCCAAAAATAAAGAGATTGTCATCACCATACCTCTTCTTCTAATCAATCCTAATTTTCTACTTTATCCATCTCAAGATGTTTGACACTAATCTTTAGGGGTTTAAAACACTCCTATCATCACCAAAACTTCTTGAGCATGCTAATGACCATACCATTCTCTCTAACCACTCAAAACCAAAAGGAGGAGCATCTCTAGTCATTTTTCAGGCAGAGCAACATGACCCATGTCCTCTCCTTGCTCTCCTCTACCTTCACTTTGGCATGGAGCACCAAAGCATCCAAAGAAGCTTTCGGCCGAATCAAAGAGGAGGCCCCTCCTCTCAATTCTTGTCAAGCATCTCTCTTACACCACTACCTTGCAAGAATGGTACTCATAGGCCATGTGTGATGTTCGGCCGAATGGGCCCACACCTCCATTTGCTCTCCCCTCTCTTCTGCTATATGAACACGAGTAGAGTCACTCATTCAGACACACACTCTCGACCACAACAACTCACAAAGCCAAAAATCCCTTGCCTTCTCTTCGGTTAGCTTCAACGCTAATCAAGCAAAGGATTCTAGCTTAGTTAGCTAGAGTGATACAATGAAGTCTATCAAGAAAGCAATCCAAAAGGCTCACAACTCGGTTAGTGGGAGTTCATCCAGAAATTCTCATAGAGGAAGATCTTCCCAAGGCACCGATATTATGTCCATTGACTCACAAAGGTCAATGCATATGTCGGATGCCACAGAAGTCATGACCAACAGTGCTAACCATGATGATGTGGAGCAAGAATATCACAGTGCCGGTCACTACGAGCCGACCGACAATTCGAAAGAACAACCATCAAGAATCACTGATCCTGAAACCGACATCCAGCTCACACCGAATGAGATGGTCATCTTCAACACCTTGAAAGACCACGACTATGAGCACACCAAGGTAATTGATCCTAATCTCTTAGCTAAAATGGGTTTAGATGAAGATTTTAATGAAGTTTTTAGAGCTATAGGTTGGACCCGTGAGTTTTGGGATATCACTAGTGACCCATGAAGTAAACTGTTAACTCTAGAATTCTTAAGTACAGTTAGCACTAGTCCCCAAAAAATTACTTTCCGATTGCTTAATCATCCGCTATTCTTTACTTGGAAAGAATTTAGTCGTGTTCTTGGTTGTAAAGAAAAATGTGTTGTTAATCTTGAGTTTGCCATCCCTGGATTTAATAAACAAGAATTTTGGAAACTCATCTCTGGAAAGAATAATGCTAGAGCCCCACGAACAAGTGAAATTCATAATCCTACTTTACGATTCATGCATCGTTGGTTAGGAATAACCTTGTTCCCTAGAGATGATGTAAGACCTGTATCAATTGTTGAGATGAGGTTACTTTACGCCATGGTGAATAAAATTCAAGTTTCTCCTGTTAGAGCCATGGTAGACCACTGGTGCTCAGCCAGTGGTAGAAAAGGTCCTTTTGAGTTCACATCCATGATCACTAAAATCATGAATAATTTGGCCCAGCTCCATGAGTACCAGTTTTTCTTAGCTTCACAAAGATCTATGTTAGATTTGGGATATTTTGTGCAAGGCCACAATTTAGCTCAGGGATTGAATGATTCTGTTTTATACCTGAACAATGACCCCTTAAAAAGAATTCCGCTCCCTTGTGAAAGGCTTAAACTGTATAGGTGTAGGAAACTAACCTTTGACACAGAAACACAAGAAGGACATAGGAGTTTTGCAGGTAGAAGAGTGACACGCAGCATGGCATATGCTGCACAAGAAGAAGGCACATCTCTAGGCCCAGACTTCGTAGACAAATCCATGAGCTCCTCACGGTTCTCCGGCTCAAGCAGTGGATTCCAAAGATCAGCATCGCACACCCAAAGTGCACGACACTCTTTTGCATCTTCTTCGCAGGGACGAGATGACCATGAGCTTCGCCATGATGTGAACTTACTCACCACCCAAGTGAATGAGCTACGGGTAAGTCATGGAACCCTCCATAATAATGTGGTCCAAAATGAACAACGGGTCCAAGACATGAGAGATTTCCAGAACCAGCAGTGGACCAATTTCTACACCTACTATAGAATCGACCCGATACAATTTCCTCCACAAGGACCATGAAGAAGGTAAGCTTGGGGGAGATTATCTCCCCACTAAGGTAAGCTTTACAATTCATCATTTTAATTATGCAAGTTAAATTTCGTAATTTTAATTCCAGCATTTTACTTCTGAAAAAAAACTGGAAAAATTACGAAAATTAAAAAGAAATATTTCCCTATCAAGTAATTAAGTTTTATTTCCCTTAAAATAATTTGTTTCATATTTATCTATCTTTCCTGTGGAAATGATGAAAAGTTGCTCTGCTAAATGTTCTCTAGTACTTAGTTTATAGCTTGACATTTCTCTAAGTATGAATTACTCGGCTTAAAAGAAATCATCATGAACCTCAAACTCCTGTGGGTTGCAAATGCTGTAACTAAGTCTAAGTTGTTGTGAGACATGATATGACAAGATGAGAGCTTCTATAATATTGTTCTAAGAAAGAATGATTATCGGAGTTTTATTTATTAAAATGATAAAACAACTTCTTGTTCCTCAATGGTGGAAAATTCCTACCAAAGCCATATACGCTTCTTCATGAGATAAGCTTTCTACATAAGCTGCTTACTTTGTATTGAGTTTGGTCAAGTTTTGTGACCCTTGTTAAGAGATTTATCATTCTCCCAAGATCAAGATCACACGCACGCCACATATACATGCTGCTTCTACACTGGAAGTACGCAGAAACATGTCTTACATTTCCAAATAGTTCAAACTCCATGCTCTAAGTAAAATTATCTTCTCTCTCTAGTTTATTGCTAATGAATGAGACATAGACTATGTAAAAATATTCAAGGACATTTTTTAGTCCTAATCTTTTATGAGCAGTCCAAAGCTCCTCGAAAAAAAAAATTATGAGCATTTTCAAAGCTCAAAGAAAAATCAGAATAGCTATGTCTCAAAATAATTTTAGGAAAGAGAGATCATCCACAAATAGGAGTATTGATCATTCACCATGTTTCCACACACTTGCACATCTTGATCTAAGAGTATGACATTTCTCTCCTCGGATCCGGGATTTGACTTTACAATATATGCAAGGTAAGTTTGCTACATCTTTGATCCCTACCTACAGCTCCACATAAGCTTTTAGAGATAGAATAAAAGAAGGCAAACTTTAATATATGCCTTGGTGAGGAAACCATACACCTTTTGAGCGACTTGAGAGTACCATTTGGGGAACATTAAGTTTTCTTTTACAAAACATTGCAAAACCTCCGATATGAAACTTGTGAAAGAATAAGAAAACTAGTGCTCAAGTCAAGTTGTTCTATCTCTCAACCACCCAAGACAAAGGATAAAGCTATAAGCCCCATGGAGGACTAAGGTAATATGGGTGAGTCTTTATTGCTGAATTTTTCATTACAAAAGAGAAGTATGATTGTTGTAAATTTTATACTCCTGAAATATGAAGCATTGTAGCAACTCCTGATCCACCATGCTAAGTTTTATTGTTTGCTCGGCACGAGCAAAGGTTCAGCTTGGGGGATCAAGGATAAAACAATCATCACATCAACATTCTTTATTAAATAACGAGTTCCACATGTCCATGAATATTTTAATGCAGATATCAAGAAATAGGACAAAAGAGACCCTGTGGGACCCACATAGGGGGTCGGCTGATGTTGACACCGTTTTTCGGCATGTGTCAAATGAGCTAAGACTTGCATTGATCGGTAGCTGTTTTCTATTGGCATCGACAGGTTATCAGTTAACGTTACCGATGAGAATAGATTCTGCAAATAAAGATAAATTTGTTGCAGATGGAAGCTGAACAACAGCAGAATGGTTGCCGATAAGGATATTGCCGATAAGGATGTTGCCGATAGGAATGAAGAATGGCCGATTGGGGATATTACCGATAAAGAGATGATGCCGATGAGCACAGGATGACGTGGCGGTTGACGTCAGCAAGGATTGTCGATGGCAATAGAAGGAAGTTGCGGATTGAAGAGTCTGCCGATGGAAAGTTTCATCGAAGAAAAGACATAAGGAAACTGGTGATCTTATACCAATATTATTATAGAAGTTTGAATCCGACTCTTGCATGAGTCATTTATTTTCCTTAAAAATAGAGATGTTTGTTTAGGAAAGGTACGAGTCGTGTCTATCTATAACTCCTTTTGCTAGAGTATAAATATGTACCTAGGGGTCATGAGAAAAGAGATCAATCATCTATCAAACAAATCAATTACTCTTATTTACTTTTACTGCAATTTACCCTTTTATTGCATTAGTCTTAGTTTATCTATGAGTTCTTCAAGCTTCGACGGGTTGCATCTCCTTGATCTCTGTCAAACCCTTGCAAGTTCTGCGTGGGAGTAATCTGAGCCTTGACATCCGGGCGCATCGCTGTTGTCTCGTTCAGCTCTGCTCTAGTTATCCTGATCAAATCTGAGTCTTGACATCCGGGCGTATCGCCGTTGCCTCGTTCAGATCTTGTTCTAGTTATCGTCCTTGTCGATTAAGTGGTCAAATCGACTAGCAGACCTTCGGATATCGAATTTGGGTAATAGCCCGAGGTGTTCGTAGATTCTAACGCTTTTTGTGTCAACACCTCTTTTGGCACACCCGGTGGGACCAATTATACATCTATCATGGGTGATCATACTGACGTCAATCAGAGGAACGTCATCGAAGTCTCCGAGGCCGATCTAAAAGATGACCAGAAACTGGCTATGGAGCGGGCTATGGAGGAGTACAAGCAATTGTATCTAAAGTCCTTCAGCCTAAGCAGGAGCGGCGAAGTCATCCAGAAGCAAGATCCGCCGTTGCCGCGGCAGGTCACGTTTGACGCCAATCCTTATAAGTTGCAAGAGATGGTTAATTCTACGTTAAATCAAGCATTAATTAGCCACTCCAATGTGCTATCCAATACTATGTAGAATGCTGTTATGCAATCTTTCAAAGAAGGACAAGCACCTCAATATGTTGGTCCAGCGTATCATTAGCCTAGATCGGCATCTATAAACCCATCGGCAGGTCCAATGATGTCTTCTACTCCTGTGGATCCATCTGCCGATGCGGCTACACCCCAAGGCCAAGTCCTGAAAGCGTCACCAAGCTTAGTGCAGATCCAGTGGCATCGGCAATGTCGGGACCTGCTGTCCAGAATCATCCAGCTCCCGTCAACTGGTGGGGATACGGTATGCCTTCAAATCCATCTGCTAGTTCCAATCTGGTGTAGGGAGACAGTTCAACTTGGAAGGGCTCTATGGCATCGGCAATGCAATCACATCCGATGGTTCCTACGATGCATTACCCTACGTCTCCTATTGTGCAAATGCCATCAGAAGACCTCCAGGTGGTGATTCCTAAAGCACCTCTGATGCCACCATCGGCAAACTCTGTGCCGATGCAACACAGTATAGCAACTGGAAGTCAACCTATGGTGGTAAATCCTCAAGCTGGAGTAATAGCACATCAAGGTAACCAATTTGTTGATTACTCTAAGATGCAGGAACAGCAGACGCCAGTTAGCTATCAGCCATCGGTAAGTCACATGCCGATGATTTATAATCCTGGATAGACCAGTCAGCCGCCGGTTCAACAGCCTGGCGTACTAATGTATCAGTATGGAAGTCAAGCAAACACTCAGAGTGGACCATCGGTACAGCAACCGACGAATATGATGACACAACATAACCCAGTAAGTGTGCAAAATTATCCATCGGTAAGTCAGCCGATGCATAATGTCCCGATGACTGGTGCTGCGCCCGTGATAATTACTCCGCATCATCTTCTACCAAGACCTGAAGGGGCGCATCAGCCGGCTCCACCAGTCAGCAATCAACCAATGAGTCGGCAAGAGCAGGATGCATATTGGACCGATAAGATTGCCGAGGTGATGAAAGAACAATTCGGCATTAAACCCAAGGTTAATACATACTCTTATCAGACGCCATATCCTCCGGCATATGACTTAATTCCTCTCCCGAATCGGTACAAGGTGCCTGATTTTACCAAATTCTCTGGCCAAGATGACACGTCAACAATGGAGCATATCAACCGCTTCATTATCCAGTGTGGAGAAACTGCCAGCAGAGAGGAACCGAGGGTGAGATTGTTCTCATCGTCATTGTCTGGATCGGCATTCACATGGTTTATTACACTGCCTCCAAACTCGGTGGTTACTTGGGCCGATCTAGAAAAACAATTTCATAAGTATTTCTTCGCGGGCGTGCATGAGAAAAAGCTCACCGATTTGGTCAAGTTGAAGCAACGTAATGACGAATCGGTGGAAAGCTTTGTCCAGAGGCTGCGAGACACGAAGAACAAGTGCTACAACTTGATTCTTGATGATCGGCAATTGGCAGATTTGGCCTTCCAAGGATTACTGCCGCACATCAAAGATAAGTATGCGTCGCAAGAGTTTGAAAGTCTGAGCCACCTTGTGCAGAGAGTTGCCGATCAGGATGTCAAGACTTTTGAGCCTAGAAAAACTTGGAATAAAAAGGTGACCTTCATTGAACAAGAGGAGGGTTCCGATGAAGAGCTAAGCATCGGCGCTGCCGAATGGGTGAAGGATAAAAAATCCATGTCTTGTCCGTTTGGCCAGAAGGAAGCTGAAAGGTTTACCTTTGATATCACCAAGGCTGATAGGATGTTTGACTTATTACTTTAAGAAGGGCGGATCAAGTTGGCGCCTAACCAAGTAATTCCATCGGCCGAAGAGCTCAGAAAGATCAGGTATTGCAAGTGGCACAATGCGACTTCGCACAGTACCAATGACTGCAAAGTGTTTAGGCAGCAGTTGCAGTCAGAAATTGAATCTGGACGGATTAAATTTTAAAATTCTAAAGCCTAGAAACCGATGAAGATTGATCAACATCCGTTTCCAAATAATATGGTGGAAACCAGTGGAAAAACTAAAGTGCTGACATCGGAAGCTGCCAGGAAGAATGCATCGGTAGATCCTGGCCATCAAGTAGCTGAGCGTGATGAGAGGAGGTTTGCCGATGACAGAAAGGGCAAGAAAGTTGCTGGTGAAGGTAGCAACGCCAAGAGGGCTCCTGGTGTTATAATCACGCATAAGCAGCCAAGGCAAGAGTATCGGCAATCGCGAAAGGAGCGACATCGGCAGGAAGAAGAAGAACACCAAGAGTGGCTTCGACATTAGGACCACTGGAAATGTCCCTTCTTCGTTCACTGCTGGGAAGAAGGCATCAAGTTACCTACTACCGATAATTGTCCCGAATGCAATGGGTATTACCTTGCCGATCGGTCAGAAAAGAAGCCTTGTTTTGACGATCGAACGTCCATGTATGCTAGGCCGCTCAGAGGGAAGAATTCGGTATATGACCGGCTAGGGAGCAAGCTCAGCGCACATGATAGACTTGGTAGGCGCGTTAGTCAGGAAGATCTGGAAGAGATGGCCAATGCAAGAGTGCCCGATGAAGAAATATTCTCCAGAGATCCAAACATAAGGAGTGGTGCTGATGCAAGCAGTGAGAGGTAGTACCAGCCTGTTTGGAAAACCAAGCTTCCTCAATGGTGCCCTAAGGGTCTGACGAAGACTCAAAAAAGGAGAATCCAGCGGGAACGCCAAAGTGACTTATATGACAGTTAAAATCCTTCGAGGGAAAAGCAGTGGAGGCCAAAGCGCAAGGACAGAGATCCATCGGCAGAAATCAATATGGTCATCATATTACCGATGGAATTCATGGCACCTGTCAGCGGCGAAGAAGAGGCTGCTGAATTGGCGCAATTGTTGTTGGATCCAATGACAACTGTCTTTGAGAAGTCTGCCGATGATGAAAGGCAGCACCTAAGGGCCATATTTGTTAAGGGCAAAGTAAATGGACAGCCTATAACGAAGATGCTGGTGGATGGTGGGGCATCAATCAATATAATGCCGTATGTCATGTTCAAGAAGCTTGGGAAAGGTGATCAAGACTTAGTCAAAACGGACATGAAGCTCAAAGACTTTGAAGGCAATGTGTCACCAGCTATGGGAGCCGTATGTGTTGAATTGACCATCGACAGTAAGACCTTGCCGACGACGTTCTTCGTGATTAGTGGCAAAGACACCTACAACTTGCTCCTAGGTAGGGATTGGATCCACGCCAATTGCTGCATCCCTTCCACGATGCACCAAAGTCTTGTGCAATGGGTCGGGGACAAGATTGAAGTCGTCCGAAGTGAGGCCCCATCGATTGTTGCATCGGCAGAATCGGAAACTTATGAGCAAACTAGATGCATATCAAGTGAAGCTTGGGACACGGAGTTCCTCAAAGTTGCTGATTACCGCATTACACCGATCCGAGCAGTCGGTCCTGAAGAAGAGTTTTAATGGATTGATTCGCTGATGATGGGAAACTAGGACAAGGGTTTACATCAGCAGATGATTTATTAGAAGTAGATATCGGCGATGGTAGTAAGCCTAGGCCTACTTTTATTAGTACTAAGTTAGATTCCAAATGTAAGCAACAATTGATTAACTTATTAAAAGAATATAAAGATTGTTTCGCTTGGGATTATACAGAGATGCCTGGTTTAGACCGATCGATAGTCGAACATCGGTTGCCTATTAAATCTGGTTTCCAACCACATCGGCAACCTGCGCGCCGATGTAATCCTATGGTGTTGCCTGACATTAAAGCTGAGATTACAAAGTTAATTGAAGCTGGGTTTATTCGGCAATGTCGATACGCCGATTGGATTTCTAATGTGGTTCCTGTGTATAAGATGAATGGAAAACTTCGTGTTTGTATTGATTTCAGGAATCTCAACAAGGCTACACCGATGGATGGTTACCCGATGCCCGTTGCCGATCTGCTGATCGATGCTGCTGCTCGACATCAAATCATTAGCTTCATGGATGGTAATGCCGGATATAATCAGATATTCATGGCTGAAGAAGACATATCCAAGACTGCTTTTAGATGTCCAGGTCATGTTGGTTTATTTGAGTGGGTTGTCATGACTTTTGGCTTGAAGAATGTCGGTGCTACTTATCAAAGAGCAATGAATTTTATCTTTCATAAGTACATCGGCATGATAGTCGAAATCTATATTGATGATGTGGTGGTTAAATCTGGAAATTTTGAAAAGCATCTTGCCGATTTGCGAAAAATCCTGGAATGCACAAGGGAGCATGGGTTGAAGATGAATCCTAACAAGTGTGCATTTGGTGTATCGGCAGACCAGTTTCTGGGTTTTATGGTGCATCAGAGAGGCATCGAGATCGGTAGAAAATCTATTGATGAATTAATAAGGTGGTTGCCCCTGCAAACAAGACTGAGCTGCAATCCTTGATTGACAAGATTAATTTCATTAGAAGATTTATATCCAACTTATCTGGTAATATTAAATCTTTTAGCCCATTGTTAAAGTTGAAAGCCGATCAAGAGTTTACATGGAATGAGGAACAACAGTTAGCCTTGGAGGAGATCAAGAAATATTTGGTAAACCCTCCAGTCTTGGTTCCACCTCAACATGGGAAACCTTTCAGATTGTATCTGTCTGCCAGTGACAATGTTATCGGATCAGCCTTAATCCAAGAATTTGAAGGAAAGGAACGTGTGATTTATTATTTAAGCAGAAGGCTGGCAGATGCTGAAGCCAGGTATTCGGCCATAGAGAAATTATGTTTATGCTTATATTTCTCTTGCATAAAATTAAGGCATTATTTATTATCGGCTGAATGCACTGTTATCTGCAAAGATGATGTGGTTAAGTACATGCTGTCGATGCCGATATTAAGTGGGAGAATCGGCAAATGGATTCTGGCACTTTCAGAGTTTGATCTGAAGTATGAATCGGCTAAATCAGTTAAGGGTCAGGTGATGGCCGATTTTGTCACTCAGCATTGCAATGTAATAGGCTCTGTAGAGATTGCTCCTTGGACTTTGTTCTTTGATGGGTCTACATGCAAGGGAAGGGGTAGGTATTGACATTCTCTTAATTTCACCCCGTGGACGGAAATATGAAATTTCTCTGCCGATTGTTGCTACCTCGACGAACAATCAGGCTGAGTACCAAGCTCCGCTAAAAGGGTTGGAATTACTCAGGGAAGTGCGTGCCGATGCTGTTGAAATCTTTGGTGATTCCATGTTAGTAATTAATCAATTGATTGGGACATATGAATGCCGAAGTGAAGCTTTGATTGCAACCCATGAAAAGTGTTTGCAGCTGTTGAAAGAATTCAAAGAATATCGCCTTGAACATATTCCCAGGTTGCATAATGAAGAAGTCAATCGGTTAGCACAAAATGCTTCAGGATATCAGCCGATTCAAAAAGTCATGACATCGGTGATGGTTGCCGATGACTGGAGAAAGGAAATTGCCGATTACTTAGTAGATCCGTCTAAGAAGGTTGAAAGGCATCTAAGGTTTCAAGCTACCAAGTATGTGCTCCTTGACAGTGAATTGTATTATCGGACAGTTGATGGAGTTTTGCTCAGATGCCTTAGTAGTGAAGAGTCAAAATAGTTGATGGGCGAGATCCATGAAGGTGTGTGTGGAGCACATCAATCGACATTCAAGATGAAGTGGATGATTAGGCGGAATGAATATTATTGGCCGACAATTCTTGAAGATTGTTTCAACTATTTTAAAGGGTGCCAGAATTGTCAGAAGTTTGGAAATGTCCAGAGGGCACCTGCGTCGGCAATGAATCCTATAATCAAGCCTTGGCCGTTTAGGGGATGGGCTATTGATCTCATCGGCCAGATTTATCCGCCATCAAGCAAGGGGCACAAGTTTATACTTGTCGCTACCGATTACTTTACAAAATGGGTTGAGGCAATTCCTTTGAAGAAGGTGACATTGGCAAACATGGTAGATTTTGTAATAGAACATATTGTTTACCGATTCGGTATTCCTCAAACTATTACCACCGATCAAGGGACCATGTTCACCTCGGGAGAGTTTGATGAGTTTGCTGCTGGTATGGGGTTCAAGGTATTGAATTCTTCTCCTTATTATGCCCAAGCTAACGGTTAGGCTGAGGCGACTAATAAAGGAGTTATTAAACTTATCAAACGCAAGATTGAAGAAAACCCTAGAAGGTGGCATATAGTATTAAATGAAGCCCTATGGTCGTATCGGATGGCATGTCATGGTGCAACCAAAGTTTCGCCGTATCAGTTGGTCTATGGATACGATGCTGTCCTACCTTGGGAAGTTAAAACTGGTTCCAGACGATTGTTTTCTCAAGATCAATTGACAACCGATGAGTATGATACCCTTATGAAGGATAAGTTAGAAGACTTAGCAAGTCATCGGTTGAGGGCTTTGATCAGCATTGAAGAAAATAAGAAAAGGGTTGCCAGATGGTACGACAAGAAGGTAAAGGTGAAAGAATTTGCCGATGGTGATCTGGTGTGGAAATTGATTTTACCGATTGGGACTAAAAGTTCTAAGTTTGGAAAATGGTCTCCTAATTGGGAGGGTCCGTTTTGGATAAATCAGTCTATTCGTGGTAACGCGTATATTTTGGAGACCCTCGAAGGAGTTGTGTTTCCCAGAGCAATCAACGGTAAATACTTGAAAAAATATTACCCTAGTATTTGGGTAGATGCATAAAGTACCCGTTTGAATGCCGATGAGAGAAGAAGTTATATACGACATCGGTAAAAAGCGTACTTGGTGTTATATTACAAAGCAAAATAAAGTATCACTATTACACTTGCCGATACAATGGATTGTAACAAATTATAACAAGGATTGAATAGCTGATATCGCACGCAGGCGAATTTGCTCTATTTCTTCCATCTCCTTGGCATCGTCATCGGCGGATCCTTCTATTGGCTTGATCTTTTTCTTCATCCGGAGGGCTTGGCGTGCGTCGGCATCTCTTTCTTGTTGTAAAGCTTGGATGACGCCTGGAAGTTCAGACTTCTGTTGATTGGCTACAATCAAGGCTTCCTTGACCTATTTTAGCTCTGCTAATAGTTGTTCTTTCTTTGCCGATAGATGGGCGATGTCTTGATCAAGCTCTACGCCAGAAGCTTCTACGCGACCGATGTCCTTGTGTTTTTCGTCGGCAGATTGCTTGAATTGAAGCGTTCTCTCTTTAAGTTCTGATTGAGCAGTCCTATCGGCTATACGACGAGAGAGCCTTTGATATTGGAGTTGCTTGCTTTCAAGAAACGCTGCCTGGAAGAGAGTTTCTTCTATATCGGCAGATAGATGACCTTGAATGTCTTTGAAAGCTATCTTTACTATCGTGGAGTCTTGGACAAGGTGAGATGTGTCTTGTTGCAGTAAAGATAGCAATGCTTCGAGCTTGAGTTTAACTTCTGCCGATAGAGATGGAGCAGAGCTTTCTTTGTCTTCATCTTCATCGGGAAGATTGACGGCGAAAGAGAACAAGCTATTCGCTGGAGCAGAGCCTTCTTCGTCTTCATCTTCATCGGGGAGATTGACGGCAAAGGAGAACAAGCTATTCGGAGAGTCTTGGGCCTGAAAAGGAAGAAGATTAGGGCTTGCCGATTATAAGTTTATGTTATGGGTTTTATGACAGTCGGCTTACCATCTTGAAGCGGATTTCTTGCCTAGGACTTGGGAAGGCAGCTGGCGTAGTGTCGTCTTGAAGATCGGCAGCAGTTGCCGATGAACTTGCCTCTATGGGAGGAACGATTGGTGCTGATGGTGCTGTTGTTGGTGCTGCCTCTACTATGGTGGCTAGTTCCTGTGGTGATGTTGCCGTCCTTTGGTCGGGAGTTTCATTCGGTGTAGGTGCTGGTATCGATGCCGATGTTGTTGCAGCTGGTTCCTGCAGTGGTGGTATTGTTCCCTAGTCGGGGGTTTCGTCCATCGGCTGCTCAGGAATGGACGCCAACGGTGGTTCTGCTGTTGGTGCGTCAACAGTTGGTGATGCAATTGGAGTTGGTGGTGTAGATGGAGTGGCTAGCCTCAGATGTCTTTTCTTCTTCGGGGCAGCAGTAGGTGAGCCGGCGCGTTTCGGCTACGAAGCTTGGGGGGCATCGACAGCATTAGTTGGGGAAGTTTGTACGTTCGGAGCAGCTGCCGATGACCTCGTTGCCTGTAAAAATATTTGGTGCAAGTTAAATGAAGTAAATGTTGCCGATGAGAGTTTGTAATCGGTATGAGTGAAATGAAACTTACTGCAAAAGCTCGCGCCAAGATAGCAGCAGCAGCCGATGGAGTAGCGATGATTTTTTCAGGTGTCGGCTTAGGCTTAAGGATAACCTTAGGTACTCTTTGAGGTGTGAAGGCAGCCAATGTAGGAGCCTTGTTGCCAATGACAAATATGGGGCTCATTCTTCGAATATTGAAGTGTTTGCCGCTCTTGCTTGTTTTGGGGATCGGATCGTCAGCCTTTTGAGAAAAAGAGGGTCAGATGCCGATGGTAAAAAAATAATAATAAGAAATGCATTAGAGTTAAGAACTTACTGCATCATCGGGAATGATGTGATCGGCGTCGATCAAATGCCGATAGTAGTGTGATGATTTGGCGAACCGTTGGCTTCTCCATCTTGCCACCAAGATTTGTATAACTCTGTCATTAAAGATGTTGGTGCCCAAGAGGATAGGTTGATGTTTGATGTATCAGCATGGGGAGAAAGGTTGACAATCCTGTTCCAGTCCATGGCACTGGAGATAATTTCTCTTGGCTTTATCACATTGGCAAAGCTGAGTTTGATCGGTAATTGACCGAATGCCAGTTGCCTTGCTGCTGTCGATGGGTAATAAAACTCATAAGATAGAGGAGAATTCTTCCCGGTTCCAAAGATGTTGACTGGAATGGTTCCGGGAACAATGCTGGCCTTCATGATTGTTTCATTCTGTGGCACGTTCCAATCGGTAAGGTTAAATAACAACGGGAATTGGTTGTTCTCATCAACATAAAGCCACCAAAGCCATTCTGCGATGGGGATTCCATTATAAAGCTTTTGGAAGAACCTACCAAATTGATCTGCATTGGCATCAGTTCCTGGTAGCACTATGATAGCCTCCCCAAAGTTGAGTGGGGGACGGGTTGCCGATTCGTCATCATCGTATACATAGTCCTCTAATATATCCCTTGGAAATTGCTGACTGAATAGATCGAATTGGAGGACCTTGTACATGTGTACATTTAACCACATGTTTATAAACCACCAGGGACCCCGAGGTTGCCGATGGGCTCACCCAGCAATAGCTTCCTGGATACTTGGTGCAGAAGGTGGTATACCGATCCAAGGAGGTATCGACCGAGAGGAAGTTTTGCTCCATCGGCCAGAAGCTCTGCTGCTGGAAGGTACATAGTGGTAGGTTCAACTGTTCTGCCACAGAAGATGAACTTTTCTAACCACATGTTTAAGAAGATGGCATGTTCCCTCTGACCTACCGATCCAGTCTTCTGGCTCTCTCGGATGTATCCGGTCCAACCGCCGATATTACGTGTGTTCACTTTGTACTCGGCTTTCCTACCGAAAAGGTTGGAGGGATCGACAGAAGAAACATCAAGGCCGGTAAGCATATGCACATCGGCAAGGGTTGGAGTAGCTAGTCCATGTCTGAATAAAAAAACATTTATTCTATCGGATCAGAGATAAGAAGCGGCTATCATCATATTCTCATTCTTTCCCATATCGGCAATAGAAAGTCTTATGCACTGGTCTAGGTTACGTTCTGCCCAATAAACCTGTTGTGTTCTGATTATCCTGAGATACCAGTTCTTCCATCCGTTGGTGGGTTTAGGCCATGAACGGAAAGCATCTTTCCATAACCCTAGGCTAAAGCACTCGGATCTGAAAGGGATGCGGTTGGTCTCCGCATTAATCAGATTGATGGGATCAGGGTTTCTCATTGGACCTAGGCAATTGAAGTTGGATTGCTCAATGGGGATTACTAACTTGTTGTACATTTCCTAGGTTTCGGAAAAAATCAGAGAAAGAAAGGGAAAAAAGATTACAAAATTGATGAGGAAAAAGAAACTTGCAGGAGATGAAGCGAGTAGGGAGCAGATTTACCTTGGGAACATCAAAGTGGATCGCCATTGAAGCTGGAGGAGGCCTTGCGATTCGTGCTCTGTTGCCATTGCTTGGGTTGCCGGAAGTGTTCTTCAGAGCCGCCGCTGAGGTTGAAGATGAGGGCAGGTGAAAAAATGGGCTCAGGTTGAAAAACAGATTGGATGGTGGTAACTTTGTAAGCCTGGTCAGGGGTATTTTTGGAGTTTTCTTCGCATTGAACAGGAATATGGAAGGGTATGCAATAGGAATGTGTGGTAATCGAGGAGATATGATTGGGCTTACAACTGTTCGCACTGCAGTCGCGGAATTTTGTTGATAAATTGCGATTTTTATGCGCGGTAATCGAGGAGGTCGTGCAAGTATCTTGGAGGGAAAGGTTACAGTAGAGAAAATTTCGGCGCGTAAAATACTCTACACTCCGAAATTGGGGGGCATGTGTTGACACCGTTTTTTGGCATGTGTCAAATGAGCTAAGACTTGCATTGATCGGTAGTTGTTTTCTATCGGCATCGGCAGGTTATCGGTTAATGTTACCGATGAGAATAGATTCTGCAAATGAAGATAAGTTTGTTGCCGATGGAAGCTGAACAACAGCAGAATGGTTGCCGATAAGGATATTGCCGATAAGGATGTTGCCGATAGGAATGAAGAATGGCCGATTGGGGATATTACCGATAAAGAGATGATGCCGATGAGCACAGGATGACGTGGTGGTTGACGTCAGCAAGGATTGCCGATGGCAATAGAAGGAAGTTGCGGATTGAAGAGTCTGCAGATGGAAAGTTTCATCGAAGAAAAGACATAAGGAAACTGGTGATCTTATATCAGTATTATTATAGAAGTTTGAGTCCGACTCTTGCATGAGTCATTTATTTTCCTTAAAAATAGAGATGTTTGTTTAGGAAAGGTACGAGTCGTGTCTGTCTACAACTCCTTTTGCTGGAGTATAAATATGTACCTAGGGGTCATGAGAAAAGAGATTAATCATCTATCAAACAAATCAATTACTCTTATTTACTTTTACTGCAATTTACCCTTTTATTGCATTAGTCTTAGTTTATCTACGAGTTCTTCAAGCTTCGACGGGCTGCATCTCCTTGATCTCCGTCAAACCCTTGCAAGTTCCGTGTGGGAGTAATCTGAGCCTTGACATCCGGGCGCATCGCTGTTGTCTCGTTCAGCTCTGCTCTAGTTATCCTGATCAAGTCTGAGTCTTGATATCTGGGCGTATCGCTGTTGCCTCGTTCAGATCTTGTTCTAGTTATCGTCCTTGTTGATTAACTGGTCAAATCGACTAGCACACCTTCGGATATCGAATTCGGGTAATAGCCCGAGGTGTTCGCAGATTCTAACGCTTTTTGTGTCAACAGCTGACCCCACTATGGGCCCACCAGGTTTCCCCTCGGCCATGATCCAGGAGAAACACTTGAGAGTGATTATCAACCATCAGATCACCTTGTGTTTTCTCCCAACGGCTCACAAACAATGTACAAGGATTCATGGGCCCACACTAAAGAGATCAACATGACAAACACTTCAGAACGAACAACTACCTCACATGACAGGTGGGACCAGCACCAGGATGGACGAGGTGGGCCAGGGACCCATAGGGTGGTTCGGCCGAACCCCCCTGGGCCCACCTGGCCCCTACTCAGACCCTGATCAGTGGGGCCACACCCACAAGGCCAGGGGATGGCCCACTGGCCATAGGGTGATTCGGCCGAATCACCCACATGGTCGGTTGGGTGCCCCTCAACGGCCATATCAAAGCACACATGTTGAAAATCCAATCCGTCCATTCTAGGTGGTTGTATGGCGGTTTGATCCAAGGGAGGAGGATTGAAGCTCCCTAGATCGATGATGTGGCGCTGGAGTAGCCCCTACTCCACCCCACTATAAATAGAGGCCTAGACCTCCCTCTATAGGCATGATGTAATCCATACAAACCACTGTTGTTATCAAGTGGAGATCAGTCTAGTGGTGTTCTCTAGTGTGGGAGTTAGAGTTGAGTTGAGCTTTGCTCGGGCTTTCCGGAGTTGTCTTCCCGGAGGATATGGTATAAGCTCTTGTATCTTTTCCCTTTTGTAAGACTTTACTTATTCAATATATTATTCCTTCCTTACTTTACTTAGTCTTTACTTTGTGCAATATTATACTCACTATAGTATTGTTGTGGTTTATCTTGTCAATTAGTTGTTATAAACTAGATTGAGATCCTTGTGGCCTTTCCTGTATGCGATCATCGCCTGTTATAGGCTACTCTAGTTGTCGTATACACGATTAGAGTAGTAAGAATAGGTGTAAGAGTGGTGCTTATACTTAATCTCACCTTTGGTTATCGCTTGTTGCACGGATTGTTTGTGGTAACTAGCAAGAGGTGACAGCCTTGTGTAGTCGTTGTATTCCACCACGTGTTTATAGGCAAGTTCTTAAAAGATAAGGCCCCCGTAAGAAGAGGGCGCGGTCCGGTAGGAGTTTTGTCCTGCTACTGATCTATCCCCTCGCCTAGCATACTTGTATTGAGGAATCAATTGATGTTTGTCTCAGCTGAGTGCCATAGTTAAATCCACAAAGGTAGAGTTGGAATCACAGGAGTCCTTTACTCTCTCGTTGTCCTCCCACATAGTTTACTCACTAGTCATGTCTTGCTTATCTTTACCAGTTTGTTACATCATCACCTTCCTATCATTATATCAATTACCCCCTTACACTAGTTGGTACTGAATTGAGGTGATATCTAGGATCTCTCTTTTATTATCATTTCTAGCTTTGCTTTCCTTTGGGAGAATATAAATACGATACCCCGGAATACTCTGAGGTGAAGTGCTACAACGGTATAATCTGTGCGCTTGCGGATTTATCCAATAGTCATAAGAAATACCAACAGTACTCGTCCCACATTTTAACACATGTTTCCCACAATATCTTCATGTCTTCCATTAAGGGCTCCAAGAAAACATCCAAGTCAACTCCAGACTGTGTAGGTCCAGAGATAAGGATGGTTAGCATGAGATACTTTCGCTTCTGCATCAACCATGGCGGAAGGTTGTAGATGGTGAGGATCACTGGCCATGTGCTGTGCGTGCTGCTCCTCTCAGCAAATGGATTCATTCCGTCAGTACCCAGTGCAAACCTAACATTTCTTTGTTCCTTTGCAAAGTCTTCGTGGTTGTTATTGAATCTATCCACTGCTTGCCATCGGCTGGGTGCCGAAGCTTCCCATCGTCTTTGATGTGCTCATTAGAAGCATGCCAACTCATAAGATTGGAATCCTCTGGGTTAGCAAACAAACACCTCAGTCGATCGACCACAGGCAGGTACCATATCACCAAAGCAGGAATCTTTTTCAGCGCATAATAGTCTACTTCTTTTTCTTTGATCGTGGGTTTTGAACTCTGTTGGGTCTTCTTTTGCTTCTTTCCTTTACACACCACCGAGGCAGCACAATGTTCCTCTTTGTAGTCTTTATTCGTTTTATACCTACTTGTATTACACTTTGGACATCTCTCCATGTCCTTATATTCGTCACCTCGATATAGGATACAATGATTTCTACAAGCATGGATCTTCTCAACACCCATTGTGAGTGGACTGATTAGCTTCTTTGCATAGTACGTGTTAGCAGGCACTTTGTTTTCCTTAAGAAGCATGTCTGTGATAATAGTCAAGAATGCATCAAAGCCAGCATCACAAATACCAAACCTAGCTTTGCATACCAACAACTTTAGCACCGAATGCAAGGTTGTGAAATCTTTGGTGCAACCCTTAGACTCATCGTACAAAGGCTCTTTTGCTGCCTTCATCAAGGCCTCCATACCTTTCTTGAAGAACATTGATGGATCTTCTGCATGACGACGCAACATTGCCTCTAGGAATTCTGCATCTTCTGTAGCCATATTATTTTGCATCACATCAGTTCCCATGCCTTCAATTCCTTCAGCGAAACCATGATCAGGACCATCGGTGACATGTTGTTGTCTCGTGTACTAACTGAAACCCACCGTCAACAAACATATCTGGACCATCAGCGTCGATATTTGCACGGCTAACAGTTGTATAAGGCACAAAGCTCTCCTCTCCATGCTTTGTCCAAATCAAGTAATCCTTCATAAATCCTCGGCAGACAAGATGAGAAAGGATTTGTTGTTGGTCATCAAATACTCTCACATTCCTGCAGTCCATGCATGGACAATGTATGTGCGTCTTCTTTGTTCTCCAAGCATGGTTCTTAGCGGCATCAATAAACTTATGAACCTCGGGTATGTATGATTCATCTAGCCTTGACAAATTATACATCCAGAATGACTCTCCATCGATCAATACCTGATTTTCAAAAGGGGGAGACGATAAATATTATGTAACCATCTTAATCAACCTAACTTGAAGAAAATAAAGAAAATAAATGAAGATCAAAACCTCCCCCTTAGATTTTATTAGCCACTAAGTATCATTGATCAACATTAACACAACATTGATCAATGAAAACAAGTAAATATATCTAGCATAAACTAAATTAAAAAGCAAAAATGAAAATAGAGCAAAAATGTGTCTCAAATTGGCATCAACATGACATGAATAAACTAAGAAAACAACCTAGGTATTCTTCTCTCTCACTCATGGTGAAACCCTAGATCCAAAATGTGGCTCAAATTGAGCAAAAATGAGCTAAATGAGGCAATAGGGACATAAACTAACCTTTTTTAACAATCTCCTTCCAAGAAATGAAGATCAAAACCTCTCCCCTTGTATTTTGATAAATGTCCCCTTGTCTCTATAAATGAAGATCAAAACCTGCCCCTTAGAGTTTATTAGCTAGGGTTTAGGTCCAGCCACTAAGTATCACAATTAGATTAATGAAACATAAGTGCATAAAATGGATGAAATAAATTGAGAAATAAAAAAGCATAACAAAAAACCTAAGTACAATAATTAAAAAAACTACAAAAAAACTACACTCCTCTCTTAAACATTCTAGGACTCTTCTCTCTCACTCATGGTGAAACCCTAGATTATTAGCTAGGGTTTAGAGTGAGAGTATATTTAACACAACATTTATTCATAACAATCAAGTAAATATATATAGCATAAACTAAATTAAAAAGCAAACATGAAGATGGAGAGCAAACATCAAGTAAATATATATAGCATAAACTAAATTGAACACCTAGGACTCTTCTCTCTCACTCGTGGTGAAACCCTAGATCCAAAATGTGGCTCCAATTGAGAAAAAATGAGCTAAATGAGGCAATAGGGACATAAACTAACCTTTTTAACCAATCTCCTTCCAAGAAATGAAGATCAAAACCTCCCCCCTTGTATTTTAAAAAATCTAGACCTCCAAAATTGCTTCTAATGGAAAGTGGCGGCTAGAACTGTAGCTGGCCGGGAGGAAGAAGAGAGTGGGGGTCGGGAGGGTGCTTTATATAGGCAGAGTCTACCACTGGCGGTTGGCATAAGAAAATCGCCAGTGTAAATAGGCCCATTTACACCGCCTGTGGTGAAGTATTATCATAGGCGGTTGGCATAAGCCAACCGCCAGTGTAAATGGTCCTATTTACACTAACCCCTCTCCACAGGCGGTTGGGAGCCAAAACACACCACAGGCGGCATGAAACCCACAACTGCCTGTGGTGTGTTTTGGGGGGCGCCAGCAAAAACAGTTTTTCTACTAGTGATTGAAGGACCGGAAATGGCGACAAGAGGGGGGGGGGGAGTGAATGGGAGCCAAATAAAAATTTCTTTCGGAAGATCTTGAGCCTTGTCCCAAAACACTACCCAAACAAGAGGGATAGACTCACGACCCATAAGTGGGTGGATGTTCTAGGAGATGTCCTAGGAACACAGCGGAGCTAGCCACAAACTCGAAGAAACAAACCGCAAAACAAACAGAAAAACTCAGCAACCACAGAGATCGACGGATGCTGTGAAACGAGGCGTCCGACGGTCTGATGCAGTGCGTCGGACGCTTAGACGAGTGTCCGTCGCCCTTCCAGAGAGCAATGCAGAGAGAAGAGCAGACGACTAAGCGTCGGACGTGTCTGGCGCAGAGCCGACGGACGGCGAGGAGCGTCCGACGCAAGTCACATAGAGAGCCTATAAACTCCAAAAACCGACGGACGCACCCGGCGGGTGGGCGACGAACGCTGGCGATCGTCCGACGCAAACTTGACGTGCAGACAGAGACTGCAATAGACGCTGACATCAGCACGCCCTAGCGTCTGACGCAAAAGCGCGGAGTGTCCGACTCTCACTAACAGAGCGCAGGAACGCGAAACCCTCGGTTTTCTTAGCCAAATCTTTCCAAAACCAAACCAAATGATCACCAACTGCAACCAAACTTTGTGGGCATGATCCTAGTGCAGTTGGGGAGCTATCCCGAAGAAATCATCGCTCAATTTGGATCGATTAAACGAGCGTAAAAAGATTTCGGAAGGAAACCCCCAAAACGAAGAACGCCAAAGAGTAAACGCCCAATCTGTGTGCTCATGAGGTTGTAGGAAAATTCCTTCAGTGCAAAGTTGCTCCTCACGAGTACTAAGAACTTGGTTCAAACGGATTTTGCAAAGCTTCTCTCAATCAAGAGTTCTCATCTCGGGAACATAGAAAAGATAGAGAGAGCAAAAACCAAATCGCGAAGAACTCAAGCAAACGGGACGCGAATCACGAATCCAAATGTGCCATGGCACTCGTAGAGTCGGGCCTCCGATTCCCACCAAAAGATGCGCGAGTTCTTACAAAGGTTGGAGAAATCAACATAGGGATCTCATGAACGAGAGAGGTTAGAGAGAGAGAGGTGGTGCAAATTATTAGGGTTCAAGAGATAGGGTGAGGGATACCCCTTCACCCCTTATTTAACGGGCTTTGGCTATTTCCCAAAGACCCCCTAGATACAAGAGCGAATCACCTAGCCCTAAGGTATTGTAATCCAAGTCGGTAACTCTCAGCCACTCGTTTGAATGAACGGCCCCGCTTCTGGCCAGGAGTTGTCGTCGCCTCGACGCAACCTCCAGGATTCCGCCACGTGCCATCCCCGCTTCCTCGGAAGCTCCGCCCGGGTTTTGAGGCCCAAACCCGCAAAACCTGCCACCAGTAGCTTTGGGCTCAAGTACTGAACCCTGAGTTTTGAGGCCCAAACTCGGAAACCGTCCTCGGATGGTTTTGAGGCCCAAACCACCAAACCACTCGACTCGAGCCACCTTGTCATCGCTCGGTCAGACTCCGAGTCCCTTGAGCCTCAGCTCGACTCGCTCGTCCACCGTCTTGACTCGGTCGGCTCAGTCTACCTCCATGTCTTCTCGCACTTGCCGGTGCCAAGTACTAGCCACCACAGGTAGTCCTCCGGCGCCCATGGTCCCTCAGTCCGAGCCTCGCTTCCGCCCTTCACCACTCTCAGTCCATCGGCACGGTAAGCCTCTACTCGACCTTCTCCACACCATTGACCACTGTCACTAGGCATAGCACCTGCACACCACAAGCCGATAGATAGTCACACACATGCTTTCGCAAGAGGTTAGTATAACCAGTCAAACTGAAATACTCAAGTGTTGGGCAATCACTCATCACACAACTGAACTACATGGGCACATATCAACCATGTGTTCGCATCAATACATAATAAAACATCACAAGACTGTATTTCTAGCGTAATGGGGAAAGTATTGCTAGCAACACCAAATTACCACATTGTTTATTAGAGGATACTATAATTCCAAATCTTCAGGTGGAGAACACATTATATCACAAATACATATACACATACTTTTGTTCATTTGAGTTCCTCTTTTCATTCTTATACCCAGAGTCTCACATGGGTCTTTATTCCTTCAAGGAATTCATTTATTTGGTGCATTCAGACTATAACCATATATTCCTTCAAGGAAAATCCTTCAGGGAGTTGTTACCTTTATGGGAGATCAGTTTTACATAAAGGAAAATATTGGTATGAGATTTTAACTTTGCTCTATATGGATTTTTCGAATCCAATGATTACATATTTGAATTCATGCAATTAGCCAGATTCATTATATAGCGGAACATATTTTGTAAAACTTATGTCAGAATTGGTCTCTATTAGGACCTTTTGATCTATCGCGTTTCACCACCTTTCATTTCAATGAAGATCCATAATTATCCGAACATCAGGTTCAAGATATCCACATAGCGATTTTTGGTTCAGCCTCAATTGCATATTTCATTTGACCCAATATGAGAGCTTCAACCACTCTTGCCATGGACTTTATTCCGGATCCGGGTTCTCATAAAAAAACTCATCTATCTAGCAATTATAAAGGCAAACACGTGTCGACATATATTTTTTGACTTTAAACATCTTAATAATGATCATTATTTCCCAAAATGATAGATCCATTATTGTTCCGTATACCTAGCTTTATTTTACGCGCGCATTGCTAGGATTTTCATCTTCAGGATGAACCTCATCATGAGGTAACTCACCAACTGGGTGATTTCTCTACACGACAAATAGAGGAGTTTTATCACACATAATGTGAGTTTGCTTCATGAGCATATGCTTGTGACTTAGTGCGAACACATGGTGGATAAGTATCCATGTAGTTTAGTTTTGTGATGAGTGATTTCCCAACACTTGAGCGATTCAGTTTGAGTGGCTTACTTCTAATCCTTTGCGAAAGCAAATGTGTGCCTGTCTATCAACTTGTGGTGTGCAGGTACTATGCCTAGTGACAGTGGTCAATGGTGTGGAGAAGGTCGAGTAGAGGCTTGCCGTGCCGATGGACTGAGAGCGGTGAAGGGCGGAAGCGGGGCTCAGACTAAGGGACCATGGGCGCCGACAGACAAGCTGTGGTGGCTAGTGCTTGGCACTGATGAGTGCAAGAAGACATGGAGGTAGACCGAGTCGACCGTGTCAAGACGGTGGAAGCGCGAGTCAAGCAGCGACTCAGGGGACTCGGAGTCCGACCGGGCGAGGACAAGGTGGCTCGAGTCGAGCGGTTTGGTGGTTTGGGCCTCAAAACCATCCTAGGACGGTTTCCGAGTTTGGGCCTTAAAACTCGGGGTTCGGTAGTTGAGCCCAAAGCTACCGGTGGCAGGTTTCCTGGGTTTGGGACTCAAAACCTAGGCGGAGCTTCTGAGGAAACGGGGATGGCACGTGATGGAATCCTGAAGGTTGCGTTGAGGCGACGACAACTCCTGGCAGGAAGCGGGGCCGTCCATTCAAATCGTGGAAGATATTTTCCGGAGCTCGGACTGCAATGCTTAGGCTAGGTTGTTCACTCATGTATCTAGGGGGGTCTTTGGGAAATAGAAAAAGCCCTGTTAAATAGAGGATGAAGGGGTATCCTCATCCTCATCTCTTGCATTACTCTTTCTCCCACCTATTCCTAGGTTTTCCTTTCCCTAGTTTTCTTCTTGCTTGAGAACCACCGTGTCACCGGTGTAAGAACTTGTGATTGTTGCGAGGAATCGGAGGCTGTAACCTCCGTAAGCCATGGTGGCTTCGTTTTCATGATTGTGTCTCTTGTACTTGTGTTCTTTGCTAATTGCGTTTTTGCTCCTCTTAATCCTCTTTATTCATGCGTTGATTTCTCTTGATTGAGAGGGAGTTTTGCGATTCCGTTTGAACCAAGTTGTGCGGGATCATGAGTAGAAGTTTTTCACTGAAGGGTTTTGTCCCAAACATCTTGAGCACATAGATCGGGCAAATTATCTCTCGTGTTCTTTGTTCTTGAGATTTTTCACGAAATCCATTTATTCCCGTTTACTCACACCAAATTGAGCGATGATTTCTTCGGGATAGCTCCTCCATAGCACTAGGATCATGCCTACAAAGTTTAGTTGCTATTGGTGAACATTTGGTAGTGATTTGGGAAGATTTGGGGGAGAGGCGATTCAAAATCGCCCCCAAATCGGGTCTGTCCAGCCATTCCTGGACTGTCCGCAACCCATTTGCAGACTGTCCGCGGATCGGGGCCGAGACAGACTTTCTCGGGCTGTTTTTCCACGACAACGACGGACTGTCCGGGCCTCATTCCCGGACTGTCCGGCGTGTAGACCCGCCGAGAAACACTGTTTCTGGACTTCCTGTTTGAGCGTTTTCGGGTGTAACGGCGGACTGTCTGGGGTCCTTTTGCGGACTGTCTACGGGTCATTTTTCAGCAAGGGCGGACAGTCCGCGGTTCTCTCCCGGACAGTCCGCGAAAGCTGCAGAACTGTTTTTATCATATCTCTCTCGTTCGGACTCTGAATCAAGTTCCGTTTGTTGCGTTGGATTCGTATTCACGTAGGGAACATGAGGAGGAACTTTTGAGACCTGTTCTCACAAGTGTTTTTTGGGTGTGGTCTTGCCTCTTTTCTCTAGAGGTTGAGAGCACCTCTTTTTCGGGTCGCGTTTCGAGTTCATGGTTTCAATCTTTCAACGACATTCTTCGACCACTCCGCTGCACCTCTAGGGGTCTTCCTAAGGGGTCCACCTACTTGTTAGGCCGTGTGCGAGTCGTTTCTCTCGTGCTCGCATTTTGGGTGTGATTTTGGGACAAGGGTCAAGCAATAGAAGTTTCCGAAAGGAATTTTTATTTGGCTCCCATTCACCCCCCTCTGGTCGCCGTTCTCGGTCCTTCAATTGGTATCAGAGCCGGTTAAGGATCATTCCACCTTACACGGTTCTTGATCCGCGAAGGCGACATGGAGCGAGGTGCTGGCAAACCTCCGTTCTTCGATGGAACAAACTTCGCCTATTGGAAGGTGTGCATGTCTGCTTACCTCCAAGGGCTTGATACGAAGTATTGGGAGATTTGTGAGAGTGCTGACTACGTGGTTCTTGGCGCTCAGATTAATGAGCTGTAAATCATGCAACATGCATCAAACGCAAGAGCCCATAGCATCCTATTCTCGAGTTTGTCTCTTCCTGAGTTTTAGAGAGTTTCGAGTCTCACTACGGCACGGGAGATCTGGCAAACACTTGTGCGATATCATGAGGGTAATACTCAGATCAAGTCCAGACTCTTCGACATGTACCGTAGAGAGTACGAGAACTTTTCTTAGTTGGCCTGCGAATCTGTTGACGGGATGTTCACTCGCTTCCAATCTATTGTCAACAAGATGCGTGCTAATCGAGCCAACTTGCCTTATGATGATCATGAGATGGTTATCAAGCTTTTGCATGCTCTTGATCGGAAGGTGTGGGAGATGAAGGTGGCTGCCATTCAGGAGTCACCGGGCTATGATGCCCTGACCATGGACGAGCTGATCAGCAAGCTCAAGTCCTCGGAGATTGACTACCAGACCCAGGCCAAGCTTGAAAACCCATCGAAACCCTCTGGCCCCGGCTGTACGTCTTCTTCCTCCTCTGACCCTTCACACTCTTTGTTTGCTTTGTCTTTGATTTCTGTGACAGAGGATCAAGTGGAGGCTCTTGGAGATGATGAGCTGGCTTTGGTCATCACCAAGTTCTCATGGTTTCACAACAACCGTTTGAACCATCGGCATGGTGGCTCAGCCAAGGGGTGCTACCATTGCGGTGATGAGGATCACTTCGTCGCAAACTGCCCCAAGAAAGCTGCGGGTGACTTCACCAAGCGCAAGGACAAGCGCGAGCACCACTTCGAGGACAAGCACAAGCCCAAGGGAGGCTACCACCGAAGGTCCTCCAAGAAGGTGATCGACAAGGTGAAGGCCAAGCACCGAGCCTTCCTCGCCTCCCTTAGCGATATCGATGCCTCCTCCGATGGAGGTGCTTCTTCGAGCAATGATGAGTCCAAGGGAAAGGTTGAGGACAAGCTCAACGGCCTATGCTTCTACGCCGACGCCAAGCATGGTGGATTTTGCACCATGGCGATTGAAGAAGGCAACGTCGGCAAGCACAAGGATGGCCCCGACTACAACTACGACTCCGACACACCCGAGGTACTACCCACCGTCGAGTCCCTCTCTCTTGAGATTGAGTCTCTGAACGATGCCTTGATGAGTCAAGATGCGTTGCTCAAGCGTGCTGCTATAGAGAGGAACGATTTTAAGGCGAAGTACCTTAGCGCACTTCATGAGCTAGATTTTGCTAAGGCGTCTGTGGTGGTTACTGAGGAGGTAGAGTGTGATGCTTGTGCCATTCACATGTCTGATCTTGTCACTCACCAGGACAAGTATGGCACTCTACTTGAGGAGGTTAGTGAGCTGAAGGCTAGGCCTAGCTTACTTGGTGCATGCAAGTCCTCCTTAGGCTTGCGTTCTGAGATGGCACAGAGAGATGCTAGGATTGCTATGCTAGAGAAGGTCAGCTCAGATAGCACTAGAGAGTCGGATCGCTTTGAGGCTTTGGAGCTTGAGATCGCGTCGTGCAGACATGACAAGATGCGTACCGAGGAAGAAAACACATACCTTCGGTCCATCTTGAGCTGGGTGTCTTGCCGAGAGCCGCAGTTAGGGATGATGCTTAGCCAATGCAAAAGGGCTGGCAGCACGGGAGTAGGCTTTGCTATAGGTGGGAAGGATGATAGTATGTTCGGTAAGATCGGTGAGTGTAGTGGTTTGAGCGAGAATGAGAAACCCACCACAACTCCCAAGCTTACCAAGATCACTCCACCTAAGCCTACCAACCCCTCTGAGTTTCCTATGAGAGATGGTGTGTTTGAAGAGCCACCCAAAACCACTCCACAGAAGCAAGTGTGGATTGCAAAACCGAACCATCTTCGCAACCCACTTGACACACTGTCAGACATCTCTAGTGATCCCCTTCCTAAGAAAGCTAGAGCCACCCAATCCAACAAGAGAGTGGCTACCAAGAGTGCGGTGAGGTACCATTGTGAGTATTGTGAGCGGGATGGGCATTTGGCTGAGTTTTGCTATAGGAGGAAGAGAGATGATCGGAGGCAGTTTGAGTTGAACACCCGAGACATGTTCCACCCACGAGTTGAGGTACGTGAACCAGAAGTTCAAAGGCGCACTACTAGGCCTAGAGGTACAATGCCTCAAGGTGCTAGGCCTCTAGAGGTGAGACCACGCGGTGGTCGTGCCCGGCGAGGTACCGGTCGAGACCCATACGGCTATGGGCCTCGTGGCGGTGGCTTCACTCCACCCTTCTCTAGCGGACAACGTTTTCCCTATCGTGGTGATAGCTATCCCTCTGTGGGGCAGGAGATGTTTGGTTTTTCTCCTAACCCATTCTTTGGGCAGGTGGGACAACACTGGTATCCTTCACAGTTTACTAACCCCAGTGTTGGTCTGTTTGCTCACCCTATGTGTTTTTATTGATGTAGGAAGGAGGACTCGAGGAGACTTGGCTTGTGGATTCCGGATGCTCACGCCATATGACAAGAAGTGCCAAGGGGTTCTCCAGCCTCGACCCCGTGCGCCACACCGAGTACATTACATTCAGGGACAAGAGCAAAGGTAAGGTTGTCTCCCGAGGGTCCATCCGAGTGAAGTCTTCTTTTGTCCTCAAGGATGTTTCTTTGGTTGCGAATTTGCATTTTAACCTTCTTTCGGTTTCGCATCTCCTTGATGACGGTTTTGAAGTGAGTTTCAAGCCTAATCTCTCTCGGATTTTGGACTCTCGTGGTGAGCTTGTTTGCCGGATTTTACCCTTCGGGAAGGTTTTTCATGCGGATTTTTCCATCTCTTTCGGACCATCTCGTTGTCTTCTTGCCGGTTCTTCTTCCGAGCTTTGGAAGTGGCATAGGAGATTGGGACATTTGAGTTTTGACTTCCTTGCAAGGCTTAGCTCGATGGACCTTATCCAAGGATTGCCAAAGCTGAAGTTCAAGAAGGATTTGGTTTGCCATCCTTGTAGGCATGGCAAGATGGTTGCCGCTTCCCATCCTCCTGTGACTGAGGTCATGACCACTCGACCCGGCGAGCTCTTACACATGGACACAGTTGGTCCAGCTCGGGTCAGGTCAGAGGGAGGGAAGTGGTATGTGGTTGTAGTCGTTGATGACTACTCGAGATACTCTTGGGGGTTCTTTTTGGAGAGTAAGGATGAGGCTTTTCCACTTGTTCGAGATCTGATTTTGAGATTGCAAAATGAGCTACCTAAGAATGCCATGAGAGCTATCCGCAGTGATAATGGCACAGAATTCAAGAATGCTCACTTTGCAAGTCTTTGTTCTTCTTTGCGTTTCGATCACCAGTTTTCCTCACCTCACACTCCCCAGCAGAACGGTGTTGTTGAGCGCAAGAATCAGACCCTTGTTGAGATGGCCAGGACGATGCTCGATGAGCATAGGACTCCTAGGCGGTATTGGGCCGAAGCACTCAGTTCTGCTTGCTATGTTTCCAATCATATTTTTCTCCGAGCTTTCAAGAAAAAGACCTCTTATGAGCTGCGATTTGGGAGACCACCCAAGGTAAGTCACATACGGGTGTTTGGGTGCAGGTGCTTCATCCTCAAAAAGGGCGGTAAGTTGGATAAATTTGAATCACGGTCGTCTGACGGTATCTTTCTTGGTTATTCTACTCACTCTCGTGCTTATCGTGCACTTAACCTAGAAACTAACTGAGTGATGGAGACTTGTGAGATTACATTCAATGAAACTATGCCCTATGTTTCCACTGCTTTTGAGCTTGCAGGTGATGATGAGGTGAACACTAGAATTTTTTTGGAGGAAGAGCAGGAGGACGCCGATTGGGGTGATCCCGAGCCAACTCTACTGGCTGCCCCCGTCGACCCTATGGCGTCCACTTCGGCTCATGGTCCCGACTCGACTACTTCCTCTACATGGGGGCCGTTCGAGCAGCTTCCTCAGTCGGTGCCCGTTGCACCTGAGGGAGCTCCAACTGCTGTCGAGGGGGAGGCCACTTCGTCCAGGCAGGCTCCCCGCCACATCCAGCGACAGCACCCGTCGGAGAACATCATCGGCGACATTGACCGTCGAGTCACGCGGTCCAGGTCCTATATCTCCCACTTTGCTCATTCGGCTTTTGTCGCTTCTTTTGAGCCCCGAGATGTTGGACACGCTTTGATGAATCCGGATTGAGTTGATGCCATGCATGCGGAGTTAGAAAACTTTGAGCGAAACCGCGTTTGGGTCTTAGTTCCTCCACCACCTAGTTGCCACCCCATAGGTACCAAATGGGGTTTCAAAAATAAACAAAGTGAAGATGGGGTGGTAGTGCGAAACAAGGCTAGGTTGGTAGCTCAAGTCTTTTGTCAAAAGGAGGGAATAGACTATGAGGAAACCTTTGCTCCCATAGCTCGTTTATAAGCCATTAGAATCCTTTTAGCTTTTGCGGCTTCTAAGGGTTTTAAAATTTTTCAAATGGACGTTAAAAGTGCTTTCTTAAACGACTACATAGAGGAGGAAGTTTATGTTAAACAACCTCCCGGTTTCGAAAATCCCAAGTTTCCAAACCATGTTTTTAAACTTCACAAAGCTTTGTACGGTTTGAAACAAGCACCTAGAGCATGGTATGATAGGCTAAAAACCTTTTTGCTTGCTAAGGGTTTTAAAATGGGATCGGTCGATAAAACATTGTTTCTCCTCAAGCAAGGCAAAGACACTCTTCTAGTCCAAATTTACGTAGATGATATCATCTTTGGTGGTTCTTATCATGCTCTTGTTGCCAAGTTTGTAGATATTATGAGCAGGGAATTTGAGATGAGCATGATGGGAGAGTTGACTTTCTTTCTCGGGTTGCAAATCAAGCAAACCCGAGAAGGGACGTTTGTGCACCAAGGCAAGTACACGAAGGATATCTTGAAGAAGTTTGACATGGGCGAGGCAAAGCCCCTCTCGACGCCCATGTCGATTACGACTGCCTAGGATGCGGACGAGGAAGGAGAGGTGGTGGATCAGACGGAGTACCGAAGCATGATCGGGTCGCTTCTGTACTTGACAGCGACTCGGCCGGACATTCAGTTCGCCATCTGCTTGTGTGCACGCTTTCAGGAGTCCCCACAGACTTCGCACAAGCAGGCGGTGAAACACATCATGAGGTACTTGTGCTTCACTCCCGAATTTGGACTTTGGTTTTCCACCTCTTCCTCTCTTGTGCTTTGTGGTTATTCTGATGCCGACTTTGCAGGATGTCGTCTTGATCGGAAGTCCACTTCTGGGACTTGCCAGTTTCTCGGGTCCTCTTTGGTTTCTTGGTCTTCTCGCAAACATTCTAGCGTGGCACAGTCGACGTGCGAAGCTGAGTACGTTGCCGTGGCTAGCTGTTGCTCGCAGTTGATTTGGATGATTGCCATTTTGAAAGATTTTGGTCTTGTGCTTACTAAGGTGCCTCTGCTTTGCGATAGCACGAGTGCAATTAGTGTGGCCAAAAATCCCGTGGTTCACTCTAAGATCAAGCACATTGAGGTCCGCTTTCACTTCTTGCGTGATCATTATGAGAAGGGCGACATTGACCTCCGGCATGTCGAGACCCAAAACCAGCTTGCGGACATTCTCACAAAACCGTTGGATCAAGCTGCGTTTTCGCGCCTTCGGGGCGAGTTGGGTGTTTGCTTCCCTTTTTAGATGAGGGAAGCTCTTGTGTATCATAGTTCTTTTTGGTTCTTATTTTGTCTTTTCTTGACTTTCTTTCTTTTGGTGTCTTTTTAGTTGTTAATTGGTGTCAGTTTGCATTTTGCATCTCATTTGCATTTGTGACATAGTTCATTTTAAGCTTCATACCTATAGCCGATATAATGAATCTATGCTCTGTTTGAGGTGCTTTATGTGTCTATGGTGTTGCCTAATTTAGACTCTCTTTGATCTCTAGATTTGCAATAGAGCTAAGTTAGAAAAGCTTTAAAACTGAACTTAATTCCCCATGTCACCTCTGAAATGGCACTAGCATGTGTAGGCTTTTGAAGATCCTTCTTGGCTGCCTTTTTTATAGCTTGTAACTATGGCTCTTATTTGTTTCATTCACTTCCATTGAGCACCATGCTTAAATTTGATCTAAAATGAAACTGCTCTCTTATTTTGTGAATTTGAAAGATCGAGTTGGGTCTGCATTGTGACCACTTCACCGTGTTAACACAGGATTTTGGCACGCCTAGGAAGATGATAGGTGTTCCAATGTGCAGTAAAATTCAGAGGTAAGCATTTGGGATATTTGGCAGGTGCAATCGGCTAATTTATAAGGATTCGGCAAAGTGATCGTGCGGTCGGCTGTTCTAGGAGTGATGATATTCCGTTAAGGAAAGCGACAAAAGCGGTGAGTAAGACCCAGATCGGGCAACCGACATTGCAACGATTAAGGGAATAAAGATTCCAGAAGGAAAAAATAGAGTTAAAAGTGTCGTGTTCTTTTCTTTAAATATCTTGTAATCGTATCCTTTTAGGATTCATGTCATGACCAGGGTATAAATATAAACCCTTGGCCGTTGTAAAAGGTGTTCACAACCAAATCAATACATCCGGCCTCGTGCCAACTTCGAGTCCTTTGTCGTGTCGTCGAGTTCTTCGAGAGGAATCATCGATCTGTCGACCTCCGTAAGTCTTGGCAACCTTGTTATCATGTCTAGTATCATGCGGTGGATTTAGATATTGCTGCAAGTAGTCTTGTTTGTTATCAATGTTTCGCTTATGAGAAGATGTCATGCGGCGGATATTTTCTTGTGTGCTTAGCAAAAGCAAGATAGTTATCGGCCCCTGTAGATATGGCAAGATCTATTGGGTTCATTAAGTTATCGTGTTGCATGTTTTATATAATCTTTACATATTTACAAACAATCTTTTGCCCAATCTAGATTGATATGGTTCAGCTCTTGTTAGTTTATATAGATCTATCTATGTTATGATGAATTGCTTTCATGTTGTTTCCATGAGTAGATCTTATATCTATAAATAGCCGAATTAGTTTGAATCTAGATTGTCACGTGTTGCAGGTTCATCTATGCTATCCATGTTTAAGCTTTGATGACGTTGGGTGTCGTGCGGCAGATGCAGGCTTTAGATTACTTTAATCATGTTTGCTTACGTGTTTTCTTCATCATGGACCCTAATTCGGCTGATTGCCGAGATTGGTCATGCTTTAACTTATGATCAATTACAAGTCGTTCATACGTCCTTTTTTCATGCATGCGCGTTCGACAATCAGTGATTTGCGTGTTACATGTTTATTTTAGCCGAATGTTCCATAAAACCTATTGGCAGATAGTTTTCATAGCTGTATGTCGTTGTAAGTGGCTTCAGTTCCGTACATATGGAACTGTTTGGTATTACCCGACACGTTCCAGTTTATATCTAATGACTTTCATCCCTTGTTAGTTTCAGGTCAAACTGACTGGCACGTTTTCGGTTCTCGAAGCACCCGGGCACCCGATTGAAGTCACGCTTTCCGGCTTGCTGTGTGTGAGACGCAGTACGTCACTTTTTGTGTCAACACACTTTCTGGCACACTCGGTGGGACCCCACATCTCGATATGGGTGAAATCAACAACAACCTGGTTCTAGGCGTAACCATGGATGAATTGTCGGTGGATATGAGGAGTCTGATCCAGCAGGCTTGCGACGAGTTTCAGAACAAATGCTTGATGCCGTTCTCAAAGAACAAAAGCAACAAAGTCATCCAGAAGCAAGTGCTCCCAAGAACCCTTCTCCCGAATCAATCCAATGAGACGAATGAAGAGGAGGAGCGCAGATTCGGCGCAGTGATTTATAAAGCTATGAGAGACCATGACGAATCATCACTCAGCTTTCCTGAATACTTTTCGCCGGATCCTGATCAACACATTTGGGCCAGCCGCCGACAAACTCTTCGAGGAGACTCATGGCCCGATACATGGGGCAATGCTGTTCCTCGTGTCCAAGCCTCACGAGAAGACCACTAAAGAAGGAGGAACGTCTGACAGGGCCCAAGCCAGGACAGACCTTCACCAGAAGCAGCAACATCCCATGACTTACGGTCAACTGACGTTCGGTATGTCAGAAAACATCCCACATTCGGCTCACAAGATATCCCCGATAGCGAACAGGCTGCAGAAAAGCATGTATGGGTAGGGGTATCAGGAGTTTTCTGATTACAACGCCCTTAATGCTCTTCCGAATCCTGGATACGAGAACCCCACGGGGCTGCCGTTTGAAGGGCACGCACGAGGAACTCAGAATCCCAGTGTCGACCTGATCATGGATAGGATGGCAGACATGATGAAGAATCAGTTCGGCTTGAAGCCGAAGAACCAGTCATATGCGTATCAGTCCCCTTATCCAGAATGGTACAACCGAGTGGCTCTTCCCCCAAGGGTGAAAGCCCCTACAGACTTGACCAAATTCTCGGGTCAGGATGACACCAGCACTATAGAGCACATCAGTCGGTACTTGATGCAGCTAGGGGAGGCATCTACAGACGATGCTTGGAAGATTCGATACTTCCCTATGTCTCTAACAAGGCCGACTTTCACGTGGTTTACATCCCTTCCAGCAAACTCCATCATCAGCTGGGCAGACCTGGAACAAAAATTCCATGCATATTTCTTTACAGGCACCAACGAGAAGATGTTGGTCGACTTAATGAGCTTGAGACAGAAGCCTAACGAGATGCCTCAGGAATATCTTCGCAGATTTAGAGAAACCAAGAATCTCTGCTATTCTCTGAATTTACTAGATGACCAGCTGCCAAGGATGGCGATGGCAGATATGCAGCCGAATGTCAGAGAGAAGCTCTTCGTCTTGGACTTTGAAGACCTTGGCCAATTGTCGCAGCGGCTAGCGGTGATGAGTAACCAGGCTCAGGAGTTCAGAAGGGATAACCGTTTCCAGAAAGGTGATGTAGCTGGTGCGGTGTATCAGAGTTTCCTGGAAGAGGAAACGGAGTTTGAGGACGAGGACGAGGTCGTCGCAGCCGAACTGGTCTGGGCAAAGGAGCCAACTCAAGTCAACCAGCGATGGTTGAGGCAGCAGAAAGGTGCCTACGACTTTGATGTTTCAAAATTAGACAAGCTGTTCGAGCTGTTGCTCAGGGAAGGACGTATCAAGCTTCCCGAGTGCAAACACATGGTGGATAAGTACCCATGTATGTTCAGTTTTGATGATGAGTGATTGACCAACACGTGAGTGTTTCAGTTTGAGTGGCTTACCCTAACCTCTGCGAAAGCAGAAATGTGTGCTTGTCTATTGTCACACCCGTTTTTAAGAACAAAACAAGTGCATAAAAGGCTCATGTGCACCCCAGGAATAGTCGCACACATGAGTTGACAAATCATAAAAGTACCATCACAGTGATTATTACATAGCGAATAAATATTCATTACATAGTCTGAAACAAATAACTTTAACTAAACGAAGATATCTGTGGAAGCTCCAAAGAGACTGGTTGACTGGTTGACATCAAGACTAGTACTCATTGCGGTAATCATCAACCCAATCTTCATCTGTGGTGTTTGAATGCAAGGGTGAGCACATACGTACTCAACAAATATAACACGGGGTTCATGAAACTCAAAAGGGTATGCATGGTTCATAGCGGTGAGCATTTTAAGTAGATCAAATTCATACTAATATCAACAATTGCCAAGGTAATTTGCATCAGCTCAAATATCCATGATCATAAAGTAAATGACAATGATATACAATAAATAAATAACAACTTGCATAAGCCACATAGAAATAAGAACCCAATAATTCTGTGAGTTTTCCGAGCCGCTCGTGTCCGTGAGCACAGCTATCATGATAGTTTTTTAACTCTAATCAGAGGTGTACAACTTTACCCACGAGTCGTGTTGCCCATTTGCCCGGGATCATGACTCCCAAAACACTACCGAGGTGAGCAGGCAGGGTACACTATGAAACCTTTCAAGGGTTCGTCTAACAAGTTAGGGCCGTAAGGTTTCCATGGCAGGGAGATATAGAGCCAACCTGTCTACGGTCACACTCCTTTGTGGCTATGCCCATAGATTAGGAACCACACTATACCCGTCTCGACACGCCCCTTTCGCGCCATAAAGGTAACCACTGAACGAGCTAGAAAAGGTCCCCGTACTGAGCTAAAGCCAGAGCCATATAGCCTTTGTGGTTGTACCGTATATCCCAGCTTTTGCCGACAGATAAGCTCCTATAATCCATTGTTGCTAAAAAGCGAGTTTTACCATTATTGCATATAGTCATTAACAAATTAATATCATGTACATCTGGTATGAGTGCTAGCAATGCTAATCATATATGGTGGATCAAAATCATAGGTGACAAGGTATTCAGGATAACAATCACTAGGATCAATCTATGGTAAAACAAGGAATCATGCATATGAGTTATATTAATCATGAATAGGACAACAAGGATAATCTCATGTTATACTTGCCTTCTTCAAAGTACTCCTACTGATCCTGCTGGTCTTGATCAAAGAAAAACTCCGGCTCTTCGACCGGCTGCTCAACGTCTATACCGATCAACAATCAACACCATTCAACCAACGACAATCATACACGAAGCAAACAAAGTTATGATTATAATAGTACACCAACAGTAATAAAATAAGATGAAAAGTTTATAGAACTGATCTACGTATCACTACGATCACAACGATGTTTCGTGCACGAAAAACGGAGCTAAAACGACGAAGTTATGAATTAAACAAGTTTTCCTATGCAAAGATATTAAATTAAATCTAATCATGAAATTAAACATTTTAAAATCTAACTAATAGTGGTATTAACATAAAGAAAATTTTATTATGAATCTAACGCAATTCGAACGGTTCAAATCGGATTTAAAACGAGAGAGTTATAGGCATATGAAATTGAATGGCAATTCTGCAAATACAAATTTTCCTTTTAAATCGAATTAAAACAATTGCCGAGATGAAATACGTTTTCCCGAAGAGGAAACATAGAGTTGGGAGATGCCACTGGATTTCGGGTTGAGAGGGAGAAAAATCCAGGGACTCTTTAGCAAAAATACCCGGCCGAAGGGGTATCGGTTCCCCTTGTTCGTCCGATCGGAGATGAGTGGCCAGGATTAGAAGGGGGAGAGGAACAGAGGGTGGCTACCGGGAACAGAAGCTAGCGCGGCGGCACTCCATTGCCGGAGCAGCGAAGCTCGGTGGCGCAACTGAGTAGGGGCCTACGGGCCACCAAATCAAGAACCAATGGGACCGGGAGAACGACGAAGAAAGGGCGAGTTCACCTGGGTGTTTCGCGCGTGCAGACGAGGAACAGGGGCGGCTGACGGCTGGGCACGGTGGTGTCGGGTTCCCTGCGAACGGTGACCGGCCGGTGAGGCCAAAGAAAAGAGAGATTGAGCATGGGGTGAGGTACAGGGGTCCTCTAACCTTGTCCAGAAGAAGAGGGAGGGCAATCGGTGGACGGAGGAGCTCGCCGGCGCGTCAATGGCGGTGGCGGACTTCCGGCATTTCAGCGAGTCTGCTCGAGGGCTAGGGCAAGGTGCAACGGGAGTCGATGGGAATTAGGGAGGTGGTAGAGGCTTTAGAGTTGACTACCGTGTCCAAAAGGCAAAATTAGGAAGGAAATCCCGAGAAGTTCGGGGTTCGGTTGCGTTCGATTCGAGCTCTGCTCGTTGCGTCCTGCTCGGATACGGGAGGAAGAGGGGAGAGGCGCTGACTTGCGGGCCCGGGCGATCAGTGGCACAAGGAGGAGGAGTGCGGGCTCACCCGCACTGGGCCTTTAGCCGAGCCGGCCCAAGAGGGGGAAGGAGCCTGCGGCTGGTGGGCCATCAGGCCGAAATGGAGGGAGATACCGGGCCAAAAGGAGAAAACGGAGGAGAGAGGGAGAAGAAAGCTTTTGGCATTTTCCAGAAATTGATAATTTTCCAAAAGACTTTTGAATACAAATTCAAACTAAGATTTGATTGGTTTTCGAAATCCACTCAGCACATAAACACAAATGCCCAGCATGAATTCTCAAACATGTTGCTACATGATAAATTTTAATTCTCCAAAACATATATAGCTTAATTATATTAAATGCATAGCAAGAGAAACATAATTAAATCAATTTAGCACTTTTCAAAACAAAGCAATTTTTGGAGTGTTACATCTATCGGCTTGTGGTGTGCAGGTGCTATGCCTAGTGACAATGGTCAATGGCGTGGAGAAGGTCGAGTAGAGGCTTGCCGTGCCGATGGACTGAGAGCGGTGAAGGGCGGAAGCGGGGCTCGTACTGAGGGACCATGGGCGCTGACGGACTAGCTGTGGTGGCTAGTACTTGGCACCGGCGAGTGCGAGAAGACATGGAGGTAGACCGAGTCGATCAAGTCAAGACGGTGCACGCGCGAGTCGAGCGGAGGCTCAGGGGACTCGGAGTCTGACCGGGCGAAGACAAGGTGGCTCGAGTCGAGTGGTTTGGTGGTTTGGGCCTCAACACCATCCGAGGGCAGTTTCCGAGTTTGGGCCTCAAAACTCGGGGTTCGGTAGTTGAGCCCAAAGCTACCGGCAGTGGGTTTCCTGGGTTTGGGCCTCAAAACCTAGGCGGAGCTTCCGAGGAAGCGGGGATGGCACATGGTGGAATCCTGGAGTTTGCGTTGAGGCGACGGAAACTCCTGGCAGGAAGCGGGGCCGTCCATTCAAATCGAGGAAGATATTTTCCGGAGCTTGGACTGCAATGCTTAGGCTAGGTAGTTCACTCATGTATCTAGGGTGGTCTTTGGGAAATAGACAAAGCCCTGTTAAATAGAGGATGAAGGGGTATCCTCATCCTCATCTCTTGCATTACTCTTTCTCCCACCTATTCCTAGGTTTTCCCTTCCCTAGTTTCTTCTTGCTTGAGATCCACCGCGTCACCGGTGTAAGAACTTGTGATTGTTGCGAGGAATCGGAGGCCGTAACCTCCGTAAGCCATGGTGGCTTCGATTTCGTGATTGTGTCCCCGTTTTGCTTTTGCTCTCTCTTTTTCCTGAGATGATTTCTCTTTGTTGAGAGTAGCTTTGCAAAATCGACTTGAACCAAGTTGTTCGTAATCGTGAGGAGCTTCTTTGCACCAAAGGAATTCTCCTCAAACCTCACGAGTGTCTAGATCTGGTGTTTTCTTTGTGGCGTTCTTCGTTTTCCTCTTTCTTCCCCAAATCCGAGTGTTCTCGTTTATCCTCTCCAAATTGAGCGATGATTTCTTCGGGATAGCTCCCCAACTGCACTAGGATCATGCCTACAAAGTTTGGTTGCAGTTGGTGATCATTTGGTTGAGTTTTGAGAAGATTTGGCGGAGTGGAAACGATTTTCGCGAGGAACAGTTTTCTACTCAAAGCGTCGGACCACCTTTCCCCTGAGCTCCGGACCAAGGCAAGTGGTCCGGTGGTCTTGTTTTTCCCTGTGTCAAGCAGAAAGGGGCGTCAGACCACTCTCTGGACTACTTGGCGATTGAGCTCCGGACCTTTGACGAGTGGTCCGATGGCTCTGCTGAGTTTTCCTACCACGCGTCGGACCACTCTCCTTGGTCCGACGGGGTAGTCCGGTGGTCTGGTCCGGAGGTCAGTAGCTTACTGGACTGTCTGGCGGGTGAGCACCGGACCAGTCTCCAGTACCACCAGACTAGTCCGGAGCCTCTGGTCCGGAGCTAGGGTGCGTACTATTTTGGCGTGTCTCGGCTGGCGTTGGCGTCGGACCTGAGCTCCGGACTACTTGCCATAGTCCGGTGGCTTTGTCCTCAACTGGTTTGGAGCATCTGTTGGTACTGTTTTTCCTCAGTTCTTTTCGCGGTTTGTTTCTCCGAGTTCGTGGCTAGCTCCACTGTGTTCCTAGGACATCTCCTAGAACATCCACCCACTTGTGGGTCGTGAGCCTAGCTCTTGCTTTGGGACGTGCGTGGGACAAGGGTCAAGTTCTTCCGAAAGGAATTTTTATTTGGCTCCCATTCACCCCCCCCCTCTGGTCGCCGTTTCCGGTCCTTCAATTGGTACCAGAGCCGGTTAAGGATCAATCCACCTTACACGATTCTTGATCCGCGAAGGCGACATGAAGCAAGGTGCTGGTAAACCTCCCTACTTCGATGGAACCAACTTTGCCTATTGGAAGGTGCGCATGTCGGCTTACCTCCAAGGGCTTGACACAAAGTTTTGGGAGATTTGTGAGAATGAGAACTACGTGGTTCTTGAGGCTCGAATCACCGATGCCCAGGTTTCGCAGCATACATCTAATGCAAGAGCCTGTAGCATTCTCTTCTCTTGTCTTTCTCTTCCGGAGTTTGAGCGGGTTTTGAGTCTCACTACGGCACGGGAGATCTGGCAAACACTCTTGAGATATCATGAGGGAAACCCTCAGATCAATTCCAAACTTTTTGACACATCTTGTAGAGAGTACGAGAACTTTTCTCAGTTGGCCGGCGAATCTGTTGACGGGATGTTCACTCGCTTCCAATCTATCGTCAACAAGATGCGTGCTAGTCGAGCCAACTTGCCTTATGATGATCATGAGATGGCTATCAAGCTTTTGCATGCTCTTGATCGGAAGGTGTGGGAGATGAAGGTGGCTGCCATACAGGAGTCACCGGGCTATGATGCCCTGACCGTGGACGAGCTGTTCAGCAAGCTCAAGTCCTCGGAGATTGACTACCAGACCCGGGCCAAGCTTGAAAACCCGTCGAAACCATCTATGGCGTTGGTTTCTGGCCCTGGCGGTACGTCTTCTTCCTCCTCTGACCCTACACATTATTTGTTCGCTTTGTCTTTGATTTTTGTGACAGAGGATCAAGTGGAGGCTCTTGGAGATGATGAGCTGGCTTTGGTCACCACCAAGTTATCACGGTTTCACAACAACCGTTTGAACCATTGGCGTGGTGGCTCAGCCAAGGGGTGCTACCGTTGTGGTGATGAGGATCACTTCATCGCAAATTGCCCCAAGAAAGCTGCGGGTGACTTCACCAAGCGCAACGACAAGCGCGAGCATCACTTCGAGGACAAGCGCAAGCCCAAGGGTGGCTACCACTGAAGGTCCTCCAAGAAGGTGATCGACAAGGTGAAGGCCAAGCACCGAGCCTTCCTTGCCTCCCTCAGCGACATCGATGCCTCCTCCGACGGAGGTTCTTCTTTGAGCGATGATGAGTAAAAGGGAAAGGTTGAGGACAAGCTTAACGGCCTATGCTTCTACGCCGACGCCAAGCACGGTGGTTTTTGCACCATGGAGATTGAAGAAGGCAAGGTCGGGAAGCGCAAGGATGGCCCCGACTACGACTACGACTCCGACACACCCGAGGTACCACCCACCGTCGAGTCCCTCTCTCTTGAGATTGAGTCTCTAAACGACGCCTTGATGAGTCAAGATGCGTTGCTCAAGCGTTTTGTTGTCGAGAGAAACGACTTTAAGGCGAAATACCTTAGCGCGCTTCATGAGCTAGATTTTGCTAAGGCGTCTGTGGTGGTTATCGAGGAGGTAGTGTGATGCTTGCGCCATTCACATGTCTGATCTTGTCACTCTCCAGGACAAGTATGGCACTCTACTTGAGGAGGTCAGTGAGCTGAAGGCTAGGCCTAGCTTACTTGGTGCGTGCAAGTCTTGCTTAGGCTTGCGTTCTGAGTTGACACAAAGAGATGCTAGGATTGTTGTGCTAGAGAAGGTCAGCTCAGATAGCACTAGAGAGTCGGAACGCTTTGAGGCTTTGGAGCTTGAGATCGCATCGTGCAGACATGACAAGATGCGTACCGAGGAAGAAAACACACACCTTCAGTCCATCTTGAGCTGGGTGTCTTGCCGAGAGCCGCAATTGGGGATGATGCTTAGCCAATGCAAAAGGGCTGGCAGCACGGGAGTAGGCTTTGCTATAGGTGGGAAGGATGATAGCATGTTCGGTAAGATCGGTGAGTGCAGTGGTTTGCGCAAGAATGAGAAACCCACCACAACTCCCAAGCTTACCAAGATCATTCCACCTAAGCCTACCAACCCCTCTGAGTTTCCTGTGAGAGATGGTGTGTTTGAAGAGCCACCCAAAACCACTCCACAGAAGCAAGTGTGGATTGCAAAACCGAACCATCTTCGCAACCCACTTGACACACTGCCAGACATCTCTAGTGATCCCCTTCCTAAGAAATCTAGAGCCACCCAACCCAACAAGAGAGTGCCTACCAAGAGTATGGTGAGGTACCATTGTGAGTATTGTGAGCGGGATGGGCACTTGGCTGAGTTTTGCTTTAGGAGGAAGAGAGATGATCGGAGGTAGGTTGAGTTGAACAACCGGGACATGTACCACCCATGAGTTGGGGTACAATGCCTCAAGGTGCTAGGTCTCAGAAGGCGAGACCACGTGGTGGTCGTGCCCGACGGGGTACCGGTCGTGACCCATACGACTACGGGCCTCGTGGCGGTGGCTTTACTCCACCCTTCTTTAGCGGACCACGTTTTCCCCATCGTGGTGATCGCTATCCTCCCGTGGGGTAGGAGACGTTTGGTTTTTCTCCTAACCCATTCTTTGGGCAAGTGGGACAACACTGGTATCCTTCACAGTTTACTAACCCCAGTGTTGGTCCATTTTCTCACCCTATGTCTTTTTATTGATATAGGAAGGAGGACTGGAGGAGACTTGGCTTGTGGATTCCGGATGCTCACGCCATATGACCGGAAGTGCCAAGTGGTTCTCCAGCCTCGACCACGTGCACCACACCGAGTATATCACATTCGGGGACAAGAGTAAAGGTAAGGTTGTCTCCCGAGGGTCGATTCGAGTGAACTCCCTTTTCTCCTCAAGGATGTTGCTTTGGTTGCGAATTTGCATTTTAACCTTCTTTCGGTTTCGCAACTCCTTGATGACGGTTTTGAAGTGAATTTCAAGCCTAATCTCTCTCGGATTTTAGACTCTCGTGGTGAGCTTGTTTGCTGGATTTTACCCTTCGGGAAGGTTTTTTGTGCGGATTTTTCTATCTCTTTAGGACCTACTCATTGTCTTCTTGCTGGTTCTTCTTCCGAGCTTTGGATGTGGCATAGGGGATTGAGACATTTGAGTTTTGACTTGCTTGCAAGGCTTAGCTCAATGGACCTTATCCAAGGATTGCCAAAGCTAAAGTTCGAGAAGGATTTGGTTTGCCATCCTTGCAGGCATGGCAAGATGGTTGCTGCTTCCCATCCTCCTATGACTAAGGTCATCACCACTCGACCCGGTGAGCTCTTACACATGGACACAGTTGGTCCATCTCGGGTCAGATCAGAAGGAGGGAAGTGGTATGTGGTTGTAGTCGTTGATGACTACTCGAGATACTCTTGGGTGTTCTTTTTGGAGAGTAAGGATGAGGCTTTTCGACTTGTTCGAGATCTGATTTTGAGATTGCAAAATGAGCTATCTAAGAATGCCATGAGAACTATCCGCAGTGACAATAGCACAGAATTCAAGAATGCTCAATTTGCAACTCTTTGCTCTTCTTTGGGTCTCGATCACCAGTTTTCCTCACCTCACACTCTCCAGCAGAACGGTGTTGTTGAGCGCAAGAATCGGACCCTTGTTGAGATGGCTAGGACGATGCTTGATGTGCATAGGACTCCTAGGCGGTATTGGGCCAAAGCACTCAGTTCTACTTGCTATGTTTCCAATCTCATTTTTCTCCGAGCTTTCAAGAAAAAGACCTCTTATGAGCTGCGATTTGGGAAACCACCCAAGGTAAGTCACCTACGGGTGTTTGGGTGAAGGTGCTTCATCCTCAAAAAGGGCGGTAAGTTGGATAAATTTGAATCACGGTCGTCTGACGGTATCTTTCTTGGTTATTCTACTCACTCTCGTGCTTATCGTGCACTTAACCTAGAAACTAACTGAGTGATGGAGACTTGTGAGATTACATTCGATGAAACTATGCCCTGTGTTTCCACTGCTTTTGAGCTTGCAGGTGATGATGAGGTGAACACTAGCATTTTTGTGGAGGAGGAGCAGGATGATGCCGATTGGGGTGATCCCAAGCCAACTCCACTGGCTGCCCCCGCCAACCCTGCGACGTCTACTTTGGCTCACGGTCCCGACCCGACTACTTCCTCTACATGGGGGCCGTTCGAGCAGCTTCCTCAGTCCGTGCCCGTTGCACCTGAGGGAGCTCTAGCTGCTGTTGAGGGGGAGTCCACTTCGTCCAAGCAGGCTCCCCACCACATCCAGCGGTAGCACCCGCCGGAGAACATCATCGGTGACATAGACCGTCGAGTCACGTGGTCCAGGTCCTATATCTCTCACTTTGCTCATTCGGCTTTTGTCGCTTCTTTTGAGCCCCGAGATGTTGGACACGCTTTGATGGATCCGGATTGGGTTAATGCCATGCATGAGGAGTTAGAAAACTTTGAGCGAAATCGCGTTTGGGTCTTAGTTCCTCCACCACCTAGTTGCCACCCTATAGGTACCAAATGGGTTTTCAAAAACAAACAAAGTGAGGATGGGGTGGTAGTGCGCAACAAGGCTAGGTTGGTAGCTCAAGGGTTTTGTCAAAAGGAGGGAATAGACTATGAGGAAACCTTTGCGCCCATAGCTCGTTTAGAAGCCATTAGAATCCTTCTTGCTTTTGCGGCTTCTAAGGGGTTTAAAATTTTTCAAATGGACGTTAAAAGTGCTTTCTTAAACGACTACATAGAGGAGGAAGTTTATGTTAAACAACCTCCCAGTTTCGAAAATCCCAAGTTTCCAAACCATGTTTTTAAACTTCACAAAGCTTTGTATGGTTTGAAACAACCACCTAGAGCATGGTATGATAGGCTAAAAACCTTTTTGCTTGCTAAGGGCTTTAAAATGGGATCGGTAGATAAGACGTTGTTTCTCCTCAAGCAAGGCAAAGACACTCTCCTTGTCCAAATATACGTGGATGATATCATCTTTGGTGGTTCTTATCATGCTCTTGTTGCCAAGTTTGCAGATATTATGAGCAGGGAATTTGAGATGAGCATGATGGGAGAGTTGACTTTCTTTCTCGGGTTGCAAATCAAGCAAACCCGGGAAGGGACGTTTGTGCACCAAGGCAAGTACACGAAGGATATCTTGAAGAAGTTTGACATGGGTCAGGCAAAGCCCCTCTCGACGCCCATGTCGACTACGACTGCCTTGGATGCGGACGAGGAAGGAGAGGCGATGGATCAGACGGAGTACCGAAGCATGATCGGGTCGCTTCTGTACTTGACAGCGACTCGGCCGGACATTCAGTTCGTCGTTTGCTTGTGTGCACGCTTTCAGGCGTCCCCATGGACTTCGCACAAGCAGGCGGTGAAACGTATCATGAGGTACTTGCGCTTCACTCCCGAATTTGGACTTTGGTTTTCCACCTCTTCTTCTCTTGTGCTTTGCGGTTATTCTGACGGCGACTTTGCCGATTGCCGACTTGATCGGAAGTCCACTTCTGGGACGTGCCAGTTTCTCGGGTCTTCTTTGGTTTCTTGGTCTTCTCGCAAACAGTCTAGCGTGGCACAGTCGACGTGCGAAGCTGAGTACGTTGCCGCGGCTAGTTGTTGCTCGCAGTTGATTTGGATGATTGCCACTTGGAGAGATTTCGGTCTTGAGCTTACTAAGGTGCCTCTGCTTTGCGATAGCCCGAGTGCAATTAGTGTGGCTAAAAATCCTGTGCTTCATTCAAAGAGCAAGCACATTGAGGCTCGCTTTCACTTCTTGCGAGATCATTATGAGAAGGGCGACATTGACATCCGGCATGTCGAGACCCAAAACCAGCTTGCGGATATTCTCACAAAGCCTTTGGATCAAGCTGCGTTTTCTCGCCTTCGGGGCGAGTTGGGTGTTTGCTTTCCTTTTTAGAGGAGGAAAGTTTTGTGTATCATAGTTCCTTTTGGTTCTTTTTGTCTTTTCTTTGTCCTTCTTCTAATTTGGTGTCGTGTTAGTGTGAGTTGGTGTCATTACTTTTTGCATCTCATTTGCATTTGTGACATAGTTCATTTTAAGCTTCATATCTATAGCTGATATAATGAATCTATGCTCTGTTTGAGGTATTTTATGTGTCTATGGTGTTGTCTAACTTAGACTCTTTTTGATCTTTATGATATGCAATAGAGCTAAGTTAGAAAAGCTTTAAAACTGAATTTAAATTCCCCATGTCACCTCTGAAATGGCACTAGCATGTGTAGGCTTTTGAAGATCCTTCTTGTCTGCCTTGTATATAGCTTGTAACTATGGCTCTTCATTGTTTCATTCACTACCTTTGAGCACCATGATTAATATCTAAAATAAAATTTCTCTTTGTTTTGTGAATTAGAAAGATCGAGTTGGGTCTGCATTGTGAGCACTTCACCGTGTGTTCGAGACTGCTTCTCATATGGGTCGATACTTGAGCGGTGTCATGTATGACAAAAACCGGTACGTCAAGTTCTTTGACTTCGCCCGGTTGGTAAGCAGTGGCATCACTTTGCTGACAACCACTCGCATACAACTTAAATGTGCCTAAAACTGAAATTTGGCTGCAAAACTCTGAAATTTGAAAAATTCTTTCAGTTGGGTCATTGGCTTGTTGTATGAACTTTGCTAGGGATAATTTTACTTGCTATACATGAGATTGCTTTGAGATAGATCCTATCTTGTTTGCCATGTTTAGTTGTCTCTAGGAGGTGATACCCATTCCTTGCTCTCACATGATATGCTCTCTAAAATAGCTTCTAAAGTGATCTTAAGCTCAACTTGAGTCTTTGTTGGGCACGTAGAGCCTCTCCTATTCTCACAGGATCACATCACTTAGAGCATCTATTCATTGTCTTAGCTCTAAGTATGAAGCTTTTGCACTTCATGGCATTTGTAGCTAGATCCTGAGTTGTTGATGTTTGATAAGCTACATGTGTCAATAAGGGGAGAGATGTGCATTTCATTCCATTTTCAGCCATCTACTTCCAAGGGGGAGCAAATGTGCTTTTTGAGTTTCTTTTTGAGCTTAATTGGTATCTTTTTGACTTGGCTCTTTTCACCCCTTCTTGGTATCTTGAGAATGCTAGTTCCTAGGGGAGCTTTTGCTAGATGTGTTAAGCCTTTGCCTCTTCTGGAGAGTCTAGCTTGCTTTGTTGGCTTCGACAGGTTTTCAATTGTTTCTTGAGCATTAAGGGACATAAGTGGTTTCAATTAGTATCTTTTGAGCTCCCTTAGTGCTTAAATTAGTTTTAGTGCTTAAATTGGTTTTCTGAGCTTTGAGAGTTTGTGATTGGTATCTTGGACTTGCTAGCGGTGTTGAGCCCGTTTCTACATCTTCTCGAGGGCTAGCTTTGTTTTGCTTGGCTGCGTCAAGCCGTTTCCCATGTGCTTTTGTTTGGCTTCAGTAAGTGGCTTTGTCATGAGACGCTTTTGTGGATGCGTTTTGAATTGGTATCGTTTTGCTTCTCTAAGTGACCCCGTTTTGGCTTACTTAGCTTTTTGGTCATTTGGAAAGCTTTACCTTGTGGCTCAAATCTGAAATGCACTTGTGTTGACAATGCACTCATCAAGGGGGAGATTGCGAACACATGGTGGATAAGTACCCATGTATGTTCAGTTTTGATGATGAGTGATTGACCAACACGTGAGTGTTTCAGTTTGAGTGGCTTACCTTAACCTCTGCGAAAGCAGAAATGCGTGCTTGTCTATCGGCTTGTGGTGTGTAGGTGCTATGCCTAGTGACAGTGGTCAACGGCGTGGAGAAGGTCGAGTAGAGGCTTGCCGTGCCGATGGACTGAGAGTGGGGAAGGGCGGAAGCGGGGCTCGGACTGAGGGACCATGGGCGCCGGCGGACTAGCTATGGTGGCTAGTACTTGGCACCAGCGAGTGCGAGAAGACGTGGAGGTTGACCGAGTCGGCCGAGTCAAGACGGTGGACGCGCGAGTCGAGCGGAGGCTCAGGGGACTCGGAGTCCGACCGGGCGAAGACAAGGTGGCTCGCATCGAGTGGTTTGGTGGTTTGGGCCTCAAAACCATCCGCGTCGGTTTCCGAGTTTGGGCCGCAAAACTCGGGGTTCGGTAGTTGAGCCCAAAGCTACTGGTGGCGGGTTTCCTGGGTTTGGGCCTCAAAACCTAGGCGGAGCTTCCGAGGAAGTGGGGATGGCACGTGGCGGAATCCTGGAGGTTGCATCGAGGCGACGACAACTCCTGGCAGGAAGCGGGGTCGTCCATTCAAATCGAGGAAGATATTTTCCGGAGCTTGGACTGCAATGCTTAGGCTAGGTAGTTCATTCATGTATCTAGGGGGGTCTTTGGGAAATAGCCAAAGCCCTGTTAAATAGAGGATGAAGGGGTATCCTCATCCTCATCTCTTGCATTACTCTTTCTCCCACCTATTCCTAGGTTTTCCCTTCCCTAGTTTCTTCTTGCTTGAGATCCACCGCATCACCAGTGTAAGAACTTGTGATTGTTGCGAGGAATAGGAGACCGTAACCTCCGTAAGCCATGGTGGCTTCGATTTTGTGATCGTGTCCTCGTTTTGCTTGTGTTCTTCGCGTTTTGCTTTTGCTCCCTCATTTTCCCGAGATGATTTCTCTTTGTAGGGAGTAGCTCTTGCAAATCCATTTGAACCAAGTTGTTCGTATTCGTGAGGAGCATCTTTACACCAAAGGAATTTTCCTCAAACCTCACGAGTGCGTAGATCGGGCGTTTTCTTTGTGGAGTTCTTCGTTTTGCTCCCTTTTCCCCCAAATCCTCGTTTTCCTTTAACTCGCACCAAATTGAGCGATGATTTCTTAGGATTAGCTCCCCAACTGTACAAGGATCATGCCTACAAAGTTTGGTTGCAGTTGGTGACCATTTGGATCGGAGAAAGTTTCGGTGAAGAGAAAAACGAGTTTCGCGTTTCTGTGCTCCGTTTGAGGGCGTCGGACGCTCTAGGGTTTGGCGTTGGACGGTCCGTCGGTGTTGCGTAGGACGGTCGTACATGCTGACGTCAGCGTCCATCACTCGTTCTGTCTGCGTCTGTTGGTTTTGGCGTCAGACGGTCCTCAGAGTCCGTCGCCCAGCGTCCGTCGCATTTGTGTGTTGCGCTTTTCTGTTTTACTCTCGGGTAGACCGACGGACGATCGTCTCAGCGTCCGTCGCCGACCGTCCGTCGCCCCTGCAGTTTTTCTGTGTCTGTTAGGCTCTCTGGAAGGCCGACGGACGCTCGCCTAAGCGAGCGTTGCGCTGTCTTCCAGCGTCCGTCGCCTCTGCTGCTTGCTGCGAGTTTCCGTTTTCATCACGGTTTGTCTTGTTGGTTTTGTAGCTAGCTCAGCTGTGTTCCTAGGACTTCTCCCAGAACATCCACCCACTTGTGGGTCGTGAGCCTAGCTTGCCCTTTGGGAAGTGTTTGGGACAAGGGTCAAGATCTTCCGAAAGGAATTTTTATTTGGCTCCCATTCACCCCCCCCCCCCTCTGGTCGCCGTTTCTGGTCCTTCAAAAACAACTTTCAAAACTAAATTCGGATTATATGAGTGGTTAGTAATGCCCTTTGGTTTAACTAATGCACCTAGTACTTTCATGAGATTGATGAATGAAGTTTTAAGAGCTTTTATTGGCCGATTTGTGGTGGTTTATTTTGATGATATATTGATTTATAGCAAGTCTTTGGACGAACATATGGATCACTTACGTGCTGTTTTTGATGCTTTACGCGATGCACGTTTATTTGGTAACCTTGAGAAGTGCATCTTTTGCACGGATCGAGTCGCTTTTCTTGGTTATGTTGTTACTCCACAAGGAATTCATGTGGATGAGCAAAAAATTGAAGCCATAAAGAGCTGGCCGGTTCCTCAAACCATCACCCAGGTGAGAAGCTTTCTTGGCCTTGCAGGTTTCTATCGTCGCTTCGTCAAGGATTTTAGCGCCATTGCTGCCCCCTTGCATGATTGACAAAGAAAGGTGTGTTGTTCAAATGGGGTAAGGCACAAGAGGAGTCCTTTGAAACTTTGAAGGACAAGCTAACACATGCGCCATTGCTGCAACTTCCAAACTTTGGTAAGACTTTTGAGCTAGAATGTGATGCTAGTGGAGTTGGCATTGGAGGTGTGTTGATGCAAGAAGGTAAGCCCATTGCATACTTTAGTGAAAAATTACATGGCCCTGTTCTTAATTACTCTATGTATGATAAGGAATTGTATGCACTTGTACGTTCTTTAGAGACGTGGCGTCATTATTTATGGCCTAAGGAATTTGTTATACATTCAGATCATGAATCGCTTAAGTATCTTCGTTCTCAAAATAATCTGAATCGTAGACATGCTAAGTAGGTTGAATTTATTGAATCTTTTCCTTATATTATCAAACACAAGAAAGGGAAAGATAATATAATTGCTGATGCGTTGTCTAGACGATATACTATGATGTCCCAACTTGATTGTCGAATTTTTGGGATTGAATCAATAAAAGAAACATATGTGATTGATCTTGATTTTCAAGATGTGTTGCTGAATTGTAAAGAGGGTCGTACATGGAACAAGTTTGTGATTAATGATGGCTTTGTATTTAGAGTTAACTGTCTGTGCATTACAGTTGGTTCCGTTCGTTTGTTGTTATTGCAGGAAGCGCATGGAGGAGGACTGATGGGCCATTTTGGTGCTAAGAAGACGGTTGATATTTTGGCGACACACTTCTTTTGGCCACAAATGAGGAGAGATGTTGAGCGTTTTATGGCACGCTGCACCACATGTCAAAAAGCTAAGTCTCGTTTGAATCCGCATGGTTTGTATATGCCTCTTCATGTTCCTTCTATTCCTTGAGCAGATATTCCGATGGACTTTGTTTTGGAATTGCCTAGGACTAAGAGGGGGAGGGATAGTATTTTTGTTGTTGTGGATCGATTCTCTAAGATGGCACATTTTATACCATGTCATAAAAGTGATGATGCCATTTATATTGCTGACCTCTTTTTCAAAGAGATTGTTCACTTGCATGGTATGCCTTCTACTATTGTTTCAGATCGTGATGCTAAATTCTTGAGTCACTTTTGGCGTACTTTATGGAATAAGTTGGGTACAAAACTGTTGTTTTCAACAACTTGTCACCCACAAACCGATGGACAAACAGAGGTTGTGAACTGTACTTTGGGCACCATGTTGAGAGTTGTTTTGAAGAAAAATTTGAAGATGTGGGAAGAATGTTTGCCTCATGTGGAGTTTGCTTACAATCGGGCAACACATTCTACCACCAAGGTAAGTCCTTTTCAGGTAGTGTATGGTTTTAACCCTCGCGCTCCAATTGATCTTTTTCCTTTACCTACCAATGAAAGAACACATAGTGATGCTACTGCACGTGCTGAATTTATTCATCAATTGCATGCAACCACTAAAGAAAATATTGAAAAGATGAATGAAAAGTATAGAATTGCTGGTAGTAAAGGTAGAAAAGAAGTTAAACTTGAACCGGGTACTTTAGTATGGTTACATTTGAGAAAAGATAGGTTTCCAGCATGAATCAAAATTAATGCCAAGAGCTGCTGGTCCATATAAAATCATTGAAAAAATAAATGACAATGCATACAAACTTTAGTTGCCACCCGAGTTCGGGGTTAGTCCTTCTTTCAACATTTCAGATTTGAAGCCATATTTGGGAGAAGAAGGTGACCTTGAGTCGAGGATGACTCCAATTCAAGAGGGGGAGGATGATGAGGACATCACTCCTTCGGATGCACACCATGATCCTCTGCTGGACATTCAAGGTCCAATCACAAGAGCTCGCGCACGACAATTAAATTTAGAGGTGAGCTCGTTCCTAAGCAAGTCTTTATATAATTTTGAGAATAGATTGGTACCTAATGATTATATTGTACTTAGGAATCATGGAGAGGACCAAGGAATGCATAAGGGAGGGTTTGGAGGCGTGGAGGACCAGCAAGGGCGCCCAAGTCAAGTTGGAGGCCCAAGTGAAGTCGACTTCGAGTCAGTTTCGGAGTCCAGGACCAGCAAGGAGTAAAACAAACACCCAGGACGCATCTGGACTCCATTTTTGATGATTCATCCATGGTTGGAAAGATAATTTCATAAGGAAACCAATCGAATTGGTTTGAGGCCCAAATTATTTCTGAATCGTCGGGAATCGTGGAAACAAGTCAGCGTCTAGAATATGTTCCCGTGCTGCGTCACCGTTTTTGGCCCGTTGGGTCGTGTATCGTCGTTGAGCCCACTAGGGGGGCGTGTCCAGGGGTGGCGACGACCCTTAGACCTATAATACCGGACGCCGCCGCTCTCGTTAGGTTTTGGGTTTTTCTTAGATTATTCGACGACCCTTAGACCTATAATACCGGACGCCGCCGCTCTCGTTAGGTTTTGGGTTTTTCTTAGATTATTTCTGTCAAGAACAGTTTCGCCGTTTCATCGGTTCGTAAGACCCCAACTCGTGAGATTAATCATACATCTGCAATTTGGTTGCATTCTTCCTTGTTCTTGCTTGTGTTCTTCGATTCACAGGCAAAGGACTTAGCCTTCTTGGCGAGGTCAACCGTGCAATGCCGGATGATAACTAGAGGAGACGTGGTGCTGCGATTGCAGGGTTTTCGGATCGTGTTGTTTGGAAGCCGGATCGACTTGTGTCTCGTTTCCACCAAATCGAGAGTTACCAGAACCTTTCGGAAGATTGGGAACCCTAGTTCACATCAGAAGTGATATTTTTATTGCATATCATGAGAAGTGCTTGCAGTTATTAAAGGAATTCAGAGAATATCGTCTTGAACACATTCCTAGGTTGCATAATGAAGAAGCCAATCGATTGGCGCAACATGCTTCGGGATATCAGCCGATTCAAGAGGTAATGACATCAGTAATGGTTGCCGATGACTGGAGAAAAGAGATTGCCGATTACTTAAGAGATCCATCTAGGAAAGTTGAAAGACGGTTGAGGGTTCAGGCTACAAAGTATGTGCTCCTTGATGACGAGTTGTATTATCGTACAATTGATGGAGTTTTACTCAGATGCCTTAATGGAGAGGAATCGAAGAGGTTGATGGGTGAAATTCATGAAGGGGTATGTGGAGCGCACCAATCGGCGTTCAAAATGAAGTGGATGATTAGGCGAAATGGATATTATTGGCCGACAATTCTTGAGGATTGTTTTGAGTACTTCAAAGGGTGTCAAGATTGTCAGAAGTTCGGTAATATTCAGAGGGCGCCTGCATCGGCAATGAATCCTATAATCAAGCCTTGGCCGTTTAGAGGATGGGCCATTGATCTCATCGGTGAAATTTACCCACCATCGAGCAAGGGGCATAAATTTATACTCGTTGCTACTGATTATTTCACGAAGTGGGTTGAAACTATTCCTTTGAACAATGTGACATAGGCAAACATGATAGATTTTGTGAAGGAGCATATATTTTACCGATTCGGAATTCCTCAGACTATTAGGACTGATCAAGGAACCATGTTCACGTCGGGAGAGTTTGATGAATTTGCTATCGGTATGGGGTTCAGAGTATTGAATTCTTCCCCTTATTATGCTCAAGCTAATGGTCAGGCTGAAGCAACTAATAAGGGAATAATTAAGCTTATCAAGCGCAAGATTGAAGAGAACCCTAGGAGGTGGCATACAGTGCTGAATGAAGCTTTGTGGTTGTATCGGATGGCGTTTCATGGTGCTACTAAGGTTTCACCATATCAGTTGGTGTACGGATACGATGCTGTCCTACCTTGGAAAATTAAAACTGGTTCTAGACGATTGTTTTCCCAAGACCAGTTAGCAGCGAATGAATATGTCATCCTTATGAAGGATGAGTTAGAAGACCTAGCGGGTCATCGGCTAAGAGCTCTAATCAGTATCGAGGAGAATAAGAAAAGGGTTGCCAGATGGTATAACAAGAAGGTGAAGGTAAAAGAATTCACCGATGGTGATTTGGTGTGGAAACTAATTTTACCGATTAGGACTAAAAGTTCGAAGTTTGGGAAGTGGTCTCCTAATTGGGAAGGTCCTTTTCGGATAAATCATTCTGTTTCTGGCAATGCTTATATTTTGGAGACTCTCGAAGGAGTTGCATTTTCCATGGCAATAAATGGTAAATATTTGAAGAAGTATTATCCTAGTATCTAGATGGATGCATGAAATGAGGTAAATATGAATACCGATGATAGAGTTATCGTACAAAACATTGGTAGAAAAGCGTTGACATTACATTACAAGAGTATCAGTTGTCAAATCCAAATATAACAAATTACAACAAGGATCGAATAGATAAAATCGCACGGAGGCGAACTTGGTCGGCTTCTTCTATTTCCTTGGCATCGTCATCGGCAGTGCCCTCAACTGGCTTGATTTTTCTCCTCAGCAGGAGAGCTTCACGGGCACAAGCATCTCTCTCTTGTTGCAGGACCTTAGTAGCAATAGGGAGTTGAGCTTTCTTCTGGTTGACTGAGTCTAAGGCTGCATCTACTTTCTTCAGCTCAGCTAACAGTTCTTCTTTATGTGCCGATAGACGAGTGATCTCTTGTTCAAGCGCACTGTTGGAGGCTTCGGCCGATGTCTTTGTGTTTGTCGTCTGCAGTTTGCTTAAACTTGAGTATTTCTTCTTCGAACTTTGCTTGAGCGGCTCTATCGGCAATACATCGTGAAGCTCTTTGATATTTCAGTTGTCGACTCTCGAGAAATGCCGCTTGGAAGAGCAGTTCTTCAACACCGGCAGGTAATTGATCTTGAATTTCTCTGAAAGCTATTCTTATTGCACTAGAATCTTGGATTAGTTCAGGTGTATTTTGGTGCAGTAGGAGTAGCAGTGCTTCGAGTTTGGATTTCACTTCTGCTGATAGAACCGTTGAAGCTTGAGCAACGCTTTCTCCTTCTTCATCGTCATCCGGGACGTTGATGGCAAAAGAGAATAAGCTATTGGGAGAGTCTTGAGCCTGAATAGAGAAGGATTAAAATTTGTCGGCTACAAGCTTGTGCCGGGCGACTTCATGATAAATGTTTTCAGTTTACCTGCTTTAAAGCAATTTCTCGCCTTTGACTTGACAGAGTAGCTAATGCAACCGTATCTTGAGGATCGGCAATAGTTGCCAATGAACTTGCCTCAGCAGGAGGGATGGTTGGTGCTGGTACTGGTGTTGATGCTGGTGTTGCTTCCGCTATTGCTGACCTCTGTGGTGATGTTGTTGTCCCTTGGTTAGGAATTTCGTCCGGTGCTGATGCTGGTGCCAATGCTGATGTTGTTTCTTTTGTTCTAGCTAAATCTTGCGGTGACGGCGCTGTCCCTTGGATAGGAATTTCAGCCTGTGATTGGCCAAGGATAGTTGCCGATGCTAGCTCTGGTGGTGGCGTATCGCTAGGAGGTCGAAGAGACGCGGCCGGTGATGTCAATGGAGCTGATGGCTTCTTACGTTTTGGTCGGGGAGCAGCACTTGAAGAGCCTTATCGTTTTGACCCTTACACTTGGGGGCATCGACAGGTTGGGCCATAGAGGTTTGTACACTTGGGATGGCTGCCGATGAACTTGTCTGCTACAGAAGAGAATTTGGTGCAAAGTGAGTAAAAATTGTCGATTAAACATGTTATGATCGATACAGATAAACGAAGACTTGTTACCGTGAGGGCTTGTGCCAAAACGGCGGCAGCAGCGGTAGCATCATCTGTTGATAATGGTCGAGTTATGGTAGTAACCTTGGGAACTGCCTTGTGATGCATAAGGGCAGACAATGAAGGGGCCTTACTGTCGATTGTCGATGTAGGGTTCATCGGTCGCAAGTTGAAGTGTTTGCCGCTCTTGCTCTTTTTGGGGATCAAATCATTAACCTGTTGACAGAGGGTTAGTTACCGATACATTTGAAAAGTTAACGAAGTAGTATCAGAAATAAGCTTACCGCGTCATCGAGTATGATATGATCAGCATCAATCAAGTGCCGATAATAGTGTGATGATGGAGCAAATAGTTGGTCCTTCCACTCTTGCCACCAGGACTTGTATGATTCGGTAATAAAGGATGTCGGCGCCCAAGAAGATAAGTCGATGTTGGCTACATCGGCATGAGGAGAGAGAGTGAATATTTTATTCCAATTCATAGCACTGGAGATGACCTCTCTTGGTTTAATCACATTGACATAGCTAAGTTTGATCGGCAATTGACCGAATGCTAGTTGTCTTGCCGCTGCTGATGGATAATAGAACTCGTATGATGGATGAGAGTTCTTCCCGGTCTCGACGACGTTAACCGGAATAGCTCGGGGAATGAGGGTGGCTTTCATGATTTCTTAGTTTTGTGGTATATTCCCATCGGTAAGGTTGAAGGAGAGTGGAAATCGGTTGTTTTCATCGACATAAGGCCACCAGACTCGTTCCGCAGCAGGGATTCCACAGTAGAGCCTCTGGAAGAACATGCCGAATTGATCGACGTTGGCATCGGTTCCTGGTAGCACTATCATGGCTTCCCCGAAATTGAGTGGGGAACGGGTTGCCGATTCATCATCTTCAAAGACATAGTCTTCAGATATGTCTCTTGGAAACTGTTGGTTGAACAGATCAAATTGGAGACATTTGTGCATATGGGCATTCAGCCATAGGTTGATGAACCACCAAGGACCTCCAAGGTTCCGATGGGTTTGCCAAGTAGTAATTTTTCCGATACTTGATGTAGAAGGCGATAAACTGAACTAAGGAGGTATCGGCCAAGGGGAAATCCTCCACCAGCCAGAAGCTCTGCTGCGGGAAGATACATGTTGGTAGGCCTGACTGTTCTGCCACAGAAAACGAACTTCTCCAACCACATGTTAAGGAAGGTAGCGTGTTCCCTTGGGGCTACCGATCCAGTCTTCTGATACTCTTGGATGTATCCGGTCCAACCACCGATGTTGCGAGTACTTACCCGACGTTCAGACTTCCTGCGGAAGAGGGTGGCAGGATCGGCAGAAGAAACGTCGAGGCCGGTGAGCATATGTACATCGGCAAGGGTAGGGGTGGCTGGTCCATGTCTGAATAAAAATGCGTTCATTGTATCGGACCAGAAATAAGAAGTCGCAATCATCATATTTTCATTTTTGGCCATATCGGCAATGGACAGTCTGATGCATTGGTCGATGTTGCGCTCTAACCAATAAGTTGTTGTGATCTAGCTATCCTAAGGTACCAGTTCTACCACCCTTTGGTAGGTTTGGGCGAAGAGCAAAAGCTGTTTGTCCATAACCCTAGATTGAAATGCTCGGATCTAAAAGGGATGCGATTGGTTTCTGCGTTGATGAGATTGGTTGGATCGGCATTTCCCATTGGGCCTAAGCAGAAGAGATATTCTTGATCGGTAGGGATCACTATTTTGTTACGCATTTCCTAGATCTAGAAAGTAAAAAAAGGGAAGGGTGAAGGGATTGAAAAGCAATGCGGAAGGATAAAACTGCAGTATATATAATAGAGAAAGAAGAAAGATTACCGCGGAAGCAGTGAAGTTGATCGCCATTGGTAGAGTTCTTGCAAAGGTCGTGCCTCCTGATGAGAGAAGAAGAACCGCCACTGGAATAGTGCTCTTTGGAGATGACGTTGGGATGAAGATGAAAATGTGAGCTCAGGGTAAGAGAGAAGGCGGACGGTGGTCTTTATAGGCCTAGGTTAAAGGGCGTTTTCAAGTTTTCTTTTCTGACTGAGCAGGAATATGGAAGGATATCACATTGATTTGTGCGGTGATCGAGGAATTGTAACTGTTGGTGCTACAGTTACGGGAGTTGTTGGTAATTTACGGTGACGACGCGCGGTAATCGAAATGGAAATGGTATTTTGGAGGGAAAGATTACAATAGAGCGAATTTCGGTGCATAAGATATTTTATACTCTGAAATTGGGGGGCATGTGTTGACACCGTTTTTTGTACGTATCAATATGAACCGGATACACTGATCGATAGAAGGGTAGTTACACCGATCGGTAGAAAGATGGTTGCTTTTTCTATCGGCATCAGAATCCCACTAATCGGATTGTCGATGGAGACAAGAGATTGAAGAAATGAAAGAAGGTATTGGCTGATCAGAAGGGTGTTGCCGATGGAAATAGGAGAACATTGCCGATCGGGAATATTGCCGATGGGCTAATGTCAGCAGGAAGTTGCCGATGGCAATAGAAGGAGATTGCGGATTGAAAGAGTCTGCCGATGGAAAGTTTCATCGTAAGGAAAACGGATAAGGAAACTAGCGATTTTATGCTAATATTATTGTTTTAGTTTGAGTCCGGCTCTTGCACGAGTCATTTTATTTCCTTAAAAATAGGAGTTTTGTTTAGGTATGAGTCGTGTCCATGTATAACTCCTTTTACTAGAGTATAAATATGTACCCAGGGGCGGTGTAGAAGAAATCAATCAATCAAATACAAATCTATTACTTTTTATCTACTTTTCCAGCATCTACTTTTATCGCATTAGTTCTAGTTTATTCACGAGTTCTTACGATCTCGACGGGATGTATCTATAAGACCTCCATCTACTTCGCGAGTTCCGCTTTTTGAGCAATCTGAGCCTTGACGTCCGGGCGCATCGCTGTCGTCTCGTTCATCGTTGTTCTAGTTATCGTCCTTGTCGATTAACTGGTAAAATCAACTAGCACACCTTTGGAAATCGAGTTCGGGTATAAGCCCGAGGTGTTCGCAGATCCGACGCTTTTTGTGTCAACACCTATGCATGCTAGTTGATCAATCATCATTCAATTTGTATCACTAGCAAGCACCACACAAGCATGTATTTTGAATTTGAAGTACTTGTGCAACAATACATATGAGGATGCAAACATTCAAATGCAACAATAGTGTTCATGAGCTTGCTCCCCCTATTTGTGTGTTCTTTTCAAAATTGATTTTTCATTTTCTCCCCTTATCATGTTTCTCCCATTTTATATCTTTTCAATTTCTTCCCCTTGATCTCTTATACCAATAACTTCTCCCCCTTTGTCATCCAATTGACACAAAAAGGTGGGACCAATTATAGATATTCAAGTTTTAGCTCCCCCTTAGTGTGAGATAGGGTGAAAGATTATTTTTAACTTTGGCTTGATCTAAGCTACTTGCCCAAGATATTTAATTCGGTTTAAACCATAGACAAGCTTCTTCACACATGCTAAGATGGTTATCTTGCCTATGTTGAATTAAACACTTTTAACATGTCATACGCCACCACTAGTTCATATCAACTCATAGAAGCTATAATGGCACCATATAAGCATCAAAGACATTTAAGTTTTCATGAATGAGCCTAGAAGCATGAGTGATGTCTATATTCCCTACACAAGTCCTAACAAGGTATGCATGAATGCTTCTCAAATCAACTTGTATCTTGCATTGTTGGAGTAGAGGCATGTCATATAAGTGGGGATGCATCAACTCATGTTGGAGAAATCAAGTATGTTCAACTCATTCCTTAGCTTGCAAAACCTCTTTTCATCTAGTGGCTTGGTAAATATATCGGCCAATTGATCTTCGGTGCCAACACTAGTGATAGAAATGTCCCCTTTCAATTGATGATCTCTAATGAAATGGTGGTGGACATCAATATGCTTTGTTCTTGAGTGTTGAACCGGATTGTTGGTGAGCTTGATTGCACTTTCATTGTCACATAGTAAAAGCACTTGCTTGAATTTGACTCCAAAGTCATTCAAAGTAGCTCTCATCCAAAGTATTTGTGCACAACAACTCCCCGCACTAATATATTCGGCTTCGGTGGTAGAGAGTGCCACACTATTTTGCTTCTTTGATGACCATGAGACTAGTGATCTTCCAAGCAATTGACAAGTGACCGATGTGTTTTTTCTTTCTATCTTCCAACCCGCATAGTCCGAGTCGGAGTATCCAAGTAACTCAAAGTTTGATCCTTTAGGATACCACAACCCAACATTAGGTGTATGCTTCAAATATCTCAATATTCTCTTTGTGGCTTTCAAATGACTCTCGCTTGGAGATGCTTGAAACCTTGCACACATGCATACAATAAGGCCTTGTTTGGGAGCTCTGTAAATTTATTCACTAGTAATTAGCTTCCGGATGTAATTTCTTGTGCACTAGAATACAATTGTATTTTCTTTCCTCTGTAAAATACTCGTTTGGGTATCTTTCATCATTCCATGGAGTGTCAGGGAAGCTAGGTCATGATGCTTGCCAGAGAAGTACTAGGTATCAGTGCATCACGCATCGATGCAAGCAATGCTGGCGTGCGAGAGCAAGCTCAAACTATAGCGCTGAATTTGCGTCATCTCCTCATACAATAACTGATTCGTAGGACGCCGAGGATGGCTCCGCGGCGGTGTGCATGGCGATCTGGCGGCGGATACGAGCGACAATCTCTGGATGTGACCGCGCTATTTCAGCGGCCGAGGCCGCCCAACACTCGGGGATTTGGCAGCAGCATGCACCTGGGGATGAGCTTGTTGGCCCACTGCTTCACCGGCGGGCATCAGGGGAGGAGGAGTAGAGTACGCAGACTCCAGTAGCGAGTCGAGACGAGGTCATGGGGCGGAGGGTGGAGCCTGACATTTGTCGAAAAAAAATTAGTGCCCAGCGAGATGATTATTTTTTCCAGTTGTAATAGCCGCAAACACTCGTAATTTTAGTAGGTAGACTGACCATCCAAACAACAGTTTTTCAATTCAGCCGTATAATTTTACAGGCCTGTATTTTACAATGGTATTTAGCCTAAAACTAGCCTTCCAAACAAGGACTAAACATAACATCCGGTCTTGATGCGGTCACATAGAGCAAGCTACCAATCATTGATCTATATAGCTTTTGATCTACCATGTTGCCACTAGCATCACCATCTAAGTTTCCATTTGTTCCCATTGGTGTACTTATAGACTTTGCTTCATCTAGATTGAACTTCTTGAGCATGTCCTTGATGTATTTGCCTTGACTAACAAAAGTCCCATTCTTCAATTGTTTGACTTGAAGACCAAGGAAGTAACTAAGCTCTCCAAGCACAGACATCTCAAATTCTTTGGCGGTCATGTTGCCAAACTCTTCACAAAACTCTTGATTGGTTGACCCGAAGATAATGTCATCCACATAGATTTGCAACACAAACAAGTCCTTTCCAATCTTCTTGGTGAATAGGGTAGTATCAACCTTGCCCATAATGAATCCCTTAGAGAGGAGGACATCTCTCAACCTCTCATACCATGCTCTTGGAGCTTGCTCCAAGCCATATAATGCTTTCCTTAGCTTGTACACATGGTTGGGTTTCTTGTCATCTTCAAAACCGGGTGGTTGCTCAATATATACCAATTCATTGATGTACCCATTGAGAAATGCACTCTTCACATCCATTTGATAGAGCTTGATGTTGTGAGCACAAGCATAAGCCAATAGAATCCTTATTGCTTCTAGCCTTGCCACTGCTGCATATGTTTCTCCAAAGTCAAGACCTTCTACTTGAGTGTAGCCTTGTGCAACTAGTCTTGCTTTGTTTCTCACCACTATTCCATCTTGATCTTGCTTGTTGCGAAAGACCCATTTAGTGCCAATGACATTGTGGTTCTTTGGTCTCTCAACTAGCTCCCAAACTTGATTTCTTGTGAAGTGGTTGAGTTCTTCATGCATAGCATTCACCCAATCAATATCTTGAAAAGCCTCTTCAATCTTGGTTGGCTCAATAGATGATACAAAAGAATAGTGTTCACAAAATGAAGCCAATCTTGATCTTGTTTGTACACCACTAGTGATATCTCCAATAATATGATCTATAGGATGATCTCTTGCAATAGATGTAGGTTGGAGTAATGGAAGTTGATTGCTTGTACTTGGTTGATCATTGGGTAGAGATGATGTACTAGCTTCTTGATCTTGAGTTGGAGAAGATGAACTAGCTTGATTGTCATTGAGTTGCACATTGGATGGAGGATTCACTTGATCTTCAATATCTTGCTCATCATTGCCTAATGCCCCCAATGTCCATGTTCTTCATTGCATTGGCCAATGGTTCACCTCTCACATCATCATGATTGACAATCTCATCTTGAGAACCATTTGTTTCATCAAACTCCACATCATGCACTTCCTCAACTATGCCATGAGTAAGATTCCATACTCTATAAGCTTTGCTTGTAGTTGAGTAGCCAAGTAGGAAGCCTTCATCACATTTTTTTTCAAATTTGCTCAATCTTGCACCTTTCTTCAAGATATAGCCCTTGCATCCAAATACTCTAAAGTATGCAATATTTGGCTTTCTTCCATTCAATAGCTCATAAGGTGTCTTCTCAAGCATCTTGTGGCAATAGAGTCGGTTGCTATAATAGCAAGCCGTGTTGATAGCTTCGGCCCAAAAAGAATCACTCACATTGTATTCACTAAGCATAGATCTTGCCATATCAATGAGTGTCCTATTTTTCCTCTCAATAAGCCCATTTGATTGAGGTGTATATTTGGCCGAGAATTGATGTTTGATTCCATATTCATCACATAACTCATCAACTCTTGTATTCTTGAACTCACTACCATTGTCACTTCTTACTCTCTTGATAGTTGTTTCAAATTCATTTTGGCATCTCTTGACAAAGATCTTGAATGTATCAAATGTTTCACTTTTGTCACTCAAGAAGAATACCTATGTATATCTAGTGAAATCATCAACTATCAGAAAGCCATATTTGTTTCCACCAATGCTAGTGTAGGCGGTTGGTCCAAACAAGTCCATATGCAAGAGCTCAAATGGTTTGCAAGTACTCATCATGCTCTTACTAGGGTGAGTATTTCCAACTTGTTTGCCGGCTTGACAAGAGCTACATAGCTTATCTTTTTCAAAGACCACATCTTTCAAGCCTCTAACTAGATCATGCTTGACAAGTTTATTCAATTGCCTCATTCCAACATGACCAAGCCTTCTATGCCATAACTAACCCATGCTAGATTTGGATAGCAAGCAAGTTGACAATTGAGTTTATTTGGCATTGAAATCAACTAAGTATAGATTCTCATATCTAAATCCTCTGAATATCAAGTTAGAGCTATCTAAAATTATGATCTCTACATCCTCAACTCCAAAGATGCATTTAAATCCAAGATCACAAAGTTGAGCTACGAATAGCAAGTTGAAGTTCAAGCTCTCTACTAGCAACACATTGGATATGCTCATGTCATTGGATATAGCAATCTTACCAAGCCCTTTGACCTTGCCTTTGCCATTGTCACCAAATGTGATAGATCCAATCCCATTGCAATCATTTTGCTTGATAGAGTTGAACATTCTTGAATCTCCAGTCATATGTTGAGTGCACCCACTATCAAGCACCCAATGCCTCCCTCCGGCTTTATAATTGACCTACAAAAGAGCCCATTGTTGTTTGGGTCCTCCAAAGTTAGTGACTAAGGACTTAGGTACCCAAATAGCTTTCTTCTTTGAGCTCTCATTGGGAGTACTCATGCACTTAGCAATCACACCTTTCTTGCCCTTGGTAAGCACATAACTAGAATCAAAGCGAATAGATGCATGTGTAAATTTTATCTTGCTTAGATTTAGTTTGCAATGTTGCTCATCATGCCCTACTTGCTTGCAACTAGAGCAAAACCGGCCATTACTCTTCACAAAGCGAGGCTTTGGAGTTGCAAAGGCCGTCTTGCCTCTCTTGGGGGTATAGCTAAGTCCCGCTTTGCAAAGAGAGAACCTTTGACTACTCAAGCACTTAAGCAAGCGGGCATCTCCACCATAGGCACTGCCTAATGCTAGAGTGAGCTTACCAACCTCCTTCTTAAGGGTCTCATTCTCAACCATTAGTGTAGTGTCACAAGTGACAGTATCACTAGTAGAAGAGGTAGAGTTAGATGTGCTACAAGAAGGGTTAGTTGGGGTGATGATGATGGGTTGATAGAATGATTCATCAATTATATCAAAAGTTGTTCCCATGTTACATGTTGAAACATGCTATTTCTCCTTTTGCTCAACAAGAGATGAGTGAGCCTTTTCAAGCTTAGAGTGAGCTTTGCCAAGCTTCTCATGGGCTACCTCTAGCCTCTCATGAGAAATATTGAGCTCATCAAAGGATTGCTTGAGAGCTTGAAGCTCCTTCCGCAATGCTTTGCACTCCTTTCTCTTGATGTCAAAGTGAGTCTTAGCATCATCTAACATTTCAACTAGTTCACCTTTAGTGGGTTCATCATAATCAACATCACTAGTCACACTCATCATCGGATTATACCTTAGTTGGCCTAGCCATGAAGCATGTCGATGGAGTGTCAAAGAGAGAGATCTTGTTCTTCATAGCAATGCTAGCAAGAGCCTTCTTCTTGCTTGATCTCTTCTCATCATCACTTGAGTCATCATCATCACTTGTATCACTATCCCAAGTGACAACATATGATCCTCCCTTCTTGCTCTTCTTAAGAAACATCTTGCTCTCTTTCTTTTCTTTCTTCTTGCCCTTCTTATCATCTTCATTGTCACTATGAAGAGGGCAATCCGAAATGAAGTGATCCTTGCTATTGCACTTGAAACACCTCTTGTCATTGTTCTTGCTCTTGAAGGAGTTCTTCTTCCTTCTTGCTCTATAGCCCTTCTTCTTCATGAACTTGCCAAATTTCTTGACAAAGAGGGCCATCTCTTCTTCATCATCTTCATCATCATTGCTTGAGCACTCATCATTGCTTGATTCATCACACTTTGCTTTGCCCTTAGATGATGATGTGACTTTGAATGCCACACTCTTCTTCTTCTCATCTTTCTTGTCATCCTTCTTTTCCTTGTTCTCTCTAATCTTGTCCTTGTCTTCTCTAAAGGTGTCATCGATCATCACCTCACCAAGAATTTGGTTTGGTGTCGTTGTGTCCAATCCACTTCTCACCAATAGAGTGACTAGCATCTCAAATCTTGAGGGAAGACTTCTTAGGAACTTGAATGAGAAGTCCTTGTTCTCCACCTTCTCTCCAAGTGACTTGAGTTCATTGACAAGCACCTCAAGCCTATTGAACATTTCGGGCACATTTTCATCTTCCTTCATCTTGAAGCTTGCAAATTTTTCTTTCAATATGTAGGCCTTTGCTCCCTTCATGGATTGAGTCCCTTCATATGACTCTTCTAACTTCTTCAAAGCCTCATGAGCACTCTCCAAGTTTTTGATTTTCTCAAAGACTTCCTTGGAGATTGCCTCATGTATTGCACTTAAGGCAATATCATTGTTTTGGAGCTTCTCTTCTTCGGCCGCGGTGGGTGCCTCTTCATTTACCACCTCAAACTTCTTGTCGACCACCAACCATATCTTCCGGTTGATTGATTTAAGATAGGTGGTCATCAAGGCTTTCCAATAGCTATAATTGTTGCCATCAAACTTAGGTTCCCTCTTGGTGTTGTTGATTTGAGTCATTTTAACACCGTGAGATGTTAAGCCTTTGAGTACGGTGTAATAGCTCCGATACCACTTGAAAGGTCTAGGTATGGCTAGAGGGGGGGTGAATAGCCTCATTAAATTTTCTACAACAACACTTAAGCAAACTTGTTAGAATAAAACACGGCTTTAAGCAAGTTTGCTCTAGCTCTACGGTTAGGCAAGCCACCTACCAATTCTAGTTACTAGTAAGATATATTATATGTCACACACAAGAGCTAGATAACTAAAGTTACTAGGATAAGCTACACAAGCTAAGCTAGAGGCTATACTTTGCAAGAATGTAAAGAAAGTAGTGCAATGCTAGAGTTAGAGGGGTTATACCGCCGCGGAGAGAATACCAATGAATAGAAAATCAATCACAATAGAAATCCTTGGTAGAGACAATGTGACACAAGATTTTTTACCGAGGTTCACATGTTTTCCAACAAGCTAGTCCTCGTTGTAGCGATACACCCACTTGGAGGTTCACGTGCTAATTGTCAATCACAAGCCAAACCTGTCACCGGTTGCCCCACAAACAACACAAGATGGGGATCCCCAAGCGATGCAGAATCCACTAGAGATACCTTTCGCGAATCTCCCGCGAGGTAGGTTCAAGAACCCCTCACAATCCACTGATTTGAGCCGGAGACAATCACCTTCCTTCACTCAACGATCCTCGTCGCACCAAGCCGTCTAGGAGGTGGCAACCTCCAAGAATAACAAGAGCTCCGCGATGACGACAATCACCAAGTGCCACTAGAATGCAATCAACAAAGCAATGCACTTGGATTCACTCAATCTCTCTAGAATATGTCAAATATATTTAGAGGATGAGTAGTGGGCTTCTCACAAATGAACACAAGTGTGTGAGTGATGAGAATGTTTAAGAAGCGCCCCAAAGGGCCGGCCATATCACCTTATATAGCCCACACTCAAACACTAACCGTTTCCACCCTTTTTCCTCTTTTCTGCGTACCTCCGGACGCACTTTTCTCAAGGGGTCCGGACCATCATCTACGTCTAGACCCTTCAACAGCAGAGAGCAAACAGCTCTGCTCGAGACTCCGATCGCACCCAAAGTGCAGACCGGATCAACGCTTATGCGTCCGGTCAGGCCTCCTTTCGAAATGGTCGCTTCCCGCTCGTGCCACAGGAAACCACGTGGCTCTGGACGCACGCAATAGTGCGGGTCCGGAGTCACTGCTCCAGCGTCCGGAAATATATTACCGCGAACCCGAGAGCTCCTTCTTCTTTTTCTCTCACTCCGGTCTCATGTCTGGTTCACCGACCGGACCATCAACCTATGTCCGGACCTTCATACCAGAGAGGTTCCAGAGAGCGCCAGACTCCGGACGTGCGTCTGGATCCCTGCGTCCGGACCTAAAACAGCGTCTGGTTCATCTGCTTAGCCAGGCACGCTAGGGTATGCCTTCGGACCCATCTCCGATGGTCCGGACCGGCCATACACCTTGCTTCCGGACCTCTGTCTGAGGCTCTTTTGAGCTGCCAAACGTTTCTCCATCTTCTCCAAGCTTCCAAGAGCCAACAATAAGTGATCTCAACACTTGTGCACGTGTGTTAGCTTTTAGTTCACAATTATCTTGGATTTAGTTGGTTGTTTCACTAGTTCAATTGATTTTAATGCAATGCATATGAACCTAGTGGCACATGATAACCGTAATCATTCTTAAGAGCTCCCTCGTTGATAGTACGGCTATCTATCCTAAATGTGATCACATCCTCTATGATGTCTTGATCACCAAACCAAAAATGGTTCCTAGCAATCACCTTTGCCTTCACACCATTTTCCTTTCCAACATCATGCTAGAGCTTGTGCCATCCACTTGATCCACCTTGCTCCATCACATGGTATGTACCAACCTATCTCATGATTCACATGGTATGTACCAACCTATCTAATGGTATGCTCCAAGGTTAGTACTTAAGTGGGTTTCATCAATTACTCAAAACCAAAACACATGGGGACTCTCACCACCGCAGTTCACGCGGGCTAGCCAGAACATCGCGGCAGTAGCAATGCTGCTCCGCAACCTCCCGGTCCCAGATACCCCCGAGGGGAGGCTCACACATGAAGAGCTCAAGTCCCTTCTGGGGCGCGCCGCAGTTCAGCAGGCCGAGAGTTCCGTGTCGCGGAGACGCGGGCTTAGCACCAGTCATCAGCCCGACCCGGCGCCTAACGACCGTGAGGTGTCAGTCCACCAGGGCCCCGCGAAGGACGAACGCCGACGCCTGATGGTTCACGCTCACGTGGGCAATAAGCGCGACGTGCGCGACATGCCCAATGTGGGAAAGAACACCAAGAAAGGCGATGGGAGTGGAGGCTACTACGCCCGTCGTGTCGGTCGTTACGGCGTCAAAGACTCCTACCCTCACATAGCCGATTGCCTCATGATTTTCGGTAGCTCGGGGGCTAACGACTGCCGGCACCGGCAGGAGCAGCAGCCGCGCGAAGTCTTCACAGCCGCCTCGGCAACTCCGACTTTCCTCGACCGTTCGGAGTTCGATGTTACGTTCAGTCGAGATGACCACCTGAGCCACGTTCCTCACCCGGGTCGCTACCCGCTCGTCGTGGATCCAATCATATGGGACGTGCGCTTCACCAAGGTACTCATGGACGAGGGCAGCGACCTTAACATCATGTTTTACAACACCTTCGAGGCCCTGAAGGTACCTAGGAAGAAACTCCGGCCGGAGGGGGTTCCTTTCCATGGAATCATCCCTGGAAAACCAGTCCTGCCCATAGGGCAGATTGACTTGCTCGTGACGTCTGGGGAGTCGAATAACTTCTGGAGCGAACTTCTCACGTTCGAGGTCGCACACTATCGTGCAGCGTACCACGTGGTGTTGGGTAGGCCGTGCTACGCAAAGTTCATGGCTATCCCCAACTACACCTACCTCAAACTCAAGATGTCGGACCGCACGGTGTCATCACGGTCACCTCTGAGCTCGCGGAGACATACCAATGCGACGTAGATAGTTGCGAGAGCGTCATTACCAAGGCACGATGTTAAGGATTGGCGGCGGCGGCAGAAGCCGCGAGCGATGAGAGAGTCGACTCTAAAGGCGCGGGGAACTTCACCCCCCTCGAGGGGGTAAAAGAGATCCCGCTGGACCCGTCCAGTATGAACGGTCGAGTACTGCGCACCAGCGCCTCCTTGGGCCCGGAACAGGAGTTGGCGTTCGTCGAGTTTCTCCGCGCAAATGGCGACATGTTTGCATGGAGCCCGTCGAACGTTCCGAGCATACCAAGGGATGTAGCTGAGCACGCCTTGATGATACAACCCGACGCCCGTCCGGTGAAATAGCGCCTACGCCGCTCCGAACTCCACAAGCTTTTGGCGGCCGGGTTCATCAAAGAGGTATTCCACCCCGAATGGCTATCTAATCCAGTATTAGTTAAGAAGAAGAACGGGGAGTGGAGAATGTGTCTTGATTACACCAGCCTAAACAAGGCGTGCGGTAAAGATCCGTACCATTTTCCACGCATTGATCAGATTGTTGATTCCACCTCGGGATGTGAAACACTTTCTTTTCTTGACGCATATTCCGGCTACCATCAAATCCAGATGAAGGAGTCTGACCAGCTCGCGACATCCTTCATTACACCATTTGGCTCTTTCTGCTACGTCACTATGTCGTTTGACCTCAGAAACGCGGGGTACACGTACCAGCAGTGCATGCGCTCGGTTTTCGGGAACCTCATCGGAAGGACCGTCCAGGCGTACGTAGACGACATTGTGGTAAAGTCTAGACGGGCAGAAACCATGATCACCGATCTCGAGACAGCGTTCGAAGCTCTCAAGCTGAAGCGCGTCAAGCTCAACCCTGAGAAATGCGTGTTTGGGGTACCGCGCGGCATGCTCCTCGGTTTCATCGTCTCCGAGTGTTGACGATCCTTAAGTACCAAAATCAACCGTCAACTAGACAAGGAAAATGTTCTTTATGAAACCAACACTTAGAAATAAGGATTACACTGACAGAATTCCACGAGTTTTGGTGAATGTCTATTTCTACAGGGGGATATCAGGAAATATGGAAGAAAGGCCCACATGTTATGATTACATAGAGATAAGTATCATTCGTACAAACAAGAATACTCAAGAAGAGTCAAGAAGGCACGGGAAGTGATGCTATGTTCTTCATCTTCCTTAGTAATACTCACTACACATGAATATCTCTTTTCTTGCCATGATTGCCAAAGTGTAATTGCACTAATCATAATATGCTAGACTGTATAGTTAAGAATGACTTAGGAAATATCTTCGTAGTTTGTCCTAATTCCATGCTAATGACTTGCTAGAATATCTGTTGAGGTGCTTATCATTATCTTATGTGGCTACATGCTGATCAGTATTTATCTTTTGTCACTATTCATTCATTATCTATATATATCTTATGTGACACTTATCCTGTATTGAGTGAGATAGATGAAAACTCTCCATTACACATGCAGTGATACTCATTAATCATCTTTATTCATTCCTCATTTATTCCCTTAGTATCCCTTCCTAGTGGTAAAAATATAAATAACGATACCTGGAATACTCCTGGTTAAAATGCCACATCGGTATAATCTGTGCGCATGTAGAAACACATTTATATTTCATTAGAGCAATTGCATATTTTAATACCACACCTCTTTGGCATGCTGGGGATGACAACCTAGCTTAAGTGTCATAAGAGATGTCAACACCGAGCGCGGCAATGAGGTCAATCTCGATAAAATCTCCGCCATTGCAACGTAAAGGGAGTACATCGAGTCATGGGGTGCCTCGCGTCCCTGAGTCATTTCATCTCACGCCTTGGCGAACGAGGCCTCCCTCTTCACCGGCTCCTCAAGAAGATGGAACATTTCACCTGGACCCCCGAGGTGCAAGAGGCCTTGGACAAACTCAAGGCAATCCTCACGAGCACGCCCATACTCGTTCCGCCGGCTCCGCGCGAGGATCTTCTCCTGTACATCGCCGCCACCACCCAGGTGGTGAGCTCCGTCATCGTCGTCGAAAGAGAGGAAGAGGGTCATGCCCTAAAAGTACAACGTCCGGTATACTTCATCAGTGAGGTATTATCCGAGACTAAGACTAGGTACCCTCAGATTCAGAAGCTCCTTTACGCGGTCCTCATCACACGAAGAAAGCTGGTCCACTACTTCGACGGCCACCACGTCACCGTCGTATCATCCTACCCTCTCGGGGAGGTAATACAGAGCCGTGAGGCTACGGGGCGGGTGGCGAAGTGGGGCCTCGAGCTCATGGGAGAGTTCATCTCCTATGCGCCACGGACGGCCATCAAATCCCAGGTTCTCGCAGACTTCGTCGCCGAATGGACCAAAATCCAGCTGCCGCCGACGCTGGAGAACCAGGAGTGTACTTCGACGGATCATTGATGAAGACCGGCGCCGGCGCCGGCCTAGTTTTCGTCTCCTCGCTCGGGGTCCAGCTTAAGTACATGATCCGTATTTTCTTCCCGGCATCCAACAAGGTCGCGGAATATGAGGCCCTGGTAAACGGGCTACATATAGAAATGGAGCTAGGCATCAAAAGACTCGACGCGTGGGGCGATTCCCAGCTCATAGTCGAACAGGTCATGAAGGAGTCAAACTACCACGACCCCAAGATGGCGGCATACTGCCAGGCGGTCCACCGCCTGGAAGAGAAGTTTGACGGCCTGGAACTCAACCACATCGCCAGCAAGTACAACGAGACGGCAGACGACCTTGCGAAGTTGGCCTCCGGCCGAGGGGCCGTCCCCCCCGGAGTCTTCTCCAACGACCTCCACAAGTCATCCCGAGGCCGAGGTCCCGGAGACACCCGCGGCGGAGGTCATGGGTGTCAAAGAAGCACAAAGCGACGCGGACGACACACCGACCGGCAATGACGATCCCCTTCCCGACTGGAAGATTCCCATCCTGGACTGGTTAATTCGGGAGCATCTCCCGGATGATAGAAACAAGGTGCGCCGCATCACGCGACGCGCTAAGTCCTTTGTCATTATTGACCAGGAGCTCTATAGGCGCAGCCCTACAGGGATCTTGCAACGTTGCATCCCCACAGAGCAGGGTGTGAGCGTGCTGGAGGACATACACGCGGGGGAATGCGGGCACCACGCCCCCCCCCCCCCCCCCGCCCGATCATCAGAAAGGCTTTCCGCCAAGGCTTGTACTGACCAACGGCCCTAGCGAACGCCACAGAGGTAGTACGCTCTTGCGAAGGGTGCCAGTTCTACGCCAAGAAAACTCACCTGCCCGCACAAGCACTACAGACCATCCCCCTCACGTGGCCTTTCGCGGTCTGGGGCTTGGACTTAGTAGGACCCTTGCGCAAGGCGCCCGGGGGCTTCGACCACTTACTTGTCGCAATCGACAAGTTCTCAAAATGGATCGAGGCACACCCCCTGACCCAGATCAAATCAGAATAGGCAGTCCTGTTCTTCACAAACATAATACATCGGTTCGGAGTACGCAACACGATCATCACCGACAACGGCACTCAGTTCACCAGGAAAAAGTTCCTGGACTTTTGTGACAGGAGTCACATCTGTGTGGACTGGGCGGCTGTCGCGCACCCCCAAACAAATGGGCAGGTCGGCGCGCCAACGGGATGATCTTGCTCGGGCTCAAGCTGAGGATCTTCGACTGGCTCAAAAAGTTCGGAGGTCGTTGGGTCGCGGAGCTCCCAGCTATCCTCTGGAGCCTTAGGACGACACAAAGCAGAGCAACCGGTTGTTCCCCTTTCTTCATGCTCTACGGGGCGGAGGCCGTGCTCCCAACCGACCTAGAGTAAGGCTCGCCGCGGGTGAAGGCCTATGACGAAGAAGGCAACCAAGCAAACATGGAGGACGTCATGGATCAGTTGGACGAGGCAAGGGACATCGCCCTCCTACACTCGGCAAAGTACCAGCAGGCCCTGATAAGGTACCATGACCGTCGCATACGAAAGCGCGAGTTCAACGTCGGCGACCTGGTGCTTCGGCTCAAGCAGAGCAACAAGGACAAGCACAAGCTCACGCCGCCATGGGAAGGGTCGTACGTCGTGGCGGAGGCCCTCCGCCCAGGAAGCTACAAGATCTCCACAATAGGATTGGACATCCAGGTTCTCTCCAATGCTTGGAACATCGAAAAGCTACTTCGCTTCTATCCTTAAATACTCCTCTCCCGAATCATATGTATATGCATGTATCTTTCCTCCAAAAAGATCTGATATATGCGACGCAAGCGGCAAGCATCCCGAACGCTGAGCAAGATGCGTCCCTGACTCGCGGGTTCACGTCTCACTCGGGGGCTGGGCATGGGGCTGCTTTTTCCCTCGGTCTTTTCAAAAAAAATCCTACCTTTCTCTACTTCGTACCTGTGGGCCACTGCCTCTCGTTCCAACGTCACTCCCCCTCAGACTCTTCCCCAGATTCGCAAAAAAAATTCCTGATGTACGTAGGGGCGCCAGAGAGTACACAGCCGGCGAAAACCACCCAGGGCCAGGGCCACATTCACCCGCAAGCACAAGCAGGGCTCGGACCAACCTACGATCCGGTTCAGCCGATGATTACAGAAATCAGATGGACGCCTACGAACCGCCATCAATGGGGACGACCTATGGGCCCAGGTAAGACAAAGGGATAAGGGCTATAGACGCCCTGATGGCCCATTATGGTCCAGAGATATGGAGGCTGACCCAGCGGGGTCTGAAACGGCCAACTCAGGACAACAGAGTGAGGGGCGAATAGAGAATGGACACACTAGTGGTCATTAGCCTGGAAATCGGATGCTAAGGTCACTCCCAGATTTCGTATCTGAGTCCGTTTTTACGGATGATTGGTTCATGGTATTCCTACCGAAGGAAGGTAGCAGGCCCCCGGGACCTAACAAACGGACCCGGCTACTAGATGAAACTGATTTGGGGTGGCCACGACACGGGCCATGAGCCGGAACCCTAGCGAACAGGAACCAAACACCCCACTCATATTTGCCCGCTATTAACTCGACGCGCGCCCATGGTTCGTCCGCCTCGAGGATAGCATGGTTCGGCTCATATTCCCCCTTCTCGCGGAGAGATGCACGGGGAACGAGCGAAAGACGATATGGTCCCGAGATGATTTCTCTACTCCAGGTAGAGACTTGGGAGCTGGCATCACACTTCACCACGGTTCTCGCAACTAGGTGAGAAAAAGGCGGTCGCATATGCCTCACGCGTCAGAGGTCCGCACAGGTAAACGCCAAATACACATTACATTTTATACGCTAATCCTTGCAGAGGTTACACGCTTTACAGGCACCATACGGACTAAACCCGATCACCAGACATCAAGACGATCACAAGGTGGACTGAAGGGGGATCCCGGCCGAGGGCAAAAGGAAAGGGAAATAGGGCAAGCATTGAATGCCCTATGAACACCGGCAACACCGCTCCGGGGGCTTCCTATCAAGAAAACCCCCGACGACTCAACCGCCGTCGTTTCGTCCCCCGGGATAAAAAAAGCGGTGGCACCACCATCTCCAAGACCTGCGCGGTCGACTACGCGTTCGGACAAAGGCATGACGAGTTGGTCAAGCATTTTCTGGATCGCGCTTCAAGATCCACACCGAGGAGTAACCCCCTCGGGCGTTCACCGGCACCGGAAGACGTCTAAGGCCGCCACCACGAAGCTCAACCGGGCAGGATCACGATAACCTAGTTTCTAGGACCTCGGGAGGCGGCACCATCACGACTGAAGGGTTATGAGGTTGCTACGCTAGCCAGAAAACAAAATTTTTCTACCCCATAAACCAGGAACTAGTGCTAGTTATAGATCACGGGGTTACCACTAGACGCGCAGGTGCAGCGGAAGCGACTTGATGTAGTCGTGCGCGTCGCAGCAGTGCCGTGCAGTTGCGAGGTCATCCATTTCAACATCTCCTTCTCGTGGTTTGTCCTTGTGCTCTAGATGCAGCACCTCCGAGGAATCCCACACGTGCAGGGAAGAAGCGTCACCCCTCTAGACTGCTTGGTCCGCGAGGAGTACTAGGCGTGAGCGTGGGGAGGGCGATGTCGGCTGCCAAAGGACATAAGTCTAACTCGCCCCGCGCCTCCCCTTGCTTATATAGGCGTCCTAATGAGCTCCCACGTTGGAGGCCCATTAGCAACCCTAAACCTAGTCTAATTCGGGTCCAACCCGAATTAGGCTTCCAGCCCCTTAAGCGTGCGACCCTATGGGTTCACGCACACATAGACATGGCCCAAGTACTCTTACTCGACCAATAGTTGATAGCAGCCTCTAGCAAGGCGTGTCAACTCCTATGCATACGCTACGATCATATCAAACAAACCACCACAATACAATATACATGTTATTCCTTTGCCTTATGATATTTGGTCCAACTCCTGGGTTAACACTTAACCCAAGCACGACCATGCATTTCATGATCTAATCATTTGAGTGATCCAGTGATATCTCTCTCTCTCATGAAGAGTGGCAAATTCCATCTTGATTGACTATGTCTCACAGCATGTTTCCTGACAAACCCGAAAGTCACCTTTATAACTACCCAGTCACGGAGTAGCGTTTGGTAGTCCCAAGGTAGGTCGTTTCACATCTTGAGTACATACGACAATCTCAGGTCTAAGGACATAACGTACATGATGTGTATAGAGACAATCTCATGCCGGGTCTGTCCAGCACTATGTCCTACATGTGCCCACATTATTAGTTCGACATCTCCATGTCCATGACTTGTGAAACATAGTCATCAACTAATAATGTGTTGATCCAATATTCATGTACATTCTAGTACAAACTTCGATCAGGGAAAACTTTAGAATAACCATACAAGTAAAACAGTTTCACAAAAAAATCACATAATTGCTTATCGATACAAGTTGTCTTTAATGGATATTCATTGAACTCATAATATGTCATGGATACAAGGAAATACAATCATCTCTATGATTACCTCTAGGGCATATTCCCAACAACGACCACGCCCCGGCGCGGCCAGGCACCCCGGCCTATGGGTTCACCGTCTCCCGACAGTGGCGTCGCTACCAGCAGGGCCAAGGAATGTCAGGCTTACAAGACTGCGCGGGCGGACCGCACAGTCTTTCTAGTAGACACATCCTTGGCCCTCTGCGAAGGGAGACAATGATGAGGCACCACCGCCTCGTAGGAAGAGATCGAGGGAAAGAACTGCGAATCTCGCAGGATCACCCCCGACCCCTCCTGTCCAACAATACAAGACGGCGGCACCTCCGATGCAGAACTTCCCCAAAGTTCGGTGCACTCTCAAAGGGCTGCTCACCAGGGCGGCTCAAGGGTATCTCCGAAGAGACCTCGAAGGAAGAAGAAAGGCAAGGCATGCTGTGAGATTGTGTTTTTCATCTTACAGACGTCAGCCCCTATTTATAGCCCACCAGGGCACCCACATGACAGTCGGCCCGTGAAGCTACAACACTCTGCCTCCCCCAATTAAACTGCACTGCACGCTAGAGCCTGTTTCTGAAGGGGCGCCGCAGAGCCATAAATGGCCAGGCAGACTGCAAGCTCAGGGTGCGTCGTTCGAAAGTTTGACCACATGGGGGTGACGCATTCGCAGCGCCCTCAAACGGGAGAACATGGTGCACCCACTTTCAGGTCAAGAGAGGCGCAGTCAGACCAGGCCGATGTCGACCCGACATCGACTGATCAGGCAGACGCTTAGACCGAAAGACAACACTGCGCAGTCCCGATTCATCACTTCAGAGAGCGACAACCCAAGTACAACAGTACGCCCCGTGGCAGGGCAGGCGTGCAAGCGAAGCTCTGACTCCGTATGTACAAAGCAGTCCTCTTCTGCTTCTCACCTCTTGAGAGGGGCGAAGGGCCAAACACTGTAGGCTCGACCGAATAAGCCCTTAGAATAAAAAATCTTTCTCCTAAGGCCTCAGGGGCTACACCCGGCGGGTGCGCTAGCGTGCACCCACCAGAATCCAAAAATATTTAACCAAACACCATATGCACTCTCGGAAGCCTCTGGTGTACTCCATTACTACATCGCAGGCTCAGGGGCTACTGTCGGATACCTAAGAATAGGGTACCCTAACACCATGCTTCGCAAAAACAAAAATCATCCATGAGGGCTCCTCCGCCTCGCCCGAGCTAGGGTAATGTCTACCCCAAAACTGGCTAAGGAAACAGCGTGCCCTCAGAGGATCTTTCGCCCCGTCCGAGCTAGGGTGACGTCATCTGTGACGCCATCTACCCTCGGGGGGTTCTCCGCCTCGCCCGAACCAGGGTAACGTCTGCCCCAAGACTGGCTAAGGCAACAGCGTACCCTTGGAGGATCTTTCGCCCCGCCCGAGCTAGGATGACATCATCTGTGACGCCATCTCCCTCGGGGGCTCTTCCGCCTGGTCCAAGACAGGGTGACATCATCCATGACAACACCCACCCCCGGAGGCTCCACTGTGCACTTTAACCCATAGTCAAAAGGTCCACAGTACCGGTTCGTCCTCAGGGATGGGGGTAAAAGGCGTGGATCGCCATGCCTACCCCTGCAGAGTCCTTGCGGTACAAGCTCCAGTACCGACCAGACATCCGATTGACACTCGCCATCCCTCTGGCGGACACCTGAACAGGGATCAGGACGTACTCGTCCCTGTACGATGGAATGCGGGGGTGCCTGGCCCTATTCTGCCAACCTCCGCCCATGCCCAAATGTGGCAACAGGGGCGTCACCGACTACTAGGCTCGTGGCTACAGTTGCATCAAGGACGAATAGGACCCGGGCAGCGTGCCAACAGGCGCAGTCTCCCCCGGGAAGGAAGGCAAACAGGAGCCAGAAGCGCCCCCCAAGTCAGCATCCCATGTCGGGCCCACGTTTTCCTCTCTCTCTCTCTCTATTGTACTCCTCCATCTCTCCCTGCGTATAAAGGGGGAGAATGGACCCCCAACCTCTCTCGTTGAAGTCTTCAACACATGTTGGTCAGAAGGGAGACGATGGTGGCCTCTGAGGAGCCTGAGGTGGGAGCTGTACCCACCGGCCTCATGGTCGTGAGACCGAGGTGTGAACTCAGGAATGGGCCGGTAATCCTTAGCTGAGCTGTCAGAGGGTAGGTCATCATGATAAGCATCATCGGCAACTGCATCTAGCTCTACCATTTCAGCCTCTGCAAGGCCCTGAACTGTAGCATCCTGCTGCTCCTCGGACGTAGGTGGGATGCCTATCTGCCTGGTATGAGGACCCTAATGCCTCAGACATCCTCTACCACTGTGACTCACCAGCTGTGCCATGTTATAATCAGGGAACATAGTATCTGAGTGTGTAAGAGTGAGCAGCTGGCCTGGGAAACCTCCACGAGACACTAGCAGGAAGGAAATCCAATGAGCGTACTGCAACTGCCAGTGACCTCTAAAGCCTGAAGCTATAATATCCTCCATCTCACTGATGATCAAGTCCCAAAGATCAAACGCTTCCATCCGTACTATATGAGCTAGGATCCACATCTGAAGGTGAGTGATGGTCTCTCTGGCACCAACTCTGGGAAGAATAGTCCGACAAAGTACCTCGTTCAGAATACGAGCAGTCGGTGTCAGGTCACGAACACCACGACTGGAACCCTCTCTGAATGGCTCTCTGAAGCAAGGACATACGAAGTCCACTGACGGCACTATCCCCTCATGAGGACGGCGAGGAGCCTCCTGATCCCCGTAGCATAGACTATGGATCCTTGTTGTTGACTCCTCTAGGTGAAAAATCTCTCTGAACCGTGTATCATAGATCCTCACATCCTTGCCTTTGAAGGCAAAATGGATGAACTTGTGATCCGGAGAGACCCACAAAGAAGCGTAGAACTGATGCACCCAGTCCTCCTGATAGTTCCCAACTCTGCCTCTTAGACCTGTCAGCCCCTGAGAAACTCTAAATGTTGGGATATGCCTGGACCGCCGACCTCAATGATAGACTACAGAGGGCACACCCTGTGAGCACAGAGGGGAGCATGGGTGTTGACATACCCTCGGTAGAAGTCCTCGTGCACCGTGGTGTAGAAGTCTGGACCAGCACAGGGGTCTCGTGCTGGTGGAAACTAGGTCTAGAAGTCTACAAACCTCATCTGCTGGATTTGCTTCGCTGATAGAGCTGTCACCTAGTGCCTCACTGGATCAGGCAAACTGGACTGAGGGGGAGGTCTATCGTTGCGTCGTGGTCCATCGGGCCTAGGTGGAGGCTTCGACCCACGAGCGTGTGTCACGCGGCGAGCCATCAGCTCCTGGACAGACGAATGCCCCGAAGGGTCTGCCTACTCTATGTCCTCAGTCGCTGGAGTCTTTGGGGACTCAACCTCTACCTCTGCCTGAGAGGGGGACTCACGACACGCTCCACGGCGAGGAGAGATCCTCAAACCGGTGTGACGTCCACCCTGCTCGGCAAGCTCTGTTGCCTCTGCCACTTCAAGTGCTGCCACTGAATCTGGATCCATCAATGGCCTCTTCCTCTTCTTGGACATAACCTTCTTTTTGCCCTTGTCCCGGTTGGTGGGTGGTCGCGGTGGAGGTGGAGGGTCACCACCACTGCCAGGAACAGGGCCTGCGTTCTTCGTGCGTGCCATTGCCAGGCACTGCAAGAAGAACTGTTAACTGCGACAAACAACTGCCAGAGGGAATCCCAAAGCAAATCACTGCCACTAACAATCCACTGACCAACAACTGACAAGATTGGCATGGCGGCCCTGGACTGTCCTCTCGAGGCTTTGCCTCGTTCCGTACTCGCGGGCTTTGCCCCGAGTTCACTGCCAAAATAATCCACTGACTCGCTGCATGACAGATACATAGGTATTTAACATTATAAGCAATTTAACTAGAGGTGAGTGAGTCTAATTTGGAAAGCATGAAATAGATGAGAACTAGATCGTAATTGCCATTCGTACCTCTGACCAGGTGACACAAAAGAAGAAGGTAAGAAAACTCAGTCAAATCCAGTCTCAAACCGCAACCTAAACAAGGAGAGAGGTGGCTGAATTAGGGTTAAGAGAAAATAGGTGAAAGAATTGAATCTCTTGAACTGGAATTGAGACAGAAAGATCAAGCAAACAAGTATGGGGAAGGACCTTGAGCAAAAGATTTGAGAGATCCTAAGCAAAAGCAGAGGGAGAAGCCTTCCCTTGCGGCTTTGTCCGGCTGAAACACACAGGACAAAGGGAGGAGCACTGGCCGGCGGCAAGGATGCTTCGACGATGAGCGGCGCGATGCTGGGCGAGTGTGAGGGGAGCGGCGGTGGAGGAGATGGAAAGCGGCGGTTAGGCTAGGGCGGCGTGGCGTACGGGTGCAACTGAAATCGACCGAGGGAGAAGAAGCAGTTTTCAAAATAATATGCACTCTGCAAGTTTGTGATGGACACTCCGTCGGGACCGACGGACACTAGGTCACAGCGTACGGCGCTTATGCAGAAAGGAACCAGAGAGCTCCTGTTGGCGACGGACGCGTCTGACGCCAACGCGACAAACGCTGTGAAGCGTCTGTCGCTCGAACAGAGAGAACCAGAGAGCTTCTAGTTGCGCCAGATGCGTCGGACGCCTCTGCGACGAACGCTAGGGAGCGTCTGACGCCCCTTAGTCGAGCGGCTTTCAATCTGCGGATGATCGCGATAGACGCTGAGGCATTGAACGTCGAGCGTCCGTCGGCAGCGTCCGGCGCCTTTTAAAACAGATTTTTTTCAAAAGAGATTTTTTCGCCTTTCTCCCAACCAAGTTCCAATCCCAATAAGATGATGCAAATAACACTTGATTGGACTTGATATGAGAACCATCTCTCAAACTCTTATTTTCAAATATTTTGCCATAGGCCTTAGACTTAGTTTTTCGATTAAAATATTCGAATGGAAGCTCCAAGGAGACATCATAGGGCCACAAGAGGGGTATAGAAACATCTAGAGTTTGGAATGCTCCCCATAAGTGGACGAACCCAGCGGATGCTCAAACTTAACCGAAAAGAAACGACAAACAACACATGCAAATGCAATGCATTACAAGAATTTTAATCTAGGTTGCTTGCAAGTTTAAACCATGATTGGACTTCTTCACACGTTCAAGAACGGTTATTCCAACCATGTTAGCCAAGCCTATGTGCATTACTAATTAACTTGATTATATTACACATGATGCAAGGTTGGTTCACACAAGATCATCTTTTAGTGAAGTTAGAGTGATCAAGCACATTCAACTCGCTTCTTAACCTACAAAAGGTAGCTTCATCGAGTGGTTTAGAGAAGATATCTGCCAATTGATTTTCGCTAGAAACTCCCACTAGTGATATGTCTTTCCTAGCCACATGATCTCTAAGAAAGTGATGGCGAATATCTATGTGCTTGGTGTGAGAGTGTTGAACCGGGTTATTAGCAAGCTTTACGACGCTTTCATTATCACACAAGAGTGGAACATCTTGTAAAAACACGCCGTAATCAAGAAGTGTTTGGGTCATGTATAAGATTTGTGCACAACTTGCTCACATGGCTATGTATTCCACCTCGGCGGTAGACAATGCCACACTATTTTGCTTCTTAGAGGACCAAGAAAGAAGAGATCTTCCTAGAAAGTGGCAACCGCCGGAGGTACTCTTCCTATCAACCTTACACCCGTCATAATCCAAATCGGAATAGCCAACAAGTTGGAAGGGAGCTCCTTTGGGATACCAAAGGCCAATGCTAGGGGTGTGCCTTATGTACCTTAGGATTCTTTTTACCACACTTAAGTGCGACTCCTTAGGATTAGCTTGGAACCTTGCACACATACACACACTAAACATGATATCCGGCCTAGATGCGGTGAGGTAAAGTAAACTACCGATCATCGAGCGATAAAGAGTTTGGTTGATTAGGTTACCTCCCTCATCAAGGTCGAGATGCCCATTAGTAGGCATTGGGGTCTTGATTTGCTTGCAATCCTCCATCTTGAATTTCTTGAGCAGATCATGAGTGTACTTTCTCTTGAGATATGAAGGTGCCCTCCCTCAATTGCTTCACTTGGAAGCCAAGGAAGAAGGTAGGCTCGCCAATCATCGACATCTCAAACTCCTTGGACATCAATTCACCAAATTCCTTGCTATGATCTTGGTTTGTTGACCCAAATATAATGTCATCGACATATACTTGGCAAACAAAGATCTCTCCATCTAACACCTTGGTGAAGAGTGTGGTATCAACTTTCCCGATCTTGAAGCCCTTCTTGAGTAGGAAGTTCCTTAGCCTCTCATACCAAGCTCTTGGAGCTTGCTTCAATCCATATAGATCCTTGGACAACCTATACACATGATTAGGACAATTTGGGTCTTCAAACCTGGGAGTTTGTGAGACAAACACAAGTTCATTAATGAAACCATTTAAGAAGGCACTCTTCACATCCATTTGAAATAGTTTCATTTTGTGATGTGAAGCATATGCCAAAAGGATATGTATGGCTTCTAGTCTTGCAACCGGTGCAAAGGTCTCCCCAAAATCCAAACCTTCAACTTGGGAGAACCCCTTTGCCACCAATCTTTCCTTGTTCCTCACAACCACTCCTTGGTCATCTTGCTTGTTCGGAAACACCCACTTGGTGCCAATGATTCTTGATCCTTTGGGCTTCTCCACTAGTGTCCACACTTCATTCCGGGTGAAGTTGTTCAACTCTTCATGCATGGCATTCACCCAATCCAGATCCGCAAGTGCTTCCTCCACACTAGTAGGCTCAACAAAGGAAACAAAAGAGTGATGCTCAACATAAGAAGCAAGTCTAGATTGACTTGTTACCCCCCTTGATGGACTCCCTATGATGAGGTCTTGTGGATGAGCTTGAAGCATAGGTGTAGATCTTCTATCAACCACTTGGGGAGGAGGTTGTGGTGCATCAACATCACTAGCTTGAGCCTCGGCTTGATCTTGAGGGATGAAGGTATCTTCTTGTGCTTCCCTCACTTGTTCTTCATCAACTTGAGGCGTATGAGATGGAGAAGGTTCTTGATTTGCATCATCTTCAACATATTCCACCTCTAGTGGGTTGATGGCACCAACGGGCATATTCTTCATAGCCTCCCTCAAGGGTTCATCACCTACATCATCAAGCTTCTCATGCTCTTCTTGAGAGCCATTAATTTCATCAAACTCCAAGTCATATGTTTCTTCAACTAAGCCGGTGGCTTTGTTAAATACACAGTATGCCTTGGATTTAAGAGAATAGCCAACAAGGAAACCACTGTCACAATGCCTTTGAAACTTCCCCAAGTGTTGGCGCTTCTTGTAGATGTACACTTTGCATCCAAACACTAGGAAGAAGGATATATCCAGTTTCTTCCCATTCACAAGCTCATAGGGGGTCTTCTTGAGAAGCCTTTGGACAAATAGCCGGTTGGCCGCATAGCATGCGGTGTTGATTGCTTCGGCCCAAAACTTCTCGGGGGTGTTGTACTCATCAAGCATGGATCTAGCAAGTGTGATCAATGTCCGGTTCTTCCTCTCAACTACACCATTTTGTTGTGGGGTATATGTGGCGGACACTTCATGCTTGATCCCAACTTCATCACAATAGTCTTCGATCTTGATGTTCACAAACTCGGTGCCATTGTCACTTCTTATCTTCTTGATCTTCACATCAAACTCATTTTGGGCTCTAGTTGCAAACTTCTTGAATATTGATTGAGTCTCTCCCTTGTCTTGAAGAAAGAACACCAAAGTGTACCTAGAGTAGTCATCAACTACCACCAAGCAAACTAGATTTCCTCCAAGGCTAGCATAGGTGGTAGGTCCAAATAGGTCCATGTGGAGTAGCTCTAGGACTCTTGAGGTTGACATGAATGCTTTGGTGGGATGGGTGTTGGCCACTTGCTTTCCGGCTTGACATGCACTACACAATTTGTCCTTCTCAAACACCACATCCTTCACATCTCTAACCATCTCCTTCTTGACAAGTTTCTTCAAAGTTTACATGCCCACATGAGCTAATCTTCTATGCCAAAGCCAACCCAAAGAACTCTTGGAGAATAGACATGTTTGCAATTCGGCTTCATTGGAGGTGAAGTCCACTAGATAGAGGTTGTTGTGCCAAAACCCTTTGAATATCAATGACTTGTCATCTATCTTGGACACAACCACCTCACTTGGAGTGAAGAGACATTGGAAACCAAGATCACACAATTGTCCAACCGATAGCAAGTTGAAGCTTAGAGATTGCACTAGCAAGACATTTGATATTGATTGATCATTGGAGATTGCCACTTTGCCAAGTCCTTGTACTTTGCCTTTTGAATTGTCCCCAAAGGTAATCTTGTCTTGCCCTTCACAATCTTCATCTAGTGTGGTGAACATCCGGGGGTCACCGGTCATATGTTGAGTGCAACCACTATCAATCACCCAATGACTTCCACCGGTCTTGTAGTTCACCTACACACAAGCAACTTGAAGTTAAGCTTGTTGTTTGGGAACCCACACTTGGCGAGGTCCCATAGCCTTGTCAACCAACTCCTTAGCAACCCAAAGCACTTTAGGCTTGTTCTTCATTTTAGGGCCAAGAAACACCACAAGGGGTCTACTCTTGGAATCCTTCTTGATGACGAAGTGTGCATCATGAGCAAATGGCTTTGTGTGCTTGGGCAAGGTCTTGGGAGGTGGAGTCTTGCAATCATAAGCCAAGTGACCAACTTGTCCACACTCAAATCATCTTATAGGCTTTGGCTTTGCTTGCTCATAGTTGTTGATTGTGGCCTTGTTCTTGTAGTAATTCTTTGCTTCAATCTTGACCTTGGCCTTCATGAGTTGGTTCTCCTTGGACCCAATACCGATCTTGTCGGTCTTCATCACGGTGTTCATCAAGAGCTCACTTTGGAGGTTGTGGCCCTCGGTGAACTTCTCAAACCCACTTGCTAGCTTGATCTTCTCATTCTTGAGCTTTGCATTTTCTTCTCTAAGTGTGTTGATCAAGGTGGTAGCATCCTTGTCATCTTCCTTAGCCGACTTGATAGTGAAGGGCTTGTTTGCCTTGAGGTTGATTAGATCTTCCTTAAGCTTTGAGTTCTCTTCCCTCATCTTCACATAGTCATCATACTTGTAGGCTTCAACTATCTTCTTGCCCTTGCACTTGGCTTTTTGCTCACTAGCAACTTCATCAAGCAAGTCCTCACAAGAAGTAGCTATATCACACTTAACAACCAGGTTAATAGCAACATGTGTAGCAAGATCATTTGTAAGCAATTCATTAGCTACCACAAGTGTGTCATGTTCATTTCTCACTTGGTTGTAGTCATCTTTTAGCAAGTTTACCTTGTGTGGAGCTCTTGTGTTGACCTCTCAAGCTTATCCTGTTTCTCATTAGCTTGCTTGAGTGAGGCTTTGAGCTCCCTAGTGCTAGATGTGAGAGTATGGTTCTCAAGCTTGAAATCATCATTAGCACTAGACAAGGCATCAAGCTTAGCATGCAAGTTATCTTTGATTTCTTGGAGTTTGTCATTTTTACCCTTGTACCTCATTATGATGCTAGAGTACTTGTTGCAAATTTTAATTAGCTCATCATAGGATGGTGTGTCATCATCATCACTATCACTACCAAAAGAGTCACCACTATCATCATCATCCTATTTTTGTACCTTCTTGTCACCTTTAGCCATGAGGCATAGGTGTGTAGAGGATGAGCCCGATGATGAAGGAGGAGGTGGCGGTGGAGTAGAAGAGCCAATCACCAATGCGGCCACCTTCTCATCTTCACTATCACTATCGGAGGGCTCACTTGAATCTTCAATGTCGGTGAGCCAATCTCCAACAATGTAAGTCTTGCCATCCTTCTTCTTCTTGTGGAAGTCGAAGTTCTTCTTCTTTTTGTAAGGCTTGTAAATGCCACACTCGGTTAAAGACATCCTTGCAAATGCCACAAAAAAGAATGTTCTTCGCCTTGGCATTGTGCTTCTCAAAGTAAGGGTCCTCCGCAAAGTAGGAACCCCCTTTGTGGCGGCCTTGAGCACACCAACGTCCACGACCTCTAGATAGGCCTCCATACGAACTTTCCAATAAGGAAAGTCATCTCCATCAAACATGGGAGGTGGTCCATCCCCATGGGACATCTTGCTCTAGGCGGTAAAGCCTAATATAGAGCAAACCTTGCTCTGATACCAATTGAAAGGATCAAGATGCCCAAGAGGGGGGGTGAATTGTGCTTATTTCAAATTTCTAAAGCAATATGAAAACCTAGCAATGCCAATCACCCCCTAGTGCCTACCGATTGTGTGCCCTAGCTAGAAAGTGGTACCAATTCAATGAAAGTAAGAACGATGCGGAAAGTAATACTGTATGAAAGAGCTAGGGATAGAAAGTTTGACACGACGATGTTTTACTGAGGTATCGAGGAGTCGACACTCCCCCTAGTCCTCGTTGGAGCACCCGCGCAAGGGTATTGCTCCCCCTCTACACGCGCAAGGGTAGAGTGCTCTCTACGGGCTAGTTCTTCGCCACTCCTGCTTGGTGAACCGCCCACAACCGATCACAAGTCGATGGAGAAGGACCGCCGACAATCCTCCGGCGATCACCTTCCTCCCAAGAACCACCAGACCGTCTAGGTGATGTCGATCACCAAGAGTAACAAGCCTTGATCTTCGCTTGACTCACTCAAGCTTCACAACTAGAGTGGATGCACACTTGGTCTCTTGGATGAACTAGAGAAGAGGATGGATGGATTTGCGAATCCCTCTATCTCTCTAGGGCTCTTGCTCTCTTCCCAACCTTCTCAAGCAACTCAGCAACTAAAATGAGCAAAAGCAAGGTGGGAGAGAAAGGGTGGGGCTATAAATAGCCCACACACAAAACTGCCTCAGGTTGAAAAACTGTTCGTTTTAAGTTGGCGACGGACGCTCCGTCGCTTGCCCCAACGGCTAGTTTCTGTTCACGTCAGCAGGCGACGGACGCTCCATCGCTTGGCGACAGATGTTGCGCCTCAGCGTCCGGCGCCAACTCGCTGTTCTCGGGTTTCTGGGAAAATATTCCTAGACGCTCGCTAGCGTCCGACGCCCATACGACATATGCATCTGTCGCAAAATGGACATCTCTGGACCTCTCTGTTAGTGCACCGGACGCTACCCTAGCGTCCGACGTCAGCGTCTGGCACGTCGGATAGCGTCCGAAGCCTCTGCACTCAGCATCCGATGCCTAGAGATCACTCCTCTCAACTTCGGTTTTCGTCAAGATGAATATTGAAGTTGTTCTAGGCTATCTTACGGTCATCATAGGCTTGCTTAGAGCTAAGGAAGTCAAGTGTGCACCACACCTAAGTCATGAAGCTCTCCTAAGTCAAGATACTAGTCTCAACCCCTCTTTATAGTGCGGCCAAAGACCAAATAAACACCTATCTATACTAAGTGTCCTTCATCTCCTTATGGCACTTAGCCTATCACATTAGGGCCTTCATCATGACTCTTTGAAATCCAAAACGATATCCATCTTGGGTGCTAAGAGATAACCATTGACGCATATTCATGTTGATCACTATGGCTAAGCTACACATAGCCTCTGCAAAACACACGTTAGCCATAATAATCGCTAATTATCGTTAATCACCAAAATCAATAGGGTCATGATTCTTCAGGGCAGCAGCCGACGGATACAGGCCTAAGATACCCAGATCGGCCCACCACCGCCAGACCCCTTCACCGGTGTAGGTACGCCGGCCGCCGCCCGTCCATCCATCAATCGGTGGAGAGAACGGTGCCGTCGTCCGCGTCGTCTAGCCCACCGGGACGCGCGCCAGATCGGCCACCACCCGAGCAGGTCGCCACCTCGCAGCACAAACGGGCGAATCGCAGATCCGGTGGAGGAGGACCGGATCGGTCACGCCTCCTCCCGGTGGCCGCCGGCCCCGCCGCCGCCCTAGACCTTCCGCCGGTCGATCCGGACGCGGAAGGGCCAGGTCCTGGCGCGGAGGGAACGGATCCAGTCGAGGAGGGGGCCCTCTCTACTCCTTTCCTAACATGGCGAGTAATTTGCCGAGGTCCAACTTGGGTTTCTCCTCTTCACAGCTTACCTGCACGATGATGCAGACAAGAACAAGGAGCAGGACGATGGTGGTGGTGATCCTGGACATGGCCGCAGCCATCATCAATAATCAGACCTGGTGGTCTGATCGTCTGCATCGGTAGCTAGTTAATTAAGCCGCTTCGACGTACTAGTAATCGATCAGTGAATAACTGAATACACTCCTGTATGGTAATATCGGCAATACTCTGCTCTACTAGCCTGGTATTAGAGCTGACGATGTTTCTTCTGTGCTTGTGTGGAGGGCTCTCGTATCTACTTCTATATATACACACACAGAGAGAGGCTGGGAAGCCTACAGCGGAGGATCGCGTTTGCAAGCTGCTTGTTCCAGTCTTGCAATTGGTTAATTAATAACTGGATAGGACAACCTTGCACGATGATTAGGCGTGTGTGCTCACGCATACGCATGCACAATAAATAAACAACAAAAAAAAGTCAAACGTGTAGATATCAAACACACACGAGATCGATATCAAACACACACGAGATCGAGTTACTATACGACATGCATTTCCACTTCTATGCACGTTCGTTGTCACTCACTTAAAAGTATGTATCATTGCATTGACCTTGATAAGGCTGCAGGTGTGTGTATATACTACTGTTATAGTTTTTGGGTTAAAGCCTAAATAATGATCGGTTCCAATTAAATCTCAAAGAATCACTCACACATGAATGGCATGGTTGGGGATTTAGTCTCACATTGTCAATCTAGAAAGAGTGACATCTCTTTAAAGAGGTGAGCTGACTTCTTCTTAGTTAAGCAATCGATAAGAAGTGGAAAGGAAGAAACACACGCGCACGCTTGCCTCGCCTCGCCGGGCGGGCGGGGCCAATGTGCACACGCACGTATGACATGCGTGTGAATGGTCCAGCAATTTCCCGTCCCGACCTTGCGGGTGCGCAACTTTCTTTTGATGCTCTAAATTTTTGTATGCATGGAAAAATTTGCGCTGGCCAATTTTGGCAAGCAATTAATCTCGTATTATGGTAATTAGACTAATGGCAGGTTAATTACCGTAATGATGTGATTGATTGAGCGGCTAATTGATTTCCTTAATTAGTCGTGACGCGTGTATAAGTAAGGGGCGAGACGTCGCCCTCAGTACGAGTTGAATCTCTTCCTGTCCACTACACTGCGCTGTCGCCGGTCTTCCCCATCTCGTCGCCGACATGCCATCGGTGCCGGGAGAGCAGGCTCCGAAGCCGACGTCTCCTCGCGTCCATGCACGGGGTAGGGGGCGTATCAGGTTTTTGGGAAGTGCCGTTGGGACTGCTCACTGGACGTCTTCTTCCCTCTACGTCATCGACGTCTTCTTCCCTCGACGCCGTCGACTCGCACCATCGCCGACGTCGACGAATACCCGCTGTAATGATGTACTCTCCATTCTCATTTCTCGTTCTTGTTTTGTCTGTGTTACTAGCGCTAGAAGTTATGATTCTGTCTCAAATCGTAGCGCTAGTAGCATCCCGTATATTCATGATACATGTTGTTGTTCCTATCATGATTGTCGGAATTAATTTATGTATCGCTAAATTGCTATTATTTCACCTAAAAGAGGCTGTTTGTACAACTCACAGATGTTTTTTTTTTGTCAAACACCTATTTCCAAAAATAGCTTCGTCCTTGAAGTTGTTTTTCTCCCGCTAGTAACTTCAAGAGAGATGCTATTCTTGACTTTGAATCCATTTTAGACTTTATTGGCCACAAAATAGCCTCCAACAGACTTTCTATCTGATTTTGTAAAATAACAAGCTGTGTATCCGTCGAATCCGTTGGCTAAATAAAGCAAGCGGAAGCCGCTGGCCAAATGTCCTCCCGCGCTGATTCTTGACCTGCATGTATGCCGTATGCTTATCGAGCGTCGTTCCCACCTCCGTTGTGGTTCGCTACGGCGCACTTCTCCCGCATGGACCCTTCGCTGACGACGAGTCCCTCACCCATGCCATCGACGACGACGTGCCTGAGCCGCCGTTGGGATCCATCCTCGGGCGCTCGTGTGGCAGCTCCCCGTGGTGGCCGGCCAAACTCAAGATGGAGTCCTTCGAGCCGGTGGATCCTAAGGCTACAGCCGCGTCAGTGCGGACGTACGATGCGTGGCCAGAGGACGAGCACCTTGCGTGGTACTTGGAGCAGTGGAACCGTTGGCTGAAGTACTGGCAGCAAGGAGTTCGCTAGGAGATGGGCAGGGCAGTGGGTTGGCCGTCCGGCCGTGCAACGTAGTCTCGCCGGATGATGAACGAAAGCTACCGCCGTGATAGGATATTTGACGAAAAATCGATTGACATATAGCACTTTCAAATATAGAGGAAATATACCTAGCCTGTTGGGAAACACTACATCTTAGCTGGCTTTTCTATTTTAGATAATAGCTAAATCTTGCATTTTGGAAGCTAATTTTAGCTAGTCTCTTGGAGATGCTCACACATAAAGATAAATTGGGATGAAGCTGAAAAAGTAGCTTATTTTAGCTCTCTCTCATTTCTCTCTCATATCCATGCATAAAGTTGTTGGTCAAACTCCAAACATTTTTTTTTCAAAATAACACAGTTTGACCTAAAACTAAAAAAAATATCTAAATCTATGATTTTGGTAAGAATGGAAAAAACTCATCTCCGAGAGTTCCCGATCTCATCTCCTAATCTTTTAGGCATTTGGAAAAATTCACCAAAAGAGCGAATATATCCACACATGGAAGATGCTCATATTGGCATATCAATCTAAGGTGGAAGGACGTGAAAATATGTTTGATAGTTTTAACTGTGCCCGACTATCACCCTACCTTATGGTGCATGTACTGTTTTGGCAATGGAGCCTATGTTTTTTTTTATTGACTAATAAATCGTGGATGATAATCATCTGCCGCTATAATTGGGGCAAGTCTCCTTATTGACTACAATCGTTGATGATAATCATCTAACGTTATAAATGGAGGCTACATGTCTCCATGTTAACTATGTCATGAATGATAATCATCTAATCGATTTTAGCAAACAAAGGTAAAGCTGGAGAATTTTTAAATTTAAATTTGAGCTCCTTGTATCCTTCTGGTGATCCTTACTTAAATAAGTTTGAGGCCATCTAACTAGTTAAAACTGGTCGGGTTGACTTTAAGTTAAACCACTCGAACATGATTAAGACGATGTTGTCCAGTAAATACAAGGTGCTCAGAGACTAGATGTGGGGGAATAACCCCAGATACCCATAGAGTCATACATGGGCCGCATCATTAGAGGTGGTCTAGCTCAGGAGATCAAGGCACACGACATTGGTCGGCGTGTGCTGCAAGGCTTCTGGAGGATATTTTTTTCGATAAAGGATATTCAATATCCGGCCTCTACATCCGGGGATGTATGATGAAGATAGAGATAGATTTGTTCAAATATGTGTGATTTTCTATTTCCATGTAAAACTTATCGTGTAACCAAGTAGATTTAGATCTACGCGACCTGTAACTCTCCTTCATCAATATAGGGCGGGTATGGGACCCCCTCATCTCACCTCATTCGCAATCAATATAATCCATCAGGACACTTGATGTAGGGTATTACGTCGAGTTGACGACCTAAACCTGTCTAAATCCCGTGTCTCTACGTCTGTGTTACCATCCGATTCCTGGTCACACGTATCTCCATCATACAATCTACTATCGTGCATATACCCTTCCCTTCCGTGGACTACCATATTCTGTCGACAATATGCTAAGCTCAAGGGTGTGAGGAAACATGTGCCTGATGGTGAGAAAACAATATGCATCTCCAAAGAAGATTCATATAGTTGAAAAGGATCCGGTAAGTTTTCAAAGCATAGTATGTTTCAACTTGCGCAAAACATTTTCAAAATTTTATCATAGCCTCCGCATACAATATCATGACATCTTCACAAGTTTTATGATTTTCCTACATTGTTTATTTTTTTATACAAATTAAAAACAAATCACCCATAAGTTTGTGGCCATGTTTCGTGAAAAAGATGTTCGAAAATTCTACTCTGTCCGCGGATACGTCCTCACATTACTCATAACATGAATATCATTTTTCCATTCATTTTTTTTCATTATTCGAGCGACATGTGGTTCAAATTTGACTTATCCCAAAAAAAATCAATTAATTGAAATGAATTAACCAAATATAGCAAACCCATCGAGAATTGTGCCGAATTTAAACACGTAGTTTCAAGTAGTATAGGAGCATAGTAGAAAAAGTTTGGAGATAAGAAGAAAAAAAATAAAAATATTTGCTGAGTACCATAGGAAGACACTTGACAAAGGAGCCGCTTTGCCGAGTGTTTGCATGTGACAATCGGCAAAGTAGCCGCTTTGCCGAGTGCCGCAAAAAGGAAACATCAGCTGATGGTCGTTACTTGCTGTCAGAATTTGTTGAGTGTCATACTTTGCCGAGTGTCCGACACTAGGCAAAACCTCTCTTTGTCGAGTGTCGGGCTTCACCGGGTGTCAAACACTCGGTAAACCCTCGTTTTGCCGATTGTTCCTCTTTGCCGAGTATATTTGTTTGTTGAATGTATGATATAATACACTCGACGAAGACTTTTGCACTCTCCGGTAGTGGATCCAATCTTCTTTTGTGCATCCTATGATTTAACTTATACTCCGGTATGTATATATACATGGATGCAATTTAGCAGTCCAATATTGCAGCCAAATACAGTGTCTATGTGTCTTTTTCCTCTTTGACCCCAATTCTGGAGCACAACCCCTTGGCGTTTCTCCATGAGGAGCTGAACAGCATGGGTGCTATGAATGGTGGCTAGGTGTCTCCAAGTTGACTATGTCATGGATGATAATCATCTGATTTTGCAAACAGAGGTAAAGCTGGAGAATTTATAAATTTACATTTGAACTCCTTATATCCTTCCAGTAATCCTTACTTAAGTAAGTTGGAGGCCAGTTGACCAGTTAAAACTGGTCAGATACATGTTTTTATTGGTTGGCTTTAAGTTAAACTGCTCGAGCATGATCAAGACGACGTTGCCCGACAGATACAAGGTGCTTTGGAGACTAGCCGTGGAGGAATAACCCCGGATACCCACAGGGTCATACATGGGCTAGCTCAGAAGATCAAGTCACATGACACTAGTCGGTGTGCATTGCAAGGTTTCTAGAGGATATGCTGAAGATAGAGATAAATATGTTCGGTGTGCATTGCAAGGTTTCTAGAGGATATGCTGAAGATAGAGATAAATATGTTTGGATATGCATGCTTTTTTGTTTCCAGATAAAACTTATCGCGTGACTGAGTAGATTTAGATTTAACCGACCTGTAACCCTCCTTCATCTTCTATATAAGGCGGGTATGGGACCCCCTCATCTCACCTCATTTGCAATCAATATAATCTACCAGAACACATGATGTAGAGTATATTACGCCAAGTTGACGGTCTGAACCTGTCTAAATCGCGTGTGTATGTGCCTATGTTACCATCTAGTTCTTCGTCACACGTGTCTCCATCATACAATCTACTATCGTGCATATACCCTTCGGTGGACGACCATATTCCATCGATAGTAAGCTAAGGTCAAGGTTGTGAGGAAACATGTGCTTGATGGCCTTAACCATGGTGATCCAATGTTTTTCGTGCATCCTCTGATTTAACTTATCCTCCTATATGTATATATGTGTGGATGCAATTTAGCAGTCCATTATTGCAGCCAAATATAGTCTCTATGCGTTTTTTTGCCTCTTTGATCCTAATTCTGGAGCACAACCCCTTGGTGTTCCTTCATGAGGAGCTGAGCTGTTAGAACCAGGGCCGACTTGTTGAGCCGGCGCCCCTAGGTTCGATAGATCTGGCCCGGCTTGTCGCCGACAGCCGGTGCCGCTCTGGCCCAGTGCACTGGAGCCACATCATATTAAGGTCTTGGGTCTAATTCAACCCAAAAGACTAGCCTGCTAGTAGGTGAGAATCACCTCATCTTATATGTTGTGTTCCTCCATCATCGATTATTAATGTAGGACTAACCCCAACAACCCCCCTTTAGTCACATATTGGTCTCAACTCTTCAATTGGCCCCCTGTAGCGGGCTACTGCATCTGTGTGTGACCCTGCCGAGATTTGCTATGGGTTCTTTGACCGACTCAGGTACCAATTGTTAGAACCAGGCCCGGCTCGCTAAGCCAGCACATGTAGGTTCGATGGAGCAGCCTCGGCTCATCGTACTCGACAGTCGGTGTCGCTCTGACCTAGGTGCACTGGAGCCACAACATATCAAAAAGACTAGTCTGATAGTTAAGGATTGTCCTACCTTATATATTGGGTTTCCCCTCCATCGACTACTAAGGTGGGACTAACCCTAACATGAATAGCATGGGGTGCACTCTTCTTATGGATCTCGCTTACATGGAGGGGCTGGCCAACCAAACCAAGCAGTCGAGGAATAAAGTGAGGGAAATGCCATACGACATTGCGGACTGTATTGATGACTTTATGCGCCGAGGTTGGAGGTTCTAATCACTATAAAGTATTGTTGTGTCGTCTCTGAACAGTAAGAGCACGACATCAATTAGTCAACCAAATTCAAGAGCTCAAGACCCGTGTTAAAGAAGGTAGTGAACGTAGTAAGCGGTACAAGTTAGATGATTGTGCATCTGGATCTAGTAATGTTTATTGTTGACCCTCATATCACTTCTCTCTACGTGGAATCATCAAAACATGTTGGCATCGATGCCCCAAGGAAGAGGTCATCAATTTGTTGACAAAGCAGGTTGGTATACCGTCATTGGTTTGGTTTGTATTTTCTTATTGTTGAATTATTGTGGCCATAGAGATTTATAACAAAGCATGCCAATTTGCATGCTTCTATTTGAATTGATTGGTTGTCAAAGGTGGATAATGTGTTGGTGCAAGATCTAAGAGTAGTATCTGTTGTTGGGTTTTGAGGTCTAGGAAAGACCACACATGCAAATAAAGTATATGACAAGCTTAGAGAAGGTTTCTCTTGTAAGGCTTTTGTATCAGTTTCTCAAAGACCTGACATGAAAATGCTTCTAAAGAGTTTGGTCAAAGAGATTTCTGCGCGATCATAGACAATGTTCGAACATATCTACAAGACAAAAGGTAGTTAACTATTGATTGTCCTATAGTCCCTGAAGTTTTAACACATACATCTGGTATTTCATCAGCATACACTCATAATTACTTATTTATTTAACTTTACCGATCCGGCCAAGCACAATAAGTTTTTAAGGTTCGTCTATATATTGTGAGAGTCTCCAATACATTGCAACTTAAATCTTAGAATTTTGTCAAGTTAATTCAAATGTTCGTCCAACAATGTGGTCATCTTTGACAAATATATTAGTGACGTGTTACATGAACTTACTTTGTAGGATAGAAAACTAATATTCAAAACAAGATTTTTAGTTAGTGTGCCATATATATATTAATAGATGTATTGGAACATACATGTTTTGCAGGTATTTGGTAGTAGTTGATGATTTATGGGATGCATCTTTATGGGAAATCAGAAAATGTGCTTTCCCCTGGAGCCACTATGGTAGCAAAGTGTTGATAACTATGCAAATTAAAAGTGTTGCTGCGACATGTTGCTATTTCCAGTGCGTCATTTTGCGTGCCCCTGTCACGCTGGAGACCTGGCTGGGCATGCCGAGTCATGCCACGTAGTCAAAATGACTAGAAAATGAAAGCTTCGATCAGTTTGAGGGCAAAAGATTAGGAGCGCGCGCAAAGGTGGCAAATGGGCCCGTGCCAACCGTAAGAGTGGCAAAAAATTAGATATCCCCGGCCTGTGCGTATTGGTGTGGAAGCCAGCAAAAGAAAAAAAGAAGAAAAAAAGGCGACGGCAACGAGGGCTCCGCCGCTCCTTGCAGCGGCAACAGCAGCGGCAGGCTCCGTCTCTCTTGCGCCCCCCGCCGGCTGCGATCTCAGCCACCTCCGCCGTCCATGCGCTCTCCACCGGCTGCGGCCCCGTCTACCACCTCCGGATGCTCGCGTCCAAAGCACGGCCTCCTCCGCGGGCTGCGCGCGGCCGGGTCGGCGGCGTCCCAGCTATGCGGCCTAGGCACCGGTGGTGCTCACCTCCCAGCGCGGCCCGGGGACCGCAGGCACATCACGACATAGCCGTGCGAGCAAGCCCCGGTGCTGGCCGCCTATCGGCGCGCCGTGGTGTAGGTGAAAGGTCCTAGATGGCTAGAGGGGGGTGAATAGCCTAATAAAAAAATGATGTCTTGTGATGTATGGATGTCAATAGGAAGAACCAATCACAATGAATACCAAAGAGTAGTCGGGAGACAAGATGACAATCGATTTTTCTCCCGAGGTTCACTTGGTTGCCACCAAGCTAGTCCCCGTTGTGTCGACTACTCAAGTGGTGATTCGGTGGCTAATAGGCAATGACAAGCCTAGCCCACTAACTCGGGGGCCACAAGAATCCACCCAAATCAGAGTAACTCAATGACACGAGCAATCCACTAGAGTTAACCTTTGGCTCTCCGCCGAGGTGGGTACAAGCCCTCTCACAATCACCGAAGTCGGCCGCAAACAATCACCAATTGCGCCAAAGCTTCTCCACAATCGTCAAGCCGTCTAGGTGTTGGCAAACACCAAGAATAACAAGAAACCACGCGGCGATGATGATGACCAAGTGTCACTAAGATGCAATGCAATGATCAAAGCACTTGGATCATTCAAACTCTCACAAGTATGCAACAAGAGTGAAGAGAGTGAGTTGGGGGCTATCTCAAGCAAGCACAAGTATGTTAAATGAATGAGAGGTGCAAGAGAGAGCCCTAGGAGCCGGCCAAGCCACTTAAATAGCAACCACCACCGAGCTAGCCGTTTTGCCCCTTTCCACAGCTTCCTGCGTCGGTCAGGACGCAAGATGCATGGGGGTCCGGACCATCGCGCATGCGTCCGGACCCTCCTCTAGTTTGAATCCTGTCGTTGGCGCCTTCACTGTGGTCGACGTGTCACCTCCGGACGCGTGCAACAGTAGCGTCCGGACCTTCTATTTTCCACATCCGGATCCAACTCAAAGAAAGTCCAGAGAGCTCCCTGAGTCTGGACATGCGTCCAGTGTCCTACGTCCGGACCATTCCTTGCGTCCGGATAAATAATCCAGAGGAGTACAGAGAGCACCGAGCTCCAGATGCTACGTCCGGAGTCTTGCGTCCGGAACATCATCACCGTCCGGACCTCCTGTCCAGAGAGGCCGAGAGCTAGAGTCTGCCTCCGGTCGCATCTCCGATGGTCTGGTTGGCCTCTGCCCTGGGTACGGACCTTGCGTCTGGAGCCTCTTTGAGTGGCAAACTAAGCCACCTCTTCTTCTCCAATCTTCCATGTGCTAACACCAAGTGTTCCAACCACTTAAGCCATGTGTTAGCCTTTTACAATATAGTTCATGGATTTTAGTTCATGTTTGTGTCACTTAGGTTTGTTTTATATGGATATGCAATGCAAACCTAGTGGCACATGATAACCGCAATCGACACGAGTTTTCCCTTCTTAATAGTACGGTTATCTATCCTAAAGGTGATCACACTCTCTATAGTGTCTTGATCACTAAACCAAAAATGGCCCTATAGATATACCTTTGCCTTGAGCCCATTTTTGTTTTTCTCTTTCTTCTTTTCCTTAGTCCATGGAGCACTTGATTCATCATGGTCATTCATCTAGCTCCATGTACCAAGGTGGATTACCCTATCTTGATCATACACTTAGTACAAGGGTTAGTCCATAGGTTTCATCAATTACTCAAAACCAAACATGGGCTTTCAATCTCCCCCTTTTTGGTAATTGATGGCAACCTTTCACAAAGGAATATATATGATGAAAATTTTCACTTTGGTAGTATTAGCTCCCCCTACATATGTGATATATGAGTTTGGTTCATTTTGACCACATATGCATGAATAAGAATTGTGGGAGAGTAAATGCTACCAAATGATGCTAAGGTGTGTACGATGGACCTTTGAAGTGTGATACCAATCGGAGTGCAATATTAACCATCCTTAGCACCATGAATGCCTAGAAACCACTTGAAAAGCAACTTGGAAACACTTTGAGAGAACTAGATACCACTTAAAGATGTAACAACCTAAGCATACTAGTTCTTCAAACACCATATCAATTTGGGTTCTAGCATTCACCACACAAGCATATCATGAATATAAGTACATATGCAAGCAAGCACTTATGAATGCACAAAGATATGAAACAACTTTATTCATAGGCTTGCTCCCCCTACTTGTGTGCTTTTATTTTCAAAATTTTCAAAAATATTTTTCTTTGTTGTACTACTTACTTCTCTCCCTTTGTCATCTATTATCATAAAAGATGTGCTCAAAGGTTTGATTATTGGATAGAAGCTTAGTTGTGGTTCAATCTAGATTGCTTGCCCCAAGCTATTTAACTCGGTTTAAACCATGGACAAGCTTGTTCACACATCCTATAATGGTTATCTTGCCCATGTTGAGCTAAACATTTGAAGTTCATAATCTAGATCAAACTCTAGGATTGCAAGACCACATATATGTCATATGCTACCACTAGATCATATTAGGCATAGAGGCAATAGTGGTACCATATAAGCATCAAATCATTTAATTTTCATAAATGAGCCTAATGAATTGATGTCTAGATGCACTAACAAGTCCTAATAATGGATGAATGACATGTCAATCAACTTTTACCTTACATAGCTTGAAGGAAAGGCATGTCATATATGGGGGGGTGAATCAACACATATTTGAGAAGTCAAGAATGTTCAACTCATTTCTTAGCTTGCAAAACCTCTTCTCATCAAGTGGCTTGGTGAATGTCGGCAAGTTGATCATCGGTGCCAACACTTGTGATCTTGATATCACCCTTGAGTTGATGGTCTCTTATGAAGTGGTGCCTCACATCAATGTGCTTGGTTCTTGAATGTTGAACCGGATTGTTTGTTAGGTTCACCGCACTTTCATTATCACATAGCAATGGCATTTGTTTGAAATTGATTCCATAGTCATTCAAAGTTGCTTTCATCCAAAGCAATTGAGCACAACAACTACCCGCACTTATGTATTCAGCTTCGGCGGTAGAGAGTGCAACACTATTTTGCTTCTTTGATGACCAAGATACAAGTGACATGCCTAGCATTTGACATGTGCCCGATGTGCTCTTTCTATCAATCTTGCATCCCGCATAGTCGGAGTCCGAATATCCAATTAGCTCAAAGTTAGACCCCTTGGGATACCACAATCCAACATCTTGTGTATGCTTCAAGTACCTCAATATTCTCTTTGTAGCCTTCAAGTGACTTTCTCTTGGAGAGGCTTGGAATCTTGCACACATTCATACACTAAACATCACATCCGGCCTAGAAGCGGTCACATAGAGGAGGCTTCCAATCATAGACCGATACAACTTTTGATCCACCATATTTCCACTAGCATCACTATCCAAGTGTCCATTAGAGCCCATAGGAGTGCTAATGCCTTTTGAATCTTCTAAGCTAAACTTCTTCATCATATCCTTGATGTACTTGCCTTGACTCACAAAGGTGTCATTCTTCAATTGCTTGATTTGAAGACCAAGGAAGTAGCTAAGTTCACCAATCATTGACATTTCAAACTCATTTGCCATCATCTTGTCGAATTGTTCACAAAAATCTTGATTGGTTGAACCGAATATGATGTCATCCACATAGATTTGGAGCACAAATAGATCCTTGCCAAGCTTCTTGGTGAAGAGAGTAGTATCAACCTTCCCCATAATGAACCCTTTAGATAGAAGGAAATCCCTCAATCTTTCATACCATGCTCTAGGTGCTTGCTTCAAGCCATATAAAGCCTTCCTCAACTTGTACACATGGTTGGGCTTCTTGTCATCTTCAAATCTGGGAGGTTGCTCAACATATACTAGCTCATTGATGTATCCATTCAATAAAGCACTCTTCACATCCATTTGGTATAGCTTGATGTTGTGTGCACATGCATAGGCCAATAGAATCCTTATTGCCTCTAATCTTGCAACCGGTGCATAGGTTTCTGCAAAGTCAAGACCCTCAACTTGAGTGTATCCTTGAGCTACCAATCTTGCTTTGTTCCTCACAACTATACCATCTTGATCTTGTTTGTTTCTAAATACCCATCTTGTGTCAATCACATTGTAGTTCTTGGGTCTTTCAACTAGTTCCCAAACTTGGTTCCTAGTGAAATTGTTTAGCTCTTCATGCATAGCATTGACCCAATCAACATCTTGTAGGGCTTCATCAATCTTTGTTGGCTCTATGGATGATACAAAAGAGTAGTGCTCACAAAAGGATGCCAATATTGATCTTGTTTGAACACCACTTGTAATGTCACCAACTATTTGATCAATGGGATGATCTCTTGCTATGTTGGTCGGTTGGAGGATAGGGACTTGATTGCTTGAGCTAGGTTGAGATGATCTAGCAACTTGTTGATCTTGCACTTGAGTGCTGCTAGCTTGCATTTGAGGTGAGTTGAGCACTTGATCTTTGTCATCCTCAATGTCAATCACTTTACTAGGACGAATATCACCAATATACATGCTCTTCATAGCATTGGCAAATTGAGATCCACTCACATCTTCTAAGTTCTCATTATCATATTGGGAGCCATTGGTTTCATCAAACTCAACATCATGAACCTCCTCAAGTATACCACTAGCCAAATTCCACACTCTATAGGCTTTGCTTGTGGTTGAGTAACCAAGTAAGAACCCTTCATCACACTTCTTGTCAAATTTCCCAAGTCTTGTGCCTTTCTTCAAAATGTAGCATTTGCACCCAAAGATTCTAAAGTATGCAATTTTGGGCTTTCTTCCATTCAATAGCTCATATGGTGTCTTCTCCATCATTGGATGACAATACAACCGGTTGCTAGAGTAGCAAGCGGTGTTGATAGCTTCAGCCCAAAAGGATTGACTCACATTGTACTCACTAAGCATAGATCTTGCCATGTCAATTAAGGTTCTATTCTTCCTCTCAACAAGGCCATTTGATTGTGGAGTGTACTTGGCCGAGAGTTTATTTTTAATTCCCAATTCATCACATAGCTCCTCAACTATTGTATTCTTGAATTCACTTCCATTGTCACTTCTCACTTTCTTGATTGTAGTTTCAAACTCATTGTGACATCTCTTGACAAAAGATTTGAAGGTTGCAAATGTATCACTCTTTTCATTGAGAAAGAATACCCAAGTATATCTTGTAAGATCATCCACTATGACAAATCCATACTTGTTCCCTCCAATACTAGTGTAGGTTGTTGGACCAAATAAGTTCATATGCAACAACTCAAAAGCTCTACTAGTACTCATCATGCTCTTTTTAGGATGGGTGTTTCCAACTTGCTTGCCGGCTTGACAAGAGCTGCAAAGTTTATCCTTCTCAAACACAACATATTTCAAGCCTCTTACTAAGTCATGTTTGATCAATCTATTCAATTGCTTCATCCCAACATGACCAAGCCTTCTATGCCATAACCAACCCATACTTGACTTAGAGAGCAAACATGTAGACAATTGTGATTCACTAGTATTGAAATCAACTAGGTAGAGGTTCTCATATCTAAAACCTTTGAAGATCAAGTTTGAACCATCTACACTAATGATCTCAACATCATCTATTCCAAATATGCACTTGAATCCAAGATCACACAATTGAGCTACCGATAGCAAATTGAAGTTCAAGCTCTCAACTAGCAAAACATTGGATATGCTCAAATAATTGGATATTGCAATCTTACCAAGACCCTTGACCTTGCCTTTGCCATTATCCCCAAATGTGATACTATCAATGCCATCATTGGAGTTGGATTTGATTGATTTGAACATTCTAGAATCCCTGGTCATGTGTTGAGTGCACCCACTATCAAGCACCCAATGCCTTCCTCCGGCTTTGTAATTTACCTACAAAACAAATTAGTTCTTCTTAGGTACCCATACTTGTTTGGGTCCTCCAAAGTTAGTGACCAAGGATTTTGGCACCCCAAATAACCTTCTTCTTTGGGCCAACAATGGATGCGCCAACATACTTAGCCATGATACCTTTAGCACTTTTGGTAAGCATATAACATGAATCAAAGTGCATAGAGGTAGCTTTAGCAAACTTGGTTTGGCTTATGTTAAGTTTGTAATATTGGTCAACATGCCCCACTTGCTTGCATTTTGTGCAATACCGGCCATTGCTCCTCACAAAGCTAGGCTTAGGAGTTACAAAGGCCGATTTGCCCTTCTTAGGGGTATAGCCCAATCCCTCTTTGTAGTGGGAGAATCTTTGGCTACCCAAGCACTTTAGCAAGCGGGCATCTCCACCATATGCCTTACCTAAAGCATAAGTGAGTTCATTAACATCATTTTTCAATTTTTCATTTTCAATCACTAGTGTAGCATCATCCTTTGAGCTATCACTAGTAGATGTGCAAGTGAAGGTGCTACATTGTGTCTCAGTTGGTGCAACAATGATAGGAATGAAAAATGATTCATCTAGAATATCACAAGTTACTCCAATGCTACATGAAGCAACAACCTTATCCCTGTTTTGATCAAGGAGAGAGGAGTGAGCCTTTTCAAGCTTGTGGTGAGTCCTCTCAAGATTCTCATGGGCTTCCATTAGCCTCTCATGAGAGCCATTGAGCTCATCAAAGGATTGTTCAAGAGCCTTAAGCTTCTTGTTCAATTATTTGCACTCCTTCCTCTTTGTCTCAAAGCAATCATAAGTTTGCTTCATCATATCAACAAGTTCCTCCTTGGAGTACTCCTCCTCATCATCACTACTATCATCATCACTATCACTATAATTATGAGATTGTACCTTAGTTGGCTTAGCCATGAAGCATGATGGACTGTCGAAGATGGATGGCTTGTTGTTGATAGCAATGCTTGCCAATGCCTTCTTCTTGGTCTTCTTCCTCTCATCATCACTAGATTCATCATCGGAGGAATCACTACTATCCCAAGTCACCATGTATGATTCACCCTTCTTCTTGGTGAATGATAGATTCTTCTCCTTATCATACTTGCTCTTCTTCTTCTCATCATCATCACTATGATTGGGACAATCCACAATCATGTGACCTGTTTGCTTGCATTTGTAGCATCTCTTCTCATATTCTTTGCTCTTGAAGTTATCTCTTCTCTTTCTAGCACCATAGCCCTTCTTCTCCATGAACTTGCCAAACTTGCGCACGAAGAGGGCCATCATCTCATCCTCAAGGTCACTAGATTCTTCATCATCACTTGACTCTTGCTTCTTAGCTTTTCCCTTGCTCTTGGATGATGAAGCCTTGAATGCTAGGCTCTTCTTCTCTTTCTTTTCTTCCTTGACCTCTTCTTCTTCACTTTCCTCATTGTATTGCTCTTCGGTCATGATCTCACCAAGGACTTCATTGGGAGTGATCTTGTCCAAACCATCTCTCCTAATTATTTGCCTCAAGGTTTTGTATTTCTTGGGCAAACAACCAAGAAACCGGTTTGAGAAGTCTTCATTCTTGATCTTCTCACCCAAGCTCTTGAGATCATTGATGATTACCTGGAGCCTATGGAACATCTCCGGGATGGACTCATCATCCTTCATCTTGAAGTGAGATAGCTTGTCCTTGAGCATGTACAACTTGGCATTCTTTACCGTTGAAGTGCCTTCATAAGTATCTTCAAGTCTCTTCCACACTTCACTTGCTTTCTCAAGATCTTTGATTTGCTCAAACACTTTTGAGTCAATGTCATTGTAGATCACATTGAGAGTCATTGTGTTGCATTGCCGATTTTCTTGCTCTTTAGGTGTGGGGCGGCTTCATCAAGAATGACAAAGTCACTTTCGGTCACACTCCACACCTTCTCATGTATTGAGCCTAGATGCATATTCATCTTCCTCTTCCAATAATCAAATGATGTGCCATAAAATATTGGTGGTTTGCTTCCCACATGGTTGAATGATATTTGAGCCATCACAACACCGAAGGTTGTTAAGCCTTGATAATAGCGGTGACCACGGCTCCGATACCACTTGAAAGGTCCTAGATGACTAGAGGGGGGTGAATAGCCTAATAAAAAATAGATGCCTTGTGATGTATGGATGTCAATAGGAAGAACCAATCAAAATGAATACCAAAGAGTAGTCGGGAAACAAGATGACAATCGATTTTTCTCCCAAGGTTCACTTGGTTGCCACCAAGCTAGTCCCCGTTGTGTCGACTACTTAAGTGGTGATTCGATGGCTATTAGGCAATGACAAGCCTAGCCCACTAACTCGGGCGCCACAAGAATCCACCCAAATGAGAGTAACTCAATGACATGAGCAATCCACTAGAGTTACCCTTTGGCTCTCCGTCGAGGTGGGTACAAGCCCTCTCACAATCACCGAAGTCGGCCGCAAACAATCACCAATTGCGCCGAAGCTTCTCCACAATCACCAAGCCGTCTAGGTGTTGGCAAACACCAAGAATAACAAGAAACCACGTGGCGATAACGATGACCAAGTGCCACTAAGATACAATGCAATGATCAAAGCACTTGGATCACTCAAACTCTCACAAGTATGCAACAAGAGTGAAGAGAGTGAGTTGGGGGCTATCTCAAGCAAGAACAAGTATGTTAAATGAATGAGAGGTGCAAGAGAGAGCCCTAGGAGCCGGCCAAGCCACTTAAATAGCAACCACCACCGAGCTAGCCGTTTTGCCCCTTTTCACAGCTTCCTGTGTCGGTCCGGACGCAAGATGCGTGGGGGTCCGGACCATCGCGCATGCGTCCGGACCCTCCTCCAGTTTGAATCCTGCCGTTGGCGCCTTCACTGTGGTCGACGTGTCACCTCCGGACGCGTGCAACAGTAGCGTCCGGACCTTCTATTTTCCGCGTCCGGATCCAACTCAGAGAGAGTCCAGAGAGCTCCCTGAGTCCGGACACGCATCCAGTGTCCTGCGTCCGGATAAATACTCCAGAGGAGTACAGAGAGCTCCGAGCTCCGGACGCTGCGTCCATAGTCTTGCGTCCGGACTATCATCAGCGTCCGGACCTCCTGTCCAGAGAGGCCGAGAGCTAGGGTCTGCCTCCGGTCGCATCTCCGATGGTCTGGTTGGCCTCTGCCCTGCGTCCGGATCTTGCGTCCGGAGCCTCTCTGAGTGGCAAACCGAGCCACCTCTTCTTCTCCAAGCTTCCATGTGCTAACACCAAGTGTTCCAACCACTTAAGCCCTGTGTTAGCCTTTTACAATATAGTTCATGGATTTTAGTTCATGTTTGTGTCACTTAGGTTTGTTTTATATGGATATGCAATGCAAACCTAGTGGCACATGATAACCGCAATCGACACGAGTTTTCCCTTCTTAATAGTACGACTATCTATCCTAAAGGTGATCACACTCTCTATAGTGTCTTGATATACCTTTGTCTTGAGCCCATTTTTGTTTTTCTCTTTCTTCTTTTCCTTAGTCCATGGAGCACTTGATTCATCATGGTCATTCATCTAGCTCCATGTACCAAGGTGGATTACCCTATCTTGATCATACACTTAGTACAAGGGTTAGTCCATAGGTTTTATCAATTACTCAAAACCAAACATGGGCCCCGCCGGTCGCTGCGGGCACGATTGCTCCGCTCAGCGCCTCCCGCATCCTACCCCTACCAAGGTGGTGGTACCACTGCCACGTGTGTCGTCCCGTTGTCCCTCTAGCGCCGACTTTGTCTCTCCCTCGCCTCACCCTCCGTCTCTTCCTCGGGCGTCCCCTCATGCTGGCCTCTGGGTCGACATGGACGTCGCCCACCAGGTGTTCGTTCAAATGCTCTTGAGGTAGTATATGACAACAGTTCTGATTTCTTTTGGATTATTGAGCATGTTTGAAAAACACTTGATTGCTTTGTATTTGCTTTATGGTCGCTACTCCTTGATTGGGTCACACCGCAAGGGAAAAAAACCACATAGAATGTGCTGTTTCCTGTACTGGAAAAAGTTAGTGCCTATTTATCATACTGGCTATGAACACGTGACCCGATTTTAGTACTTTCACAATAAGAATACAAAAGATAGTTTTCTTAAAAAGGCATAAAATGCATGATCTTCTATGTCTGTGTACTGCCCATTATTTTTAAGATAGCTTCTTTCTGTCATCACTTAAGAATCTAATACCTTCAGCATCAATGAGACATGGCTGGAGTTGACCTTAACATCCTCGATTTTTACTCGGTTGATGCAATTGTTTTAACAATTCTGGATGTAGGGATGGACCCTTTTACAAATGACAGTTTTTCAAGGTTTAGCAGTGACCATTTTTGGCAGACTGATATAATATATACATATCCGAGGATTCATCTTCGAGGCCGTTCACCAGTTTCCCTTTCTATGCATTCAAAGATTATCCTGTTAAAGTCACTAAAGGTTATCATTGCTTTCATAGACAGTATCAACTCTATGATCAATCTACAAGTATTTGCTTCCTTTTTATTAAATCCAGCCCAGTTCCTTTCATTTATGACACCATCTTTTAACAATTTGAGATCTCCACAGATTTCTTGCGCTCTATTTATTTGTATATATGTATTCAGTTCAACAATACCCAGACCATTGATTGGTCAGATGATTGTCACTGCAAGGCTATAGACTTGCTGCAATTAATTCATATTAAAATCTCTGGCTATCACCGCACCTGGCTTGGACATGCCAAAATCTATGGCTTTTTTGCAACCCAGGGTAAGATTGGGCCTTTACGCAACTGTGTTTAACATTCTCAAAGTAAGTTGCACTGATCAACCTTTTGTGATCTTTTACATGAAAATAACATTCAGATTTTATTTTTGGATTCTTAAGTTCGTTGTTTGGTGATACGGTTGTATCACACCATTTCAAATTTCTAATAATGAGATATAGTGTGACAAAATGATGATTTTGGCGCTAAATAGGAATTAAGATAGGCTATAGTTCTTTTTATTGTACTGAATCCAACCACAATATGCAATCCGCATTCCAATATCGTTCGGACTTAATGAGCATCTCCATCTCAGTGCAATATTAGTTTATTTCCTGCTAAATGGGCACTGCCATTATGTGCCAGAATTTCTCAGTGCAATTCACGTACTCAGATTGCGTATGTCCTCTCACCACCCTCACTTTTCTTTGCCATCAATCACCTTCAGTTGTTTATTCGCTAATGCAAGTCTTATTGTTTCAGGTTTAGCATATTATATCCACTACTCTTCTAACAATTGCACGCCTTTGTGCCATCTATGTATTACAACTTTTGTTATGCTCCCTGCTGCCAAAAAGCTCCCTACTTATAAGGTGACACTTTTTCCCTCTAATAGTTATATTTACATTTGAATAATATTATGTCCATCCTCATTTTTGTGAATCAACAATTGCCTCTTATTGTGTACTCTCTAATTTAACTGTTGCTTCTTTACCTTCAAAAAATTCTATTTCAAATACTGGACAAAGCCTGATAAATTCATGTCACCCTCATCCTGTCACTTTAGCTCATTTTGGTAAGTAGGTTGTTTATTTACGGTGGTACCCCACCTCATTTCCAGTTTAGTGTCGAGACATACAGCGTTTGCCATTTATGCTCTCACCCTCACAATATTTTTGGTCCTATACTCATGTCCCAGAAATATGTACGTTGAGAAATTTGATTTTCTTCACATGCTAGCCTTACAAAGCACGTCATAAGTGCTTCCATGTAATGAAAAACATGCACACATTATGCTTACTTCCATTCCCTACATGTCATTAACTTTTCTTGCCTTAAGTATGGGCCAAATATAGGCCTCTGATCCTCACTCTATATCCTACTCATGCAGTTACTTCCATGACAGCTACTCAGCCTATAGCCCCAATTAGCTTTTTTGACGTTTTTCTGTCTACGTGCAGCTGCAGTCAAATACTATATTGGTCAACCTTACTTCAAAAGAAGAGAATGCAGTTGAGGTATTGTTCTTGCCTGCATTTAGTCATATATTCAAAATCCTACGTACATATACCACTATTATCATTCATGAACTGGCCATTACTGTGAATCCTAGAGTTCTCTTACTGATTAATTCCTACATGTAGCAGGAAAGGAATTTATTACCCATCTTCGTCACTGGGAAGTGCTACTTTGCCGTTTTGGTGGTCCTTCTACTCCAATCAACAGCAACTACCATCTTGGCTTCTCACAAATGCTTAGTCCTCATGGTCAAATAGACAAATACCAGTATATATGTTTACATATTCTAAATTCCTTTGCGTCTTCAGTAATGCCTCAGCACACATCAGTCCTGCAAATGTTTTTACCTGACTGTACAGTTTAACTGACGCTGAAATCATAGTGTCGTTTCGTTAGTAGTTCGTTCAGACGTTGATCATTATATTGTTCTGCATCCTTTAGTTTCAGATGCCTTATGTTTTGGTGTTACATCCAAACTCCAAAATTATATGTCTAACTATTATTGCTGTTATACATGATTTAGGTTACACATGTTATGTACATGCATCTCATTTGTACAGTGACAATGATACGCTACGGTCCCTAAATATAGCTATGGAAACTGTCTTCATCATTATGTCTGTGTTTCACCATCTCCTATTCATTGCTTCCTATCATGTAAGCTTTCATTTGTGTGTCTCCATCTTTTTTTTCATACATATTTTCTGTTGTCTACGTCTTCGCGCGGGGGTTCTGGCTAGTTATATATTGGAATGTATCCAGAAGATCACCATATTGAAAAGGAACATTTAGTTATGTGTGTAGCTGAAGGTTTTGTCAATGGACTAGATGGGAGATGCATTGTCAATTGTAGAGAGCTATTTCAATATAATGAACTTATGAATAGGAGCATGATCAACCAGTTTACAAACCTTAATGTTTGGATAAAGAGCACTATTATGTTATAAAGTGCATTACATGGTTCTATACCTAATTATGTCCAAGACTGCGGCGGAAGCACAATGCTCACCTTCTCTCCCTGCAGCTTGATGAGTCAGCAGTTGATAAAAAGAACACCTCGAGCGAGTCTACCACATGTACGATCACTATTTACTTTTAGGCCATCTCTTCAAAGTCTTCAACTGCTGGAGCTGAAGTTTATCCGAGTTCTATTTGTATGTAAGGCGGACATTTTGGATCTCACTCCAATTGGGAAAATGTTTCAGCTGAGGTACAGTATTTATATGTTGAAAGTGAACCTGGGATCAAGCATTATTTAACTACCTAGACAAATGTGAGGGTTGCATCATCTTGAATCGTTGATGATACATGGGAAATTCTCCCATCTTCCACATGATATTATTCGTTTGGCTCCTTTGTCGTATGTGAAGGTTCCTGTGGACACAACCTATCCCGATGGAATCGACAATATGAAATCACTGCGTACTATACATACATTCCATGGATCCCAGCTAGCAGTCATATTGGATAATGTAAGGGCTCTCGGGGAACTAGTAAATCTCTAGGGAGCTGGACTTATATTTTCGTGATTACAGATTTGATAAGGAAACACATTTGGAAGCTATAGTTAGTTGCAATCTGAGGCGTTTAGATGGTTTGGCATTAGTGCACAACCTGTCAGATTATTATGCTGCCTGAAGGCCTTTAAGCTTTTCTGCTCGGCTGTGTTCTCGTGGTGCAACTGAACCTGAAGATACGGCTCCTATACTCCTATGCGTGGTTGACTCTCTGGGTTGGTCATCTCAGCACACTCGTCGTCACCTTGGATATTAACGTTAGCTGGCTGTGCAACCATGCTATTGCTCTTCTTGCAGGATTACCTCTGTAATCGCTCGTCTTTGGGTGTGTGTGCTTATTATCTTTAGCAGCAGCACCGTGTTCAGGAATCTTGGCAGCTTTTCAGCTCTAGAAGCTGGTCTTCCCTTCCATTTCCAGGCTGCAGCAATGCACAAGGTTGAGACCCTCGGCAATGCACAAGGAATCTTGGCAGCTTTTCAGCTCTAGAAGCTGGTCTTTCCTGTCTGCGGGGCCGCATGGCGGAATGAGTAATCCCGAGTTACTGAATGAGAAGTTGACAAGGACCGAGAGCTACACGCGGGCAACACCACCAGGAAGAAAATCGATGTCCAACAGGGAGAGGTCTGCTGTGGGCACTGCACGGACAGGAGCAGAGGCATGGCGGAAGAAGCCGAAATGGCCTGCGCGCAGCCTGCAGGGAACCGAACGGCACTGCCGCAGCCGCGTGCACCCCGGACATGCCGCACATCATCGATCTGTACGCCAAACACCTGCAGCTAGCTACCACTGCCCTTTTTTTCTCATCTGTATGCCATGCGCATTCCATGGACGGCTTCCGATCCCAATGCGAGGGACAAGACGAGCGAGCGAACACTAGTACGTACAAAAGTACTCGCCCTCGCACCATCTCGGGCGCGTGTTTCTTGCACCGTGTGCGGTACGCTAGGGACGCGTAGAACGATCGAGCGGTTTTGAACTATCGGTATGGCAGTGCCGTACACTAGGTACTGTTTGGTTGGCTCGTTTCACTGTTTGAGTTGCTTATTGTTTGTTTCCCCTCCTCTGTAATCGGTTGACGTGGGAACGGTTACGGGCTTTCGATGCGTGGGTTCCGCTCGGTTGCGAGCGGCAAGAGATCGCGCTGGCCTCCTGTCACGCTGTTGCGAGAAAAAAAAAAGATGCTTGCGATTACTGTAGCTGCAACCAAACAAAAATGGAAATAACCGATTCCCTTCCCGTTGCCGGCTGGGAATTGTTGCATCTACGTTACGTTGCAGTCTGTACAACCAAACATCACCTAGGTTCAACCGACGAGGACGGTGTTCTCGCCGGCCACCGGTGCTCGGTCTCCAGCGAGTAAACCATCGACACCGCATAAAGGGGATCTGGGAGTGATGGCTTTGGGTCAGGACTAGACAAAAACTGGATTGAACGTGCCGGGCTAATGGGGGAACCAAGAAAATTAATTAAAACAAAATTTTTAATTAATAAGAAAATATGTATTAAGATCCGTGTAACTTTTTAGAAAGAGGAGTATTGGAGCAGTTCTCCATCGAGGAGGCCCCAATGCAATAAAAAAGAATTCGTATATTTACAATGAAAAAACTTCTCTATGTACTGACATTAGTACATTATTATTGCATTAATTAGTGCAATCTAGCGTGTATATATCTTCATAAATCATTGTGCCCTCATGGTATGAGTAGACTTGTTTTCAGAAATGGTATATATCATTGAAAAAATGTTACAAATTAATTAGGGTGCGTCTGGAATAGAAGATTTGATAAAATTGCATCTGTGTAATCCTGCGTCCCCATAAATCTAAATCGACCAATGGCGACATAGCAGATTTCATATACAAACACTACTATATGTTTTTTCTCTGGTAGGACTTTTGTAAGAACTGGCAGTGATGTTTTTCACTGCCGCTTCAGAGTCAGGAGGGTGCAGTGGGGTGACAAAGCGGCCTTGATAAATGTTTTCATTGCCATATGACCCGGCGGTGAAAACTGTTATGGTCTTCGCGCATACTCCCAAGTCCCAAGCTCATCCATTCATATCATAGCTGTTGACAGCACAGAACCCAAAAGAAAATAGCCAAAAAAAAAAGGAATTTGCATTGTTCCTCTTAAAAGAAAGAACAATAACAGAAAAGGAAAATACATATAGCAAAAAAAACAGCCAAAAGAAAATGCCTTCTTCTTAAACATAGTTTTTGATTTAGGTATAGGGATCTAGATTTGTTATATAGCAATATAAGGAGAACGTGACATGCCAATATGGCAAATGTCAGCCTGTCAAGCATGACTTAGTAATAAATTTCTAAGTTGAAGAAAATTCGTCCAAGAGTTTCAACCTTTGGGGTTCATGTTAAAGTGTTTATACTCATTTTTATGGATTGGCCATTACCCTGTGTTAAAGTACTATGTTTTTACAACATTATTCATGTTGGTGAGACCGCCAGGAAGTGTTTAGCTATTTTGTTAGTTAATTGACCCACAAATTACTGATATGGACATAAACTGTAAGTTTTTAGCCTTCTTTAATGTGTTCCTCTAATAACTTGTACACACCATCTTAATAAATGTTGTTTGGCAGCACATTAGGAACTGTTTGAACATTGTTTCATGATTTAATCTCATATTTAATCAAGTCATTAAAGATAAATGATAAGTTGTTGCATATGCCTAATCATGCAAAGTTTATGATGATGATTATGACATAATTATACGAAGTCCCTGCTTAACACCTAGAGTGTTACACATTCTCTTTGTTCGACCTGAATTTTGACTCGTTGACACAACAAATGGTAGATATTCTTGTTGCCAAATGCATGGTTGCTTCACCCATAACTTTATATCCTGCTTGGCAACCACAAGTCAACACCAGGATGATGCGTGTGAAACAGGCTCTTCAATGAAAAGAATGAAGCTTTGTCGCCAAGGTTATGATGACAGTACAGAAATATCCTTTCGAGGGCAGCAGGTAAGTGCTTGATGCCAGCAGGTTCCAACCAATTGAGAACATCTTCCCATCCAGCCACAGTCAACCGCAGCTCAAGGTTTTTGAGCCTGGGCAGAGCCCCTGCTTCCAAGGCTAGGAGCGGTTTAGGACAGCAAAACTTGAGGTGCTTGAGAGCTGGAAATGCCACAGAAGTGTCGGATGTGCTGGGGATGACAACTGTTTCCTCTGGTTCTTGTTTAATCACCAACCAGAGGTGTACAAGGGAGGGCAATGCTGACAGAATACCAACGCCATCATCCTTGGGCACCACCTCTCGTACCACAAGCTCCAAGTTGTAGAGGTCATGGAGCTGAGCTATCCACTTGGGAATCCTGGGAAACCAAAGACCCCAAAGATGGAGCCGTTGAATATGGCGCGGGAAACCAGACAACCTGCTGAGCCAATCAAAGTAACGTATATGACTGTTGATAACAAAGCTCTTGAGGTTGCTGCAGTGGGGAAGTCCTTCAAGCAAAGTGTACAAGGCCTCCATGGTCATGTCATCCATGTCTAAACGATCATAATAGAGTTGAAGATCTCTTAAGTTGGTCAGCTTATCAAGAGACATAAAACTTTGCAGCGAGCTTCTTGAGAAATCAAACTCCTGCAGGGTACGCAGGAGTTTCAAGCTTCCAATCCCATCCTGAAAAACCATACCACCTGGAACAATCAAATGTAATAACCGGCACAAGCGAACAATATCTGATGGAATATACAATTTCATTGGGCTCTCGAGAACCATAGTATCCAAATACTGTAGACCCCAAAATTGATTAGGAAGCTCTAAGTCGCCATGTAATACACCCTTGGGTGCTGGACGGCTGCTAGGGCAGGGTGGCTGGCGCAGGGGAGGGGGCGGCGTGAGGCAGGGAGAGAGGAGGCGCAGGAGAGGAGGAGAAAGAGCTAAGGCTCTGTTATTTCTTGATCCCATAATAGATTACATCCTCTTATATTTATAGTCCCTAATGGATTTGACCCCCAAGCAACTTACGAGAGGTTTCCTTATAGATTGGAACTCCTCTTTCCTAAACTCTTTATTCCTTTCCTAACCAACTCTACCTATTCTTATTCTAGTAATAACTCCTCTATTCTTATGGGAATAGAGAAGGACTCGTATATGGAAGGGAGAAGGGGGTTCGGCCTCCTGCCGACGCGCCCCTCTGCTCGCGCGAGCGCGCTGCACCGCGTACGCACGCAAGCCCCCCTACGGGGTGCTGCTGTTGCGGCCTGGTCCAGGCCCTGCTGGGCTGGCTGGGCCCCTTCCGGTGCCGCGTGGACCTCCTGTCCGACCGCCTGGGTCTGCTCCCTGGGGCTCGCGGAGCCCGTACAGCAGGCGTATGACATCTCCCCCCCCCCCCCCACCACCTTCCCCTCTCAGCGCGTCATCGCGCTGAAACGTCCAGGAAGTGACACCTTCTGGAAGGAGGAGTTGTCCATGCCGAAGTGTCGTAATGTGGATGCGGAGGAGACCTTCAACTGGATCATTGAGAATGATGTTGCGCCGAGTGCGATGAAGAGCCAGCTCGAAGCAGTACAGGAGGTTGCCGATGTAGCCGTAGATGTAGTAGATGTGGTCGTTATTCCCATCGATGGTCCCAACAGCCTGTATACGAGCAGCCAAGAGGAGGTCTCTCCCAACGGTGCCGCCAAGGCTGAACAGCGTAGTTGTACGAGGCAGGGCGGCAAAGGTGTAGACGCCGTTGTTGGCGTTGGCGGTAATGGTGACCGGCGTCTGGCGCCAGATCGTCGATGGAGAACGTGTTGGCGGGGAAGTCGTTAGGTCCAGCATCTCACCGAACACAAAATGTCCGGGCTCGAAGTCCGTGGGGGAGAGTTGTTGACGACGTAAGTCGACGTCCATGGCGATGAAGATGCCACCAACACGGAAGAGTTGTCTGCCGCCGGTGTCAAGGAAGAGCACCGTGACCGCAGGGAGCGTGCCGGCTTGCCACGGTCGGACCAGGAGGATCCCCGTCGGAGGAGAGCTGATGGCGCCGGTCGTTGACGTTGAGTGGCACCCGAGGGCCAATAATGTTAAGCCAGTCGGTCCCTCCCGCCGCAAAACCTGCAAGATGGCAGGGAGAAGTGTCGATGCCGCTGGTACATAGAGGCGTCCGTCGAAGAAGAGGAGGCCTTGGCCCAATGACCACGCGGGAGCAGCTGTCCCGTTGTTGATGGCGATGGCGATGCTGCGGAGGTCGCGTTGCTGGAGGATGGCCTGACGAAGGTCGGTGAAGACCGGTGCACTGATGGAGCCGAGGCTGTCGAGGGCGTTAGGACGCCGAACCCTGCTGGCACGAAGCCGGACGCCGTGCGAAGATGATGCTGGTGTTGGTGCTGGTGGAGCTCGAGCCGTTTGTTGTTGATGCTGACGGCTGACGTTGCTGAAGGTGACGGGGCGGCCGAGGTTGTGGTAGTGGAGCTCCATGGTGTTGAAGTCCCACGTAATGCACCCCAGGCTAGCGAGCCAAGGCGTGCCGAGGATGACGTCGATGTCGGTGCCGATGTCGAGGAGGTAGGCGTCGATGTTGAAGACCTCTCCATTAATGCGGAGGGGTACGTCAAGGGATGTCGCCCGACACGAGACCTCGTTGCCGCTGCCAATGAGGACGGCACTGGAGATGCGGTGCTCGCGAAGCCCGAGCATGCGCGCGACGCTGATGTCGATGTAGTTCTGGGTCGCTCCTGTGTCGACCAAGACGTGTAGACGGATGCCAGAGATAATACCTGTAAGGTACATCGGCGGGGAACCAGCCACCAATGACTGGGTGGTGCCGATCAGCATCAGGAGGGTGTCGTCGACGTCGTCATTGTCGTAGTCGTTCAGCACCGTGATGTCGAAGAGGTGCTTGCACTTGTGGCCGCGGGAGAACGACTCATCACAGTTGAAGCAGAGGTCGGCTTGGCGGCGTAGCGACATCTCCTCTGCGGTGAGACGCTTGAAGGGGCGGCCTGCAGCAGTGGTCGTGCCCTGAGTTGGAGAGGTTGTTGTCGGTGCAGATGTTGGTGTAGATGATTTGAAGGGCACTGGCCGTGAGGCCAGCTTGTTGGCCGGCTGCTTGTTGGCGTCGGCGACCACCGCGAGTCGTCGTTCGTACGCCCTTGCGAGGGACATCGCCATCTCCATGTCCTGCGGGTTCTGCAACTCCACATCTGTTTTCAGAGGCTCCAGCAGGCCAGCTGTGTAGATGTTGACTTGCTGCTGCTCGTCGAGGGTGCCGGCACGTGCGACATGCGCCAGGAAGCGCTCCATGTAGTCGTCCACCGTGTTGGTCTTGCGCAGGGAAGCCAGCTCACCCAGCGGGTTGCATCAAGTTGGCGGCCCGAAGCGCTCGTTGATGCAGCGTGCGAAGTACAGCCAGTCGGTGATCGCCTTGTCCTGCGAGAGGCGCATGTACCACTGTTGGGCGGTGCCCGTCAGATGGTAAGACGCGTACCATACCTGATCAATGGCTGGCGTCTTCTGTCCCCGGAAGAACTGCTCACAGCGGTTGATCCATGTGAGCGGGTCCTCCTTGCCGTCGTACGTGGGGAAGGACAGCTTGTGGATGCGAGGCTCGAGGCCGGGGAAGGCCGTGTGCTGGATCGGCGGTTCCGGGGGTAGCACCTCCGGCTTGGACTCCTCCTTGAACACCTCAAAGAGGGTGCCCTCGAGGTCGTCGATGATCTCCGGGATGGATGCCAAGGAAGCCTTCTCCTTTTGCTCCTTGAGGAAGGCGCGACCGGCGGACTCCATAGCTTGCTTGGCGGCGAGTGCTATCTTGGAGGCAGCGAGATCCCGGTCCTTCTTGACCTGCGCGGCGGCGTCATCAGCCAAGGTGCACCCCTGCTCGATGGTGGTGAGGCGGGTGGCGACCGTGGTGATCTCCTCCTGAACGGCGTCGAGTTTGGAGTTGAGGTCCTTGACGAGGCCCTCCATCAGGCTCTTGATGTCAGCGAGGCTGGTGTGGGTCGACATGGCGGCGTGGTTGGATCGTTCTGGTTTCCGGATACCAGATGTAATACACCCTTGGGTGTATGGGGGTGCTGGGCGGCTGCTAGGGCAGGGTGGCTGGCGCAGGGGAGGTGCAGAGCAGGGGGCGGCGTGAGGCAGGGAGAGAGGAGGCGCAGGAGAGGAGGAGAAAGAGCTAAGGCTCTGTTATTTCTTGATCCCATAATAGATTACATCCCCTTATATTTATAGTCCCTAATGGACTTGACTCCCAAGCAACTTACGAGAGGTTTCCTTATAGATTGGAACTTCTCTTTCCTAAACTCTTTATTCCTTTCCTAACCAACTCTACCTATTCTTATTCTAATAATAACTCCTCTATTCTTATGGGAATAGAGAAGGACTCGTATATGGAAGGGAGAAGGGGGCTCGGCCTCCTGCCGACGCGCCCCTCTGCTCGCGCGAGCGCGCTGCGCCGCGTACGCACGCAAGCCTCCCTACGGGGTGCTGCTGTTGCGGCCTGGTCCAGGCCCTGCTGGGCCCCCTCCGGTGCCGCGTGGACCTCCTGTCCGACCGCCTGGGTCTGCTCCCTGGGGCTCGCCAAGCCCGTACAGCAGGCGTATGACACGCCATCTGTTACAATCTTTAAATATCTCAGTAGAAATAATCCACAAATACTAGTAAGGTCCATTTTGTGTGTCCGAGCTTCCTTAAATTCAATTAATAGAACTCGGAGGTACTTGCACTCTTGAAATGATGGTAGCAAAACCCTTGTGAAAGCCACCACAGATCGAACCTGACAGAGTGATCCATTTAATGGTGTTAGTGCCACATCATGCCCTGCACCATTGTATTGGATGGAGGCTCGACGGACCTTCTTGTGTGATAACACTGTGGCCTGAGGATCATCTATTATATCAAAGAAGTTTTCTTCTGCAGACTTGACTCTGATTAGATCAAGCATTATATCATGTACTTTGCAGGACAACACCTCACCGTTGTAGTCTGTCTTCACAGGTTGAATCATGCTCATATTCATTAACTCATTGAAGTAGCTTCCAGCAACAACATCTTCATCTAGCCCATGGATTCTACTCACAAAGCCTTCGGCTATCCATTGCCTCACCAAATCATCCTTATTAATGATGGAGTCCTCTGGATACATACCAAGATAAAACAAGCATGTCTTAAGATGGTGAGAAAGATTTCTGTAGCTAAGGTCCAGTATGTGCTTCATGTCTTCTAGACAAGGATTCCCTTCGAACATGGAGCCCAGAGAACTCCATACATACTCCCATACCATCTTTGATTGACCAGCTAGAAGGCTAGCTATACTGATAATGGCGAGTGGCAAACCACCACATCTTTTTAGAATATCAGCTGAAAACTCTTCAAATACGTCAAGGCAAGCATCACTAGAGCCAAATATTCTACTAAAAAAAAGTTTTCTTGATTCATGCTCACCAAGTGGCCTCATGTTATAAACATAATGTTGGCTATAACAGCAACAAGCAAAGCAATAGAATAAATCCTTGTAGTTGTCAGTACTCTACTACCACAATTATTTGCTGGGAAAGCACATTTGATAACATTCCAGGCTGAGGAATCCCATAAATCATCAATCACAATGAAATACCTGATAAAAATAGCAGGAATTATATAAGATGAATTCAGGAAATAGTAAAGCCCGCTTAGAAAGATCTTCCCATATCTATTTGAAGAACTATAAGATTATATATTATTTGGAGTTATATAAGTTGAGGTTAAAAATTAAACCACCCTGATAGCTGAGGACGAAAAATTGCACTGAATCTCTAAAATAACAATTTTTTTAAGTATAAACCTTTTATTATATATACAATTTAATTTAAACTATCGGAATAATTGAATAAGTACCAAATTTGGCATCGATGCACTCTAGATTTCCACGGGTGTTCAACACTGTAGGCACATTCCATTGCTAATGGACACTTGCATTTCTTTGGCATTATGCAGCTTCTCACTGCCAATATTTATGTGAAACAGTTCATTTGCTGCATAGACCAAATATTTTGACAGTGCTAAAACAAAGGTGCCACGTGCCATGCATAAAACAAATTAATACCTCTTATCCTGCAGTTGTTCTGTGTTCTTCTTGAGAAGGTCATCCAACTCACTGATGTGAGAGACACAGCCACCAATCTGTATTAATATTTTATTGAGAAGCTTTGGTATGTCAGGTTTTTGAGACACTGTTACAAATGCATGGCACTCAAAATTTCCTTCAAGCTTGTGGTAAACTTGATTAGCAAGAGTGGTTTTGCCGAGGCCTCCAAATCCAACAATAGAAGCGACCGTCAAATCTTGTTCTTCGCTCATGAGCAGTGCAGTAAGCTCAACAGTTGGTATATCCATACCCACAAGGCCAGCAGCCTCCGCATAGATTGACAATACACGTGGATCAACAGGCACATAACTAGGCTTGGAGGTGTAGTCATCAATCTTGTACCTCATTCTCCGTTTGCTGACCTCTTCCACACGAATCTTGATCTCCTGGATCTTGCTGGCAATCTGATGGCGCACTCTCAGCTTCTTTAGAAGCCTAGCAGTCTTCTTCACCAACCCTTTAGTTGCGTCATTCTTTTCAAGGTGCTGTATGAAGTCATCAATGCAGTCTTCGATGTCATATGACATATGTATCACTTGGTTCCTCCACTCCTTGGCAGGAGCATCAAGGTCATCCATACCTGCCAACTTCTCAAGGAGGGCCTTCATGCTTCTGAATTCCTCCTCCAGAGACTTCATCTCCTTACGGACCCCTTTGAGCTTGCCATACTCCTCACCCATCAGTGTGGTGAGCTTACCAAGGAGGGAATTCATAGCACCAGTGGAGGCGCTCACCATGGTTCCAGACATCTCTTCCGCTGTTCGTTGGCTAGCTCGCCTAATGGTTGAACAAACTTTCCGTTTTATTAAGAACACAAGTTAATCAACTTAGGTCCTTTCCTCGAATCCACATATATACTCCCTTTGAAGCAGCAAGAGGATACAATCCATTTTCCTTTCGAATCATGGGGTTCTATCTGCCGGAATAAAGATTCAATTCAGACTAAAAATTAAAGTAGTTGGAGGTGATGTACATAGCAAACTACAGAAGATGAAGGTAAAAATGTCAAACAGGGGAAAAAAATTAGTGAGTCTTCTAGACTTTTGAAAAAAAAAATAGAACGAGGATGGTACTCAGGCAATGTCAAACAGGGGGGGAAATTAGTGAGACTGCTACATTTTGGTTTCTCCTTGAGCATTTGGTCGAATAACTAGTAGGCAGAAAAACGCTGAAACCAGGAAGCACTAAAAGGACATGGTGGCGACGGCAAGCGGCACAGAACTATACCTTGGTCAAGGCGACCGTCGAGCAGCGGCAAAGCATTGGCCAGCGAGCTCGTTGGCGAACCAGCTAGCTATGCAACCCGTGCGTGCAAGGCAAACGGCGAGGACTAGACTCTTCAATCAAAAAAAAACGGCGAGGACTGGAGTTAATCGGTGATGTCTCACCTGCGTCTCCACACTGCTGGTAGTGGTGGTGCGGTAGAGGAATCTGGATTCTGGAGTAGGAATTGCAGAAGAAAACAGATTTGTTGGGAATAAAGATGCAGCGGGCGTTGGTTTGTGAGCTTCGAAGAAGAAGAAGGCTTGCAATTATTGACCAATGGTGAAGACCTGAACTGGGAGTGTGGGACCCTGCCTTTGACTATGACCCAAGCAAGAACAGACATTGCCCAATGGTCAACTCGACAACTCAGCATCAGTACTATACGAGCAGTAGTACTCGTGCTACCTTTGTTCCTAAAATAATATTCATATGCTGCTAGTTAAAAGTGCTTTACGTTATCACTTTTTTGTGTGATTTGCTTATTTAATAAATGGTATTAAGAATGACATAAATTTAACTATGTTTATATATTTTTTTAATAAGACGAGTGGTCAAACTTAGAGTCCAAAAATTTAAACGAATTATAATTAAAACAGAGAGAGTAGTATTCATATTTATATTTATAGCTCTAAATTAATTTATTATAAAAATATATTTCGTAAATAATTTAATAATGTTTATTTTATATAAAAATTACTTTTTTAGGGGAATATAAAAATTACTTATATACCTTTAAATAATCTATAATTGATCAAACATGAAATATTAAATCATGTCACTTTTTTAGAATTATTCTCCCTCTATCCTAAATTGTAAGTCATTCCAAAAATCTTGGAGAGTCAAAGTTTCTCAAGTTTGACCAAACTTATATAACAATATAATAATATTTATGATGTCAAATAAATATCATTAGATTCGTTATCAATTATATTTTTATAGTATACCTATTTGATGTTATAAATCTTTATAGTTTTATCTATAATTCTTGGTCAAACTTGAGATGTTTTGACTCTCCAAGATTCTTGGAATGACTTACAATTTGGGATGGAGGGAGTATTGTTTTAGGGACATCCTATGGATGAACGTTCCACCTTCTAGGTATCGGTATCTAAGAGCATCTCCAAGAGAGTTGTCATCCAATTTGCTATTTCTATTTTTAGTTAATATGCAAGAAATCTAGCCTCCAACAGACTAGCTAACACCATTGCTATTCTATTTGACATGCTATCTTGTAATTGTCGGAAGCCAAATTTTCCTAGCCGGTGTGCCTTGCTATATTAGTCGGTGTGACACTGACAGCTAGTGCATGTTTGTGTTAATTCAAAAATCTATCTCCGAAGTGTGAGATATGGCTAGTCTGTTGGAGTGGGCTAAATGATGATATAAAGTCTGAAATTTAACATGTCTCTTGGAGATGCTCTAAGTACAAGGGCACCTCTAATGTTGGTTCCAACTAAACTACAACAGTGGATCCCTTAGTTACAATGTCCAAGTCAATTTAGACCGAATTTCGATATTGAGTTTCATTTGGTGGTCCATGTACGAGTAAAATAAGATAAAAAAAGATTTCTCTCTACTCTCTCACACATGGCTTTTGCATGCATGTTATATTTTTTTATTATTTTATATGTTTTTCTTGGCTAGCGGATAAATCAAATTTGAGATGTGAACTTTCTTCGAGCCTCGGTGTGTAAAACGAACTTTACTATGTGTTGACGTCATATTTTGTACGGGTCAATATTAAACTAAGTGTGTTGATCGACAAAGAGATAATCGTTGTTCCTCATCGGTATCAAGGTGTTGCTGGTCTAATTACCGATGTAAGCAGAGGAAATCGCCGATGGTGAATCTGATGAAAGAAGCGTCAAGGGAGAAAGAAGATATGTTTGCCGATAAAGAGGTATTGCCGATGGATACAGGTTGATGTGGCTGACGTCACCAGAAAGTTGCCGATGGCAATAGAAGGAAATTGCGGATCGAAGGACTCTGCCGATGGAAAGTTTCATCGTAAGGGAGACGGATAAGGAAACTGGCAATTTTATGCTAATATTATTGTTTTAGTTTGAGTCTGATTCTTGCACGAGTCGTTTTATTTCCTTAAAAATAGGAGTTTTGTTTAGGTATAAATCGTGTCCATGTATAACTCCTTTTACCGGAGTATAAATATGTACTCAGGGGCGGTGTAAAGAGACAATCAATAAAATACAAATCTATTACTTTTATCTACTTTTCCAGCATCTACTTTTATCGCACTAGTTCTAGTTTATTTACAAGTTCTCACGATCTCGACGGGCTGCATCTACAAGATCTCCGTCTACGTTGCGAGTTCCGCTTTTTAAGCAATCTGAGCCTTGACGTCCGGGCGCATCACCGTTGTCTCGTTCATCGTTGTTCTAGTTATCGTCCTTGTCGATTAAAAGGTCAAATCGACTGGCACACCTTGGATATCGAATTCGGGTATAAGCCCGAGATGTTCGCAGGTCCGACGCTTTTTGTGTCAACACTCTCTTTCTTTTCTCCTAATAGTTCAGTTCTCTCCCACACTGGAGCTACTCTTAGAGTTGTTTGGATTGCTCCATAAGCTCTACCATAGAGTAGCTCCATAAAAACCTAGAGTTTGTGGAGCATCAATTTAGCTCCTCTCACAACTCCACCCTTTTCCACGAACAGGGTGTGTAGAGCTAAAACCATTTGGCTGAAAAACATGGAGCGGAGCTAAAAAAACATAGAGTGGAATAGTCTCAATCACCCCCTAACTTTGACAAATTTACATTGAATAGTGTTTACTCTAAATCAATTTAGCATAAAAAGTTATTTCATAATTAGTTCAATGTATAATCGTAACACCCTAAAAATTATGCATTTTCCAAAATAGTTTAAGAGCAGATTAAATGCATTTTGTGTGGGCATTAAAATATAGGAAAATTAATTAAAGAATTCATGAAATGAAATTTGTCGACTAGAAACATGATTGTTGCATTCATGCTGATGCATAGTACTTTTGTAATGCTGAAGTTTGCAAAATTCTATTTGTTTTCAAAAGTGCTTCTGAACTTGGATTTGGAAATTCAGAAAAATAAAAAGAGAAACTTTCTCTCTTTCTCTCTCTTATCTATTTCCTATCTGGCCCAAGGCCTTTCTTCCCCCCCCCCCCCCCCCGCGCGCCTCGGCCCACTCCAGGCCGGCCCACCTCCCTCTCACGCGTGGACGAGCCCGCTCTGCACCTCTCTCTCTCTCTCTCTCGGTGCTGACACAAGGACCCCACCTGTCAGATCCGTCCCCCTCCCCTTTCCTTTTCCTCTCTCCCCTTCTTTCCTTTGCTCCGGCGCCGACACTGCTCCCTCGGCCGAGCTCGATGCGGAGCAAGAAATCCATCCCTTCCCTTTTCCGTGGCACCCGAACCGACCACCGCCCGCCACGACCCTTTCCTTTCTTCCCTCCCCTCTCTTTCCTTCTCTGCCGCCGCCGCCTTACCTTTGCGGCGGGACGCGAATCCGCGTCGGATCCTGTCTCTCCTTCTCTGGGGAGCGCCTCCGGGCTATTTAAGGCTAGGCAATGCAACCTTCCGCCCTCACATTGACCCCTCGGAGCCACACGGAGCACCCAGCACCGCCGCAAGCTCAGTTCCGCGCCGCCGCCGTCGTTCCGCCGCGGGCAAGTGTCTCCGAACCATTCTGACCACCTCTGCACCTCGCACCGGGGTAAACTCAGTCCCCCGACACCGCCAATCCCCTCTTCCCTCTCTGTTTCGTCCGTTTGAGTCCTGTCCACGACCGCCGCCGTTGCAGAGCCGCCGCGCCGCGTGGTCACCGCGTTCCCGTGCACAATCGAGTCAAACGAGTGCACCAGTGTCTTCTCCGTGTCTCCCTCTCTCTTCCCGTCCTGATTTCATGAAGAATGGTGCACCGAATCGCAGAATCGTACAGCGCCGCCACTGTCCGGCCATGGCGCCGCCGGCTGCCCCGACTCCGGCCGCCGAGCGCCACCACACTCCCCCTCTGATCTAATCCTGGCCATCCATTTCAGATCGGACGGCCCTCAGCGCCTCATACCGGTTCGGTCGGCAGTTTTACAAAATAAACCCCGCCCTTTTCTAAGTCTGAACCCGCGGTCCTAAGGCGTATTCCTTTGTTACGCTTTCTGTTCTGGAAAACGTAATTTCTCCCGGTTCCGTTTTAATTCAAAAATAAAAAGAAAATCTTAATTTCAGTTTTGCCACTTTATTTCAAATATCTCTAAATTGCTCATTTTAAATCCAAATCGACCCGTTCAAGTTGCGTTAGATCAGGAGCAGTACGTGGGTGACCCAGAGTTTTGCTTTAAGCAGGAGCAGCAGTAGGACCCCTTTGAGCAAGGCAAGTATTCATGGGACCATCCTTGTTGTCCTAATCACTTAAATCATTAATTCATGATTGCATGTGTTTCCTTGATATCCTATTTAGTTTCACCATAGCTTTGTACCTTATACCTTGTTACCTTGGGAAGTTATGCATTTGGGTAGATCAAGCTAGTGCTCTCGAGACATAACCATGATCATGTAAACCTGACTAATGACTTATGCAACAATGGTAAAATCTGCTTTTTAGCAACATGGATTAGGGTGAACTAGAGTACAGTTTTTGAGATGCTCTAGAACCTCCGTAAGCGATCACCCGGGACATACAGTACAACCATGAGGGCTATATGGCTCTGGCTTTAGTTTAGTATTAGGGTCTCTCTCTCGCATGCGGCAGTTCACGAAAGTTGCCATTGCCGAGCGGTTGCGGAGCGGCTGGAGTGGGGACCGTTGCGTGTGTGTACCATCCCGGGGCTCCTATATACCCCTTGCCCGTGGATCCGTACTGTCTGTGGTATGTCAGCGAACCCCTTTGAAAGACTTCATAGTGTTCCCTGCCCGCTCACCTCGGTAGTGTTAAGGGAGTCATGATCCCGGAGCATTTGGGCAAACACGACTCATGGGTAAAGTGTACAACCTCTGCAGAGTGTTAAAAACTGATATATTAGCCGTGCTCACGGATACGAGCGGCCTGGAATTCTTATGGAACAGAATGACTTTAATTTATCATTTACTAGTTTGCTATTCATTATTCATGTTTACTCGATCATATGGTTATTGGGCTGTTGTTATATTGATGCTATCCTATGATAAAATTGTGATAACTTAAAAGCTAATGCAGTTTAACAAGTGTCATACCTTTTTGAGCCTCATGAACCCCATGTTTACTTGTTGAGTACGAAAGTACTTACGCTTGTTCATTTCTATCATATTTGGATAATAATCCCGGATGGGTACCAGATTATCAGAGTTATGAGGAGTATCCGGAGGACTTCTAGGTTTGGGGTCAACCAGTTGACATCCCTGTGCTATGGAGCTTCGCGAGAGTTATCCTATATTCCGCTGTTATGTAATAGACGTTATTTAAATACTGGTTCGCTATGTAATAAACACTTGTGATGATACATTTTTTGATAATTTGTCGGCTTATGTGTGTGGACTGATCTCTGGACACACATAAGATTATTGCATCCCGTTTTGTCTTTAAAACTGGGTGTGACAATAATAAATGGTACTCCATATATTCTAAATTGTACTCCCTCTCCCTCCATCACTAAATAATTGTAACCATTGGTGTGTGCCACAAATTTTAACTTGATTTATAGAAAATATGTGTAACATTTGTATCTCCAAATCAATTTATTAAAAAAATGGATTCAAATAGCTTTGCATTGATACTAATTACATACCATAAATATTAATATTTTAATATATATAAATATATATATATATATATTAGTCGAAGTTGTTTATCGGGAAACAAAAACAACAAATATTTAGGGACAGAGAGTGTAAGTCATTCCAACTTTTTGAAAGAGCTAAAGCATCTTAAGTTTGACCAACATTACACAGAGAACTATAAAGATTTATGACATCAAGTAGATATACTATGAAAATAATAAAGAATCTAATGATACTTACATGATATTATAAATGCTATTAATTTATTAGGTTAATCGCAATGAGAGTTTTAGAAGAGTTACATTCTCAATTAATACAATGAGATATCAGTATGCTAACTTGACAACTTATTTATCAAGAAAGAGATTCACACTATAATCTCTACTAGCTCTGTCTCACAAAAATATATATTATAGGATTCATCACATAGATCAATGTTGACACTAAAAGTCTTGCATACCTCTATGCAAAGAATGATGGCTTCTGCTGTTTTGATTGACAACAGGCTTTTGTCCTCCGCCCACTGTTGTTCGCTACCGCAACACCATCCATATCCTACTTTTCCTTTTTTTTAATATTCAGTCTCTGGTGGCTTTAAAGGAGTGCTGAGTGCCCGAGCTGAGATGGATGTACGGATGGGATGGTTTACCTAGGGTGGCATACCTATGTGTTTGTCTATAATGTCATGCTTTATGAGACAAATTTAAAATAGAACGTCCAGTATTGTAGGACAGAGGGAGTATAGCACAGTTACCATCACAAATCCTCTCTCTTCCTCCAGCCCAATCGCCACTGGTTGCCCAAACGTGGTGATTTGGCGCCGAATTATTTGGGGAAACTATCCCCACCCTTGGCAAGGTATAGCCTTCTTTCATTCCTTTTATCTCGATTGTATTTGTGTAAGTGTCATCAAATTCTAAGTGGGTTTTGGTGATATTGACCACATAACTATCCTTGAGGATAAATTGGTTCTCTCTCACTTTCTCGATTTGGTATACAGCTTCACACTAGATTATTTCATTCGATTCATTTTTGTGTGTGTGGTAGTTGCTTGAGTATCTCTCTAGATTAGTAGTAGCACACTAGAGTAGCTTAGTTATTTTAGTTGAGTCGCTCTAGTTACTTCCTTAGCTTGTGTGGTTAAGTGGATTAGACTAGAACTAAACGCTACTCGAATTGTGTAGGGGCTTCATTTGGGTGAAAATAGAGCTAGTGCAAAGTAGTTGCTATTAGGGCTATATTTTGTTCTAATCAACTTTACTTTAGTCTTGTGAGTTTGTAGAAAACATTTATATGTTATTCACCTCCTCTATATATCTAGATCCTTTCAGTTAGATGGCTTGGTGATCTCCCAGAGGTGATTATGGGAGGCTTAATCAATGTTGTATATGGTTTGGTGTCCACCGTTCTAGAGCGAGGAAGGATCAACCACTAGAGAGCACTTGGACCATGAGTGGATCAAGGATCTAGACCCTTGTGTCAGTGCTCCATTGAGGACTAGTTGAAAAGTACAAACTCTTTGATACCTCAAAAAAACATTATGTGTTTGTTTCTTTACTTCCCACATTACTTTGTACCATTACCTCCTTGTATTTACTTTCCTAAAATTACCTAACTAGATTATTTAAACATAAGATGCAAGACTTTTGTGCGTTGGTGTCTAGGACACACATCTAGGAACATGGGTGAATTTAGTTAGCCCAATGCACCCTTCTCTTGAACGTCTTGATCCTTTTGAAGTCATCTGATCTGAAAGGCACCCGAACCATCGTCCAACATCCATTCTAACTCCCAAGTTGATCCATTTAGGGAAGTCCCAACAATTGAAACTACTACTAGTTTCCATAGCTACCATCTTAGTAAGAAACCATCCCTAGAAATCAGAGTACACCCCCACAATTTCTTCGTTTGGGCCCTTTATTAACTCTCATGACTCTTTAGGTTGTGTATGGGCAAATGTGAAAATGCAGCAACTTATCGACAAGCAATACATGTGCAGTCCCCACAAATGGTTTGGGGGGGCGAAACTGGTTTCCTCCCGATGAAAAAGTCGTTGGTTCCTCGATATTGGATGTCATGTAGGCTTGGTTTCTTAGTGGAGAACAATTTATTTTCTTCATCTTTCTCCTCGTTGGATTTCTTGCCAACATATTGGTGAACGTGGGATTGTAGGAACCACATTTGATTTCATAGAAACTATTCTTGTCATCGCCCTGGGATTTGGGAGTGCCTTCAATATAAATAACATGATATAGTATAAATGAAGAATTTTATGGACCCTAAATGATTTTTTTAAAACAAACCAAACAGGAGAGCCGATTATATTAATAAAGAAGAAGACTTACAACAGAAACAACACACTACGACTAAGACAACTCAATCAACAAGTGGAAACAACAAACAAAACAAAACAAACAACAAAAGACAACCATAACAACATACGCCCTACAACCCATTAAGAAGAGGCAAGGTGACCTCAGCCACAAGCTCCCGGAAGGCATGACCTTTTAATTCCAACAGAGGCTTGAGAAGATCTATTGGCAACAATTCCTTCAAGCATGCAGCTTACAACCTCTTGTATTGCGTCGTCGTCGAGCTTCTCATCCTTCCCAACGATGCCCAAAACATTTAACATGTTGCACTGTGTGAGGCGGATACTTCAACTAAGTGAAGACCTATCATAGGACTTACGCCAGTGTCTTGCTGAGCAAGGGCAATGTATATGAACTAGGTAGTCCATAAAGGTGGGTCCGATGTCAGATGACTATAGTTATATGCTTTCTCACAATGTGGAGTCCATAAAGATAGACCTTGCTTGTTATAAAAATATTAAAAAATACATGCATGACAAGAGAGGACACCAAACCAGCACCAATGATAGAGAAAGAAACCTTTTTCTATTGCTTATGGGTAGTTCATAAGTATATGAGTAGCTTTAGCTATGGATTGTTTATGGACTACTCCTATAATACTTTATGCAGTCCATAGTGAATATTTAAATGTCTATGTACTATTTTTCAACCACATTATGGTTGACAAGTGGTGGCATAGGAGGACATTCCACATCCGGCTCTTTTCTAGTTGTGGAGGACAGAGAATGGCATATTTTGAATAGCGAGAGATAGTCAAAGTTTTATCAGTTTTATATTAGATAAATTAAGTTTTGTACGATCAAACTTTGTTGACACTAGTAGCAGTACACGGAGTCCTCACTGGTCTTATATCATAGCTGTTAGACACCGCGAAACCGGAAAGAACGAACAGTGTATCCTATACATACGTACACGTACTGCACCAAAAAAAAGATACATACGGAGTACATACAGCAAGAAAAGATAGAAAAGGGGGGAAAAAAAGATGCAGCACACGTGCAGGTAGCCCAGTGGGGCGGCGGCGGCAGCTGGATCTCGAGCTGTCCTTGTGTTGGCGTCGCTGTTTTTCCGTTCGTTCACGGCTGGCCATGCCTGCCCACTACCTGCACGGCTGGAGCTGGAGCTGGCAGGCAGACAGCTCGACACGGCCACGTCGGCTTTGCCTTGTCGCTCGTACCAACAACGCCCAACACACTGCCTCTCCACATCCACATGCCGTGATGCACGCTGCTACCGAGTAGGAGGAGCCCATATGCACATGCGTTCCCGTTTTCTACTGTACTTTCCCTTATCTTCTTCTCCCTGCAGCAGCATGATTGCAATGCCGCTTTCGATGCCCGGTGAAAGATAGCCCGGCTCTGTATTGGAACTGATTTGTCATTCTGACTTCTGAGTCACTACTACTAGTTACTAGTTTCCTTAAATGATACTAGCATCTTTTTTAACCTCACACATCATGAGTAGAATCATATTTAAAGATTATTTTTTTTATTGTAAAACCTCAATGCTATTGTAGCCCTGCTATTGTATAAGTATATATAAAAGTGTCAGCATCACAATCCGCCAGCGCCAAGTGACGTCTCCAATCATACTCACTTCACCTTAAGATATGTACATTTGTACTCCGTAAGTTATAAATTATAAGACATTTTGACATTTGTATGTACTCCTCTGTCCTAGCTAAAAAGATTATCGTTTTTGTTTCCCGAAAATAATTTTAACTAAATTTTTATGAAAAATACTAATATCTATAGTATATAATTAGTATGATTAGAAAGATCTTTGAATCTAGTTTTTTAATAAGTTTATTTAGAAATACAAATGTTGTTCATATTTTATATAAAACAAGTTAAATTTGTGACACGAACACTCAAAACAATAGTTTTTTTGGGACGGAGGGAGTACCTATTTTTAATATATATCTAAACATAACGTATAAGCAAGTGTATAGCAAAAACTATAAATCTAGAAAAATATCTTATTATTTGATCAGTGGCCGAACTACCATAAAGGTGTGTCAGGGTCATGTTAGTCGGTTCAGTGATCATGTTCTACCAATGGGTTGTTAACAGGGTGGTTTTTTTTGTCTCAAATGTTTTCTATACTTGACCAGAGCAGATGATACTGACCCTGTTCTTTTATACTGGTCCTATTCTTTTGCGTATTTTAATTTACTCTCTCTTCCAAAATATTGTGTAGGATTATTGTCTTTCTGACAAGGAGAATACATTGCAAGTTAGTCAGATGATACAAATGGCACGCTACCTTTTGCCACCTCAACCGTTAATGGCTACGCTATGTACTTCACAGAAGCAGCACACATTTCTCATAGAAATTTTATGGTCGTCAACTTTCTAAACTTATGTAAAACGTGGAAATTCTTCTTCCTTATTCTTCTTATGTTTTCTTATAAAATAAAACTATACTGAATTATGTTAAAAGAAAAAAAAAACTCATGTGTTCCAAACGAGCATCTACCAATCTGGTACTATGGGCATTGTCTTCTCTCTCTCTCTAAACAGTGTCAACATATTTTAAGCCTACAATCTTGCTGGTGGATAGAACCATCAACCATATATAATCTAATGAATCCAACCAAAAGTTGCATCATGTCATGTGATTGATCTTCATCCTCGGCAATTTTAACCATTTCCCCCATCCACATGAGTATCCAAAGCAAATCTCCCCCCGGGGAGGGGATGCCCCACCTCGTCGGACAACGCTATCCAACGGCCAGGATGTGTCGATCTGGATAAGTCGCGTCGATCGCAGCCGTCAAAACGCTGGAATTTTCTGCCGTTATAAATAGTACCTGTGCGTATTTGACTTTTCTCTCCCCGTCCTCCCTTCTCTATTTCGTCTCGCCATTTTATCCGCCTCCCAGCTCCCAGGCCTCTCTCCTATCCTCCTCCGTGCTCGCAAATTCCTCCAGCGACAGGAGCCTGAGGAGATTCGGATTCAGGATTGGGATTCTGGCGCGGAATCGAAGCGGCCACGCGCTGGAGCCGCCGCCGCGGCCGAATTGGTACGTGCTTTTCCCCTACCTATTTTTCATGGCCAATTTAGTGTTGCATACGGTTCTTGAATGGGTACGTTGCCCTGTCTTGATCCGGCTCAATTCGCGCAATTCCAACCGGATTTCTCTCTCTCTCTTTCTCAATTCGAAACAATTGGTTTTAGCTTCGTCTCTTTACCGCCGTTGATTTTTCTCGCTTCCATTTCTGGGAAATCTTGGCACCTTCTTGCGACTATTCAATGCCATTGTGCCCGCGGACATGTCGTCCTTGATGCGAATTCGCCGTAAGTTTTTCGATTTTTGGCATGTGCGGTGGTTCTTGGACGAGATCTGTGGCCGGAGCCGCAGCAATCCCGCCTTAATTTTAACTTTTCGGCGAGGTAGTTTAAGTGCCACGGTTTTCTCAAATCTTGGGGGATTTTTTTTTCTCTCTCACACCATTTTCTACCACTGTTTCTCTGGAGTGCAGTTTGGGTGAGCACGCCAACGCCATGATGGCGAACGGGAGGCTCCAGAAGCAGGCGTTGCTTCCGCCGCGGAGCCCGTTCCCGGCGCCGGGGCCGCCGCCGTACGCCGAGCTCGGCCCGATCGCGCGGCCGCGGGACGCGCACCACCGGCACGGCCACCAGCGCACGTCGTCCGAGAGCTTCCTCGCCGACGAGCAGCCGTCGTGGTTGGACGACCTGCTCGACGAGCCCGAGACGCCGGCGCGGGCGCATGGCCGGCCGGGCCACCGCAGGTCGTCTAGCGACTCGTTCGTGCTCTTCGAAGGTGGCAGCGCTGCTGCGGGGGGCATGTATGACAATGGGATTGATGGCATGAAGGGAGGAGGAGGAGGGCAGGTGGCTTCTTGGGCCGGTGCGCCCGAGTTCTTCCCTGAGCCAACCTCATTTGGGCGGCCTCAGGGCCGGCCGTGGGAGTCCAGGCAGATGTACCGGCAGGGTGGTGGCATGCCGATGCCAGGGAGGGAGAAGAATATCGGACGCCATGGTCCGTCCAGCTCATTTGCTGATCATGAGCATGGTCATGTGCCGAATGGGGTGGACAGGATGGGCCATGGTGATGCAGCTCATGAGCAGAGGATTGTCGCAGAGAGAAAGGAGGGCCTGAGGCATTCGCAGTCAGAGGCGGACACCAAACGAGCCAAACAGTGAGTTGGATTGATATTATTGTTGCAGTCAATTTGAAGAATTAGGTTACTCCCTCAATCCCAAATTATAAGACATTTTGTTTTTTTCTAGATACATAGATTTTACACCATGTCTAGATACATAAAAAGCAATGCATTTATACAAGCCATCTAGATACATAGTAAAAGCAATGCCTCTAGAAAAGCCAAAATGACATATAATTTTGAATGGAGGTATTAATTCTGTGGACTGTGTTCTTGAAACATCAGTAGTGGTAATAAGTGTGATTGTAGAAAGCAAACACTTTAGTGAAACCAGAATTCTAATTTGCAATATTCTTTGAGACTAAAAGGTGAGTGCATAGCTATATCACATGCTGCAAAATAGGTTGATTTCTCTTATGATGTGCTCTGTTTGAAGAACTGAATTAAGTGTTATTAAATAGCACAAATGTGTTTGTTCTGAATGTCTTGTCTATGTATTTTGATAGACATTTTATTGGTGTATTGTAATTTGCTGTGGTAATTCCACATGTGTACAAACTTAAAGTGGAAGCTCTACTCATGTAGGGTAGAGTCCCTAAAACACAAGTGACTATGATTTCAAAACAAAATAGAATTTGGATGTATTGACCTCTGAACAATCAATGTGTAAATAGATTCTGTGGTAAGTTCTCCAGCTCCTTAGGATGTTTATGTCCTAATAAGAAGGAACTGTACATGTGCAATGTGTGTGTGTCAGTGTTTGCCATCTTTAAAGAGAGATTTAGCTACATGACCCTCAAAATAATGCCTCTTTGGTGTATGGCCTCTTTTTTTAAAAAATTTGCTCCATGACCCTGAAATTAACTTTTCTTAGCTCTGGCCTTCTGTTACATCTGAACACTCAACGGTGTTAACTATGGCGTGAAAAGTCCATTTTACCCCTGGACATCAAAAAAATAAATTGGAGTTCATATGCATGCTATTTTCACAACTAGATGGTCTAAGGAGAATTAAATAATCCAAGAAAATTAGAATAATCTAGCATGCTCGCAGTCACTAACAGCCACTAGAACAATTGCAGCTACAGATTAGAGATAATCTCTAAACTGAAGAAGAGGCACATACAGGCTATTTTTAGAACTACTATTTTCTGAATTGACAAAACTGCAATCATACAATTTCAGTCTTGAGAAGACACCAACTGGAGACCAATCTGAACTTACATGATATCGCAGGGCCATATCACTACAAGCTAATTCATTTTGATTGATAAATTGAAGTAAGAACCGAAACAATAAAAAGAATTCAGAAGAATATCCCATCCTGCTGATAGCTATACATGAGAATTTAGATAACTCTTTCTGAATACAAGTCGCACATTTAACTGAAAGCAAATAGCTCCTTCATCGGAACATGCAGTTGCAGATCCATTCAACAATCGCCTGAGCCGCTCAGCCTCCTCCTTCGATATGCTTCAATCTTGCTCGCTGCGTCAAAGGCTTCCAGCCGCAGCTCGAAGACGTCTTCTCGGTTGCCACCGCTGCCTTCTTTCCCACCGTGCCGGCCGTGGCGCCGCCACTGCCAATGCCGCTAAGATCCACGGTGGAGTTGAGGATGGCGATGGGTGGTGTGGAGGGGACGTCGAGGCAGCAAAGGAAGAGCGAGAGAGGAGAAAGAACACGCATCGGATCCGGCTATCGTCGAGTCGAAGAGACGAGCCGTACAACACTGCCCGATTCGCCTTCTCCGCCTGGGAGCACGGGCCTCTCCCGTCGTCTCACGAGACGACGCAGCCCGCAGCTCCAGCTCCCGAGCTTGGCCGCCTTCCTGCCACCGCCCGCGGGGGACGCGGCGGCGGCGGCGTCCTTGTCCGACACCACCGGTTGTCCTTGTCCGCCAGGCCCCCGCGTTGGGCGCCGGGCTGGGAGCCGCTCTCCCGGTGGCGAGCTGCTGCCGCCTCGCCGCCTCGCCGGAGAAGACCTAGCCGAGCGCGTTGGACGAGGAGGCCCGCCACAACTCCACCACGGCGAGATGTGAAGGGACTGCGGCCAGGAGGGGGCAGATCCGGAGGATCCAAAGCTGGAGAACCCGGCGGCGGCGGCGGCAACTCCCTCTGCCATCGTCTTTTTTTTCCCGGGTGCGTGCGTGAGGCGCGGCCGAGCGGTGCGTGCGTGAGGTGTTCCCATACAGAAGGGTATTTGTGTCTTTTCGCATGCCAAGTAGTGGACAATCTAACGGAATACACTAACAGAGTTGACAGAAGGCCATAGAGCTAAGAAAAATTAATTTCAGGGGCATGGAGCAAATTTCGAAAAAAAAAAAGGCCATACACCAAAGAGACATTATTTTCAGGGCCATGTAGCTAAATCTCTCATCTTTAAATTCGGAACACACTTGAATGCAATATAGGTGGACCTCTCCATGTGCATTGAGTTTCATTTTGTTGTCAGTATATGCAGACTTAAGTTTACACAATGAAGGTGCCATGTGGTGTCCATGCAGATATATGCTGATAGATTGGCCTTGAATTTTGATATATGCTTATTTCTTTTTTACTTTTGATGACAATTGCAGACAATATGCTCAGAGATCTCGTGTCCGGAAGCTCCAGTATATTGCAGAGCTCGAGAGAAGAGTTCAGTCCTTACAGGTAATCTTTTTTTCTGAAATATACCATATTAGTCGTTTATTGCATGAGTTAGAATTAGAAACATTAAACATCCTAGAGAATTCTTAAAGTTTTATGCTTGCAATACTTGCAGACAGAAGAGATAGAAGTAACTGCTGAAATGGATTTTCTCGGTCAGCAAAATATCATGTTAGACTTGGAAAATAAAGCCTTGAAGCAACGGCTTGAGAGTCTGTCTCAGGAGCATCTCATTAAACGCTGTAAGTATTCCTCCTTTCCCCCGGAGTTTCTTTAGTGACTTTCAAAATGTGTCTCCTGTACTTAGGAATTATGGTAGCAGTCAGGTTTCAGATCTCTTGAGTTTGGTGAATAAAATGAGCTTATGGATGCTATATGTTAAAATTTTATGTAAGAGACCGGTTGGAGGGGGGCGGTGGCTAGGGTTGGAGGGGGGCTGTGGGCGTTGGGTTAGGGAGGAGAGGTGGCGACAGAGGAGGAGAGAGGTGCAGGGGAAGGGGGTGACGGCAGGGAGAGGGAGAGAGGTAGAGGAAGGAACAATTGTGCTCTATTCTTGCTTAGATTAGATTGATTACATCTCCCCTATATTTATAGTCCCTATAAGACTTGTTTCCAAGCAATCTATTTGAGAAGTCCTTATAGATTGAATCTTCCCTTTCTAAACAAACCAATCTATCTAATCTTATTCTTTATTCTATATTTTATTCCGTATCTGGATTCCTTCGTGCTACAATGGCGGGTGTGCCAGCCTGCCAGGTACATTACCCGCTGGTACTGTTCACTCCCTAGGTTTTGGCCGCCCGTCTTTGGGTGCATCTTTGCCGGCCAGGATGTGGCCGGCCTGGGTCCCTCCTGGGCCTACAACTTCCCTTCCTGGACCCTCCCTTAGATGTATGACATTTTATTTTGAAAATGATTTTTGTGTTGGACCTGTAGATATGTTAGGAACATGTAAAAATCTTTTGTTGTAAACTAAGTGCCAACTATATGCCTAGATTTGACATGTTCTTATGATGTTTTTGTCCCAGCTAAAACAAAGAGGATTAAAATATTTCATCACTTCCATGTTTGTTGTCAATCTTTTTTAGTTTCCTGAAGGTATGATAAAATATACAGGGGACCTATTCAAACAATATAGCTGTTACTACCAAATATTTTAATAGCAAATTTTATTGTCTTATGTAGTGTATAGAAAAAAAAGAATATCTTGCATAGTTGCTTTGCTACATTTTAATAGACAGTGGCTGTAGCTAAAACATTATTGTCTTGATAAAAGGACTACTCATTACCACTTCTATGAGAACAATGAGGTTATCTGGATAGTTCCTTTTAAATTATACAGTGTAGCAGCGTAGTTGCATTTCAGCAGGTGTCACTTCAGAAATATATACTGGAGCTCATCAATCATCTTTTTAAAACAGTTGATTCACCAATATTTCTCTCCAATGTTGCAGATCAGCAGGAGATGTTTGAGAGGGAAATTGGTCGTCTCAGAACATTGTTCCAGCAGCAGCAGCAACATGTACCTCAGCAGCAGGCTCCTAGCCATAGCCGTAGTAACAGCAGAGACCTGGATTCACAATTTGCAAACCTGTCTCTGAAACACAGCGATCCCAGTTCAGGGCGTGACGCTGTCTCTGGCCTTCGCATTTAAGATTCCTTTGTTCCAGCTTTTGGTTCTCTGAGCTTCGCAGAACTTGCTGCACCCTTTATGCCACTCTTTGTGGTTGTTAGTAGCATCAAGAGAGGAACAGCACCCCGGGAATCTCATCCCATGGTGAATAAAGCTGGAAAGGTTAATAACTGTGGATCTGGTCTTTAGTTCTTTCAGAATGTGCACCTGACGGTCATCCTTAGCTCCTGTCCATTGTTGATGCTTGACCAGTCGGAGGTGTTTAGGATCTGTTTGCAGATTGATGGCTTTCATGGATCCTTGTATCAGTTTGAGGTTAGAACTCTAAGGTTCTAATTCATTCCTTTTTAGTCGATTCTCTGTTGAGTTTAGGCGCCATGTGTGCTTGTATTAGTTAGTTTGGCGCATGAATGGAATGTGAGCTGGTCCTCTTTAGGTTATGCCACATCCTGGAAGACCATTGCATCAGGAGCATCAGGCATGTCCAATAAGATAGTGAGGTTGAAGGGCTGCGGTCTAGTTCAGTTTCGTTTTATTTGGTGATATGCAGAACAAGATATTGGATACTCTGGGTTCACATTTATTTGAGCGCTGTATTTTCTTGCATTATGATCACAGTACATGAAATCCTGAAAGTTCATTTAACCTAAGTTTCTGCTTGTGTTAGTTTCAAAAAGTCACGGTAGGTTATATGAGATTGACTTTAACCTCTGCTTGTGTTCGTTTCAAAAAGACTCTGTAGGTTCTATGTAATTGACTGGGTTTATGTTAAATTGTTATATATATATATATATATGCGTGTGTGTGTGTGTGTGTGTGTGCAATGTGTCGTTAACAATGATTTGGACACATCTAACCTATCACAAGTAGTTGTAGATGTACCATATCGTTTCTGGCTCAGCCATTAGCGATATTGTAGAACCTAAAAATCCAATCTTTATATGCTTCTGTGAAAGCAAGAATATCTTCTGGCTCGGCCATTAGCGATATTGTAGAACCTAAAAATCAAATCTTTATATGCTTCTGTGAAAGCAAGAATATCTTCCACACATCTGTCGCTGGATGTGATTTTCATATGGCAAAAAAAAAAAAGGAGAGATGGAATACCCAACAGGGATAGGTGCACGAATTTTAACCCAGGCAAATACGCCGGTAGCAATGTCATTCCGTACTTTGGGTTTAAGCCTACTTTAAGGATTACATCCCATACGATACAAATAGAGTAATTTATAACTCAATAGTACACCAAGGATGTGCGCATTTCTGCAATTCTCTAAAGACCATATGGAGCCTTCTATTTTTTGTTCAAATCGATGTCCATGGCTTCTGATGGTTTGTCCCTCCGAAAATCAGTCACTGCAGTGTCAAGTGTCCCCCTTACATGCTGGCACATCACCATCAGGTCTTGCAATGCATCTTTCAGAACATCCTTGGCTGGATCTCCTGCCAACAACCATCATATATATCAGGAATTTAAGCCAAGAGCTATTCAGAATCAGTATTTTTACTGTAGACAGCAGGGATTGGAAATTAACAATATCGGCAACTACTCATCACAGGATTACAGGTACCCAACATAGCGTACATTGCGTGCAATGGCAATTACTCGTTTTGGCAGAAAAAAAAATAGAAATACTATTTTGTATTCTACTACAGGGAAGGTACATAGCCTCTAAAAATTTTCAATGCACAATGTTGGCAGTTACAACTCACTGCAGCAGATACCAGAAAATTGTGTATCCTTCTTACATTACAGCAATTGGATTGACAGCAACAAAGTAAAAGTGATATCATTTCAAATTCTTAAACCTCCATTCAAGATGTGTTACAATCCAGGGGCGGGGGATCATATGCTATTGTATAGTACCTGTAGTCTGAACCCGTATGTTAACTTTGTTGTCAGCAGGATGAGGGATGCTGTATCCACAAAATGACACCCTTGGGCTGCAACATTGCAGAAGAAATTATAACGAGAAAAAATATATATACGCTACACTTAGAAAATGCACACAGTTTTAGAAGAATGGTCCAAGACTCCAAATGCATACAAATTGATACAAACATACAAAAAATTATGACGACCGTGATTTAATTTCATCATCTGATCATGTGAACCAATCCAACATTTAGTGCACATGAGTTAAACATCATAATTCTAATGCAGGCATCTATAGTTCTAGTTGGATACATAAAAGATACAATCAAACATTTCAGGTTCTTCTTACACCTTTCTAGCCTAGGAGTTCTAGAAATTATTATCACATAAATAAAGAAACTGAATTTTTGCATGCTAATGCTTATATGTTATCAGCTGCCATCTTGCACCAGCACAACATGCTCAATAGAGATAAAACACAGATTGATTTGAGCACTAAGGTATTCAATTTTCTGATAGAGATAGTCATCTCAAAGCAACATCATTGCATGCTAAAGAAGACAAATGGTTCCTGCTGTTGAGTGCATACCATTTAAGAAAGTGAGGTCAAAGAACCTTAAATACTGGTACCAACAAAAATGAAATTGTCTTCGGTGAACATTTTTCTATAAATAAGCATGAGTGCAGGCTCCTATCTATCCTCACAATACCTGAACATGTTGTATCCTTATGAGTAGTAATATCAAATGATCATTTAAAGGCATCTAAAGTTGATTTCAGACTTGTAATACTTGTTCAAGTTTTAATTGTAGATGTTTTCAGCCCATGCATAAGCCTGTAAAGAAAACATGAACTTCTAGGCTTCAATTACAGAATAGTTATGAAACAACCCCGATTATTCTAGGTTATTAATGACTTCCCAACTAATTTTTACTGCATGAAACTGAAAACTCCACTGTCGCTGGTGGCAACATCGGTTTCCCCAATTCATCGTACAAACTGATTTGACGCAAGTTTCCACTAAGCAAGCTAAGACTACAAAGCTGTCTAACTGGTCAATAAGTGACAAGGTTACACATCTATGATATACCATTAATTGATGTGCACCCCTCTTCCAAATTCTAGTTCACATTGGCTTTGCCCTAAGCCAAACTTATCTAATTTATTGAAAAATGTAGCAAGATCTACAACACCAAATTAGTTTCACTAAATTCTTCTACATGAAATATGTTTTGATAGTATATTTATTTGAACCTGTAAATACTAAAATACTTTCTAAAAATTGGTCAAATCTAGAGAAATTTGAATCAAAACAAAGCCAAAGTGATCTAATTATATAATAAAGTTATAACGGATGGAGTACAAGAAACAAAGACAAAAGAAAGGACAAATTGCCACTCACTCCTGGTTGAGGACGAATCTGACAGAGTTGGCGAGGGTATGGTCCTCCTCCATGATAGAGAACGTCGACGAGCTCGAATCGTTCAACGACCCGTGCTCCATTGCCCCCCTCCTTAAACAACGAATGCGCCTTTATTCCTTCGATAAGAAAACCAGCAGGGTAAGGCGGTAAGGGACAACCCCAAGTGAATCAAACTCCGAAACAACGAAGAGAGCAAGGCCTTTCACGGCTCTACCTGATGTCGAAGCAGAGAGGGAACGAGGCGAAGCCGTAGGCGAGTTTGGCGGCGGGAGGCGGCGGCACTGTGTGGCGTCCTAAAGAAGCATATACTAGTTAAGATATTTTTGGTATGAGGATATACTACTAGTGCATTTGAACACTGAAATTTTTAGATGGACAGATGAACAGATAGCATCATCCAAGTACTCATCACTAGATGCAGACAGCCTCCAGCAAGTGAAATAGTTGAAATTGTTGACAAGCTTGATGGAAGGCATGCTCACTGAAAAGCAGGAGCCATCAACAAAGCTCCATGCAACAATACAACCAGTTCGACATTTACAACAAGGAATGTGAAACTGCATGAGCAACAGATCCTGGACAGCACAAGTACAAGCAAAACCAGACCCAGCCATAAAAAAAACTAGTTGTCATTGAACCCATCACTTAATCACATTCACTAGCAGATCTCAGACTAGCATATTGCAGTTGGCACACCACAACCATATTGCGCCCAAAGTAGCACATCCAGCAGAATGTCCCAGATAGCAACTTGCCAATAAAGTTCGCAAATGGCGGCGATGGGGACTGTGCGGGTGCTGTGCCGGCGCGAAGACGGAGCGGGTGGTGGGCACGCAAAAGGCGCCCGGTGCATGCCCGCGCTGCGGCGGCGCCGTGGTGGCCGTCGACGTGGAGATCGAGCGGCAACAGCTAACTGCACGGAACGCCTGCACGGAATCCGGCGAGGCGGCGCGCTCTTGAGGAGACCCGGCTGGTGGGGGAGCGGCCCAGACCAAGGGAGAGCAGAGGTCTAGCTGAGGGAGAACGCCGACGTACCTGGCGGCGGCGGCAGCGGTCCTTCGTCGCCCTCGCACCGTGGAGTCGCGCACGGGAGGAGAGCCGGCTGTTGGGGGAGCGGAGGCGGCGGTGCTTCCTCCGCCCTCGCGCGGTGGAGTCGTGGCGGCGGTCCTCGCGCGGTGGGGAACACGCGGTGGAGAAGAGACGCGGATAAGCCTGATCCTGTGCGGCAGTAGAAAGGCTTGTTTAGTTCCAACCAAAATCCAAAATCCAAAATGTAAAATATTTTGGTAGAGTGTTTAGTTTCCATCAAAATTTGTCTTCCAATGATAAGGATTGTGAGGATGACACACAAACCAATGTAAATATTCTCTTATTTTGGCCTCTTAAGTCCAAAATGCAAAATGAGAAATGGACTACTTTTTGTCAAATATTTTGGGTGATGTTTAGTTCCATTTTGCAAAATGAAGAGCCAAAACCCAAAATATTTTGGATTCTATGAGGAACTAAACACCCCCTAAAAAACGGTGGACTGGCCCAAATAATCACCCTTTAGTGAGGAATAACTTTTTTTTTTTGGATCTCAGGGCTAGAGCTAGTTTGTGCTAGTTTGCACTCAACTAACCCAAAAGTATCCAAACATGAGGGTTAAATTGGGCTAGTTGCAACTAGCCTATCAAAAAACTAGCTCCCCAAAAAGGTGATTATTTGGGCTAGTTTGAGCTAGTGCATATGCAGATTTTGCCCCACGTGAGACCCACCTCATATGCAACTAAAAAAATATTATAACTAACAAACCAAACATTCAAATAAAATTTTGATTACATCATTGAATTTGTTACAATAAATACTTTAAAACTAGCTCCCACATGGATATATTTGGATGATTTATAAAAATAATTTATTATCAAACTAGCTAGTCTTAGATCCAAACATCTTCTTGGCTAGAGCTAGTTTATAAACTAACTCTAACCTTCAGCTCTAACCAAGGTAGTATGATCTAAGCAGGGCCAATAACTTGTGTTCATACGAGTTAGAATAGCTTTTGTGTAACGTAATATGCAGTCCGATTCTAAAACGTATTGAGTTTGGTTTTTTATATATATATAGTCTATACATAGGCCTCGTTGCAACGCACAGGCATGTTTGCTAGTAAAATATAAAATCTGAGTGATGATAACAATTTTTTGTAACAATTTTCTGGAAACAAGCATAAGTTCATCTATCTGACACATTGACCAATATGAAAACACCAACTTGAATGAAAAGAGCATATGTTGTAAAAATATATTTATCAATATGTAACAAAATCAATCTAAAAAAAATAGTATTATTAAAACCACCTAAACGTTATAGTATAAACTTTAGTATATTCACATTTATGTTCTGGAGAATTACAGAATTCAATTATCACAAAATAGGAGTGAAATGATATAATAAAATCTTATACTATGACAATGCTGCTGATCATTCCATGTTTATAAAAACATGGAAGTAGTCATTTCTTAATTTTCGGATAAACTTTAAGAATTTTTTTTACAATTGTTCTGATAAACATGACAAATCCTACAACATTCGCTTTTCAGATTCCATATTGTAACTTATTTCCTACAATTTTTATCCTTAATCACAAATACATTAGGATTTTTAGTGATAATAAAAAAATCTCCTATAACTACTTCCAACTATATTAAGTAAGTACTCCTCCAATAATAAAATAAGTGTCATATTTGACTTTCTATGGTTTTAGATCCCCTTTTGAACCCAAGATCTTCACTAGAATTCTACTACATAAAGCAGTTTATTTTCATAGAAAAAACGCAGAATTTTTTTCTACAATCCAAAGGGAAGCCTTAGATATTTGTATCTTTAGTTACTAATAATTTCTTCTCGAAAACATATTCCTAGAATCATTCAAATTATGAGAATTTTGAAAGTATATTATCGGGCACAATTGCACACATATTTTTAGAGTAAATTAAAACAATTGTTGTGGGTAGATATAACTTATATGTTTTTGAAGAAATTTAAACTATTGTTGGTAGATATGTCACCGTATTAAAAGTTTATACTTCATGATAATATTTTGATGATTAGAAGTATTTTATATTTATACAAGTATCAGAATAGAGTAATTTTCTCTATCTATCTACCCTACTAATGCACCATCTTTTTTTTCTACGTCCACACAAAAAAAAACTTCCACCGCTAGAAGTCCTCCCTTCGCGCACCCAGAATCGTGCACCCAAACAAATCTCATCATTAAAATCGACTCTCCAGATTTATTCTAAATCTTCTCTCTCCTTACTCACTCAGATTAGACGGTCAAGATTGCGTGTATCATCCTCTTCATCCTCCCGCACACCCGACGAAAAGGCAGCCACCAGTTATTCGTGCGCGAAAATCATGTATCCGCCGTCGCTACATGTCGTGGTTGACACGTCGGATCGCTTCCTGTCGGTAGCGATCGCAACGCCCTGCAAATCCACCGGCCGCCGAGCTGTTGCGCCGTTCCGTGTCCCTGCTGTGATCGCCACCACCGTCGGTGTCGCTCCCTGCAAATCCAAGACGCTATCTGCCGCAACCGAGTAGGCCGGGACAGGAACAGCAGCAAGCCGTCAATGGGCCTGTCAGCCGGTGAGGTCAGGCATGTGCACGTGAATATATTTGTTGCCCTTTTTGTTTTCTTTAAAGTTAGTTGTAACTTTCAGTTTGCAGGCAAACATATGCAGTTTGCCTCTATCATTTGCACCATGCAATCTTGATTAGATTGTTCTCAAAAGACTATATGCACTAAGAAATTTGAAGTTTTGTTATTTTGATGTCTATATAATAATCTGTTGTTTTCTTTAAAGTTACCTGTAATTTTAGTTTGCAAGCAGACATGTACAGTTTGCCTCTATCTCTTCCACCATGATCTTGATTAGTCTACCCTATTAATGCACCGTTGTAACACCCTAAAATTTACTTTATGGAAAATAGAAATAAAATGAGTTATTTTTGAAATTTGGTGCTCATGAAATCATAGCAAATAAAAACTTTTTATGAAATTAAAAATTTCTTTTGGTAGAAACATGGTTGATCATTCATGCTCTGCATTTTGGAACTTTTGTTCGTTTGTCATCTTTCAAAGTTCAAATGAAGTTTCACATTTGATTTTCAAAATGTGTTTGGAAAATAAAAAAGAAATAAAAAGGAAAAGCAAAATCCCCTCCCTTCTGTTTCTGGCCCGAGGTGGCCCGAGCCCATCCCCCTCACCCCCCCCCCCTCGGCCTATCTCTCTCTCAAGCCCAAGCCGGCCGCAGGCCCAAACCCCCCCTCTCCCCACCGGCCTGCTCGACATCCATCCCACCGGCCCAGCTCGCCAGGAGGACAACCCGACCCTGCTCCTCTCTCTAGCTCACTGACAGTCCGACCCCGCCTCCTCACACGCCGACAGACGGGCCCCGCTCGCCAGTCCCTCTCTCCCTCTCTGCCCACGCTGACACCTGGGACCCACCTGTCAGTCTCTCCCCCCTTCTTTCCTTCTTCTTCCTCCCCCTTCCCTGTTCTCCCACGCTGACGCCCCTCGGCCGAACTCGAACCGGAGCAGGAGGATCACCCCTTTCCATAGTCGGCGCAGTCCCGTGACGTGCAAGCGGAGCGCCACCACCGGCCGCCTTCCCTTTCTTCCTCTCCTTCTCTTTCCTTTCCCGCGTCGATGTTTCCTTTTCTGCCGCCGGCGGTTTCCTCCGCCGAGCGCGAATCCGCCTCCCTATCCCTCCCTTCCATCCTTGCATCACCCCGAGGGCTATAAATAGCCGAGCACCCCACCCGCCGCCTCCAGTGCGCCCTTCCCGAGCCCCGCAGAACCACCAGAGCGCCGCCACCGCCGTAGTCGTTGTGGTCGCGCCACCGCCGCGTTCTCGCCGTTCCAGAGCATCAACACCGCCAGCAGGGACCCTCAGAGCTTCGCATCGACGTCGTGCGTCCGTAACGCTCCTCGCCGAACATTTTCACCTAGTGCCACGACCTACTCGCGCTCACCGTGCGCTCTCTCCCTTCGCAGATCGCCGCCGGTTGCTGACGGGCCCCGTGGAACCTCTCTGGACTCCGCAAACCCCTCCAGCATCCTCACGGTATACTCCTCTCCCTCCCCGATCCTTCAATTCCACCTCTAGCACCCCGTACCGCAGCATCCGCACAATACAGAGCTCGGCGACAATGGCGCCGTCGCGAGCACCACGCTCCGGCCACCCACCGCCTCGCCTGAGCACCCAACCGTCATCGCACGTGCACACCGAACCTCCCGATAACCTCAATTTGGGTCCTAGCCCTCTGCACCGCGATACGCGCTCACCAGAGCCGCCGTGCCGCCCCCGCGTGTGGACCACCTCCCTGAGTCCCTCTCGGCCTCAACCAACACCGCAGTCGAGTTCCCCTCTCCTTCCTCTCCCTCCCGGTGCTTTCCTTTTGACCGGTGAAGCTCGGAATCGCCGTTTCCGAGAACGCCGACGAGTTTTCCCCTCTGCGCCGCCGCGGGAGCGCCGCCCCGGTGACCATCCGCGCCCACACCCCTCTGCGCCGTCAGATTCTCCTCGGACGGCCAGGATTAGATCCCTTTAGTGGATACCGGTTCGGCCCACAGCACAGTGTGGACAGGGTCCACCACACCGAGCCCGCACGCGGTCCACAGCCACGCCATGCGCCTGCCCTATCCCGTGCCGCCACGTGGCGCCCATCAGCCCCCACCGCAGATTCTTTGGCGTCTTCTTTCTTTGCGCTTTCTCTTTCTGAAAACGTAAAACCTTCTCGGCTTTTGCAAAATGCGCTTTCTCTTTTCACAGATCTGCCCCTCCCTTTCAAATGTTTATAATTTCTTCATTTTAACTCCGTTTTGACCCAAACGAGTTGCGTTAGATCCGTAATTTCATAATCTATCTAATGGTACAGTTTTTATCTATGTTAATTACTTTTGAAAATCAACGAAAATTAATTCTTTTAATGCTTTAATCTTGCCCTTTTCAAAATCTTGTTTAATCTATAGTTTATTCGTTTTAGATCCGTTTTGTCCCGTTCGAGTTACGTTGGTTTCGTAACGATAAGATCTACCTGTTAGTAGCAATATTAAATATGTTTTATTCTCTGAAATAAAGTGATAATTGATTAATCTATAAGCAATGGTTTTCCAATTAAAACAAATTAGGGTTTCCACCTCGGTTTTTCATAAAATAATATATGCCTAGTTTAATCTTGTTTTCCAAGAAAATATAATGTGAATTAATTCAGTTTGGGTATTTCTCTGAAGTATCCAATACATGCTTTTTATATAGATAAAATAAATGAAGCCTAGTTTCTTTTTAAAAGCTAATCTTTCGGTAGCCGTTTCTTTTCCGCTATAGATCCGATTAGCGTGTTTCTCGCGACTGTGTGATCGTAGAGTTGCGTAGGTTTCTTTTAAATCCTTTTTATTGATTGGTGTATTGTTCTAATTTTAGTCATGTTTGTATGCTTTGTATGATCAGAATGCTTGTGTGGTGATTTGTTAATTGTTGTCCAATCGGTGAGTTTTGCGTTGGTGATCAAGAAGAAGTCGTCTGAAGTTGAGAAGCAGTTGAGCAAAGGATCTAAGCTATTAAGACAAGTATTACATGGGATTATCCTTATTGTCCTATTCATGATAATCACTCATTAATCATATGCATGTGTTTCCTTGTTACCCTATGAGGTTATCCTAGTTTTGTACCTTATACCTTGTTACCCTGGGAATTCATGCATTTGGGTAGATCAAGCTAGTGCTCTTTAAGAATAACTATGATCAGGTAAACTTGATTAATGAATATATGAAATGACAATAAAATATGACTTTTTAGCAACGTGGACCATAGGTGGAACATCAGGAACTCACACCTGTGTTCTCACTCATAGGGATATTTCTGTAAGAGATTACCCCGAGAAAACAGTACTACCATAAGCTAATGGGCTCTAGCTTGACTCAGTATTAGGCTTTTGCTAGTTTGTGGAAACTTACCTGAGAGGGCGCAAGAAGTGCTCTGAGATGTTTGGAAGCGCTGCGGTGACTTCTGGGATCTCATTGAGGGAACTTGTAGCGGGTTGTTACCTTCTAGTGGAACTTGTGAAAGGTCTCGTAGTGAACCCTGCCGGCCTACCTTGGAAGTGGGTTAAGAGGGTCGCGTCCTCTGGCGAAGGGGAAATTCACGACTTATGGGTAAAGATGTACGCCTCTGCGCAGAGTTAAAAACTATCATGATAGCCGTGCTCACGGTTACGAGTGGCTTGGGCTCCTTGCTATGTGATGTTCTTATGTCATGGCTCATCAGTTGTTATCGGTGATTTATTATTGTTACTTGTTCATATAAGCATTATATCCGGTTCACTTGATCATATGGTTATTGGGCTATTGATAACATTGACGCTACCATAATGCTAAAATTGTGACAACATAAAAGCTGATGCAGTTTAACTAGTGTCATACCTTTTGAGCCTCATGAACCCCATGTATTCTTGTTGAGTACGAAAGTACTTACGCTTGTTTACTTTCTTTTCAATACTTGGATAAAAATCCCGGATGGGTACCAGTTTGCAAGAGTTGGAAGAGTTAGGCTTGTGATCAACCAGTCAGTTGGTCCCTGTGGAGTGGAGTCTTCACCTGAAGTTCGGAGTGTTTTACCGTTGTTTGCTCTCTCAAGGTTATTCCTTTGACCATATATGTTATATACTTAAGTATTGTCTTTTGATATTACCTTGTTCTGTGACTATATGTGGGATTTGACTTTCTGGGCTCACATATAGGGTATATCTGGTTTTGTTCTTAAAACCGGGTGTCACAACCGTTTTTTCCTTTTCTACGTCCACACAAAAAAACTTCCACCGCTGAGAAGTCCTCCCTTTGCGCACCCAGAATCGTGCACCCAAACAAATCACATAATTAAAAACGAATATCCAGATTTATTCTAAATCTTCTCTCTCCTTACTCAGATTAGACGGTCAAGATTGCGTGTATCATCCTCCTCATCCTCCCGCACCCCCGACGAAAAGGCAGCCGCCAGTTATTCGTGCGCGAAAATCATGTATCCGTCGTCGCTCCATGTCGTGGGTCCCACGCCCGATCTCTTCCTGTCGGTAGCGATCGCAACGCCCTTCAAATCCACCGGCCGCCGAGCTGCTGCGCCGTTCCGTGTCCCTGCTGTGATCGCCACCATCGTCTGTGTCGCTCCCTGCAAATCCAAGACGCTATCTGCCGCAACCCAGCGGCACAGGGACAGCAGTAGGCCGGGACAGGAACAGCAGCAGGCCGTCAATGGGCCTGTCAGCCGGTGAGGTCAGGCATGTGCACGTGAATATATTTGTTTCTACCCTACTAATACACCATCTTTTTCTTTTCTACGTCCACACAAAAAAACTTCCACCGCTGAGAAGTCCTCCCTTCGCGCACCTAGAATCGTGCACCCAAACAAATCACATCATTAAAATCAACTGTCCAGATTTATTCTAAATCTTCTCTCTCCTTACTCACTCAGATTAGACGGTCAAGATTGCGTGTATCATCCTCCTCATCCTCCCGCACCCCCGACGAAAAGGCAGCCACCAGTTATTCGTGCGCGAAAATCATGTATCTGCCGTCGCTCCCTACCGTGGTTGCCACGCCCGATCGCTTCCTGTCGGTAGCGATCGCAACGCCCTGCAAATCCACCGGTGTAGGGTCGAGATGGCGGACTAGAGGGGGGTGAATAGTCTTTTCTAAAACTTAAGTGCTCCGGCTAACCGAATCAAATGCGGAATTAAAACTATCGGTCTAGCCAAGACTGCACCCCTCTATCTATAACTTTAGCACCTAGAAAATTATACTAATTGGGCTTACTAAGGTGCCAAGCTAGGAAGCTCATCTAAACAAGTCTAGGTTGCAAGGTCACACAAACCTAAGAAACTAGTACTCTAAGAAAACCGGGAGCTCCTACACATGTTAGTAAGCAAAGCACAAAGCACCTAAGCTCACTAGCAATGCTCTCTAGCAAGATTACACAAATCAACTAGAGAGCTCAACTTACTTAGCTACACAAACTAAGCAATGTGACTACCAAGGCTACTCAAGCCAATTAGTCAGTCAAGATCTTACTTCTAAGCTACACAAGCTAAACTAGTTACAAGAGCAACAACTAACCACTAGCACAAGTATGAATAAGTAAATACAAGGTAGTGATTTGGAGAATGCAAACCACCGAGAAGATGTACAAGGTTGACACGGTGATTTTTCTCCCGAGGTTCACTTAGTCGCCACCAAGCTAGTCCCCGTTGTGTCGACCACTCACTTGGTGATTCGGCGGTTAATAGGCGTTCACAAGCCTAGCCCACTCACTCGGGCGCCGCAAGAATCTACTCACAAGTGAGGGTAGCTCAATGACACGCTCAACTAGAGTTGCTCTTCGCGATCTCCCGCGGGGCGAGCACAATACCCCTCACAAAGCACTTCTCCGGAGCGCCGCACAATCTTCTTGCGGGCTTCGACGGAGCCACAACCACCAAGCCGTCTAAGAGGTGACAACCTCCAAGAGTAACAAGCACCACCGGCTTGCAACACGATCACCTAGTGCCACTCGATGCAAACTCGCAATGCAACGCACTAGAATCGCTCTCTCACACAATCGGATGATCACTATCAAGTGTATGTGAGTTAAAGGGATCCCAAGCACACCAACACAAGCCACAAAGGCCCTAGGGTTCTTAGCAACAAGCCAAGGGCAGCCACCAAACATATATATGGAGAGGGAAAGAAACTAGCCGTTTCCCCACTCTCTGCGCGCCTCCAGACGCGCCTCCGGACGCTGTTTTACTGAGGGTCCGGACCAACGCGCATGCGTCCGGACCCTTGCCCGTTTGAATCGAGCCGTTGGCGCGCTTCAGCACACAGAAAAACACCTCCAGACGCTATGAACAGTAGAGGTCCGGACCATTAAACCGAGCATCGAGACTCTACACAGAGAGCCCCCGAGAGCAGTTTTTGCTCCGGACAGCACCTCCGGACGCTAGGTTGCGTCCGTACCACACAGAGCATCCTAGAGAGCAGTTTTTAGGCCTCCGGACGCAGGTCCGGACGCTACGGTCCGGACTCTAAAGAGCGTCCGGACTGCACAGTGCGTCCAGACTGCATAGTGCGTCCGGACTGCATAGTCCGCACGGAAACGCCCGTATCTCTTAGCTCCGAACTCTGATTTCGATGATCTTGGACTTTTTGAAAAGCGAACTCAGAGGCCTATACAACCCTCAAGTCCATTTGATCCATATCACAATGAATCAAAGCAGTATTTCATTTCAAGATCCATTCTAGTGTTAGGAGCATACGGAAAAACATTTTTCTCTTCTCCGAGTTGATTCAATTCAACTCCAACACCTTCTCCTTTGCAAATGTGCCAACACCACCAAGTGTACATCACAATGTGCATGTGTGTTAGCATTTTCACAATCATTTTCAAAGGGTTTTCACTTGCTCTCACCGCTCCACTCGATCCTAATTTATCGTAATGTTAGATCGCTCAAGTGGCACTAAATGACCGATATGCAAACAAGTTTGCCCCTCTTGATAGTACGACTATCTATCCTAAACTCGGTCATATACTTCTCTACAAACCTATGACCAGTGAAATGAAATGCCCTATGGTTATACCTTTGTCTTGCGCATTCCATTCCATCTCCTTCTCCAATGTTGATGCAACACATGCACCAACCTATCACCAAATGATATGATCCATTCCATATCATCACGTGACCGTATTGGTTCATCGACCTTGACCTCACTTGCTCTTCACCGTTGCGTTGGTCCATCGGCGCCAAGCATCACACACTTGCCCTTCACACTTGCAACCGATCCATCAAGCCAAGCCTCATCTTGATCTTCTCCACCTTGATCACATGACTCCATGTCATGTCTCATGTGCAATTAAGCTTCTTCATCACACAATCTCCTGTGAACTAATCTCCTGTGTATATATCACTTAGACACATATTATTCCACCTAAGTTGTCACTCAATTACCGAAATCACACAAGGACCTTTAAACCGACTGCCGAGCTACTGCGCCGTTCCATGTCCCTACTGTGATTAGACGGTCAAGATTGCGTGCATCATCCTCCTCATCCTCCCGCACCCCCGACGAAAAGGCAGCCGCCAGTTATTCGTGCGCGAAAATCATGTATCCGTCGTCGCTCCCTGTCGTGGTTGCCACGCCTGATCGCTTCCTGTCGGTAGCGATCACAACACCCTGCAAATCCACCGGCCGCCGAGCTGCTGCGCCGTTCCGTGTCCTTGCTGTGATCGCCACCACCGTATGTGTCGCTCCCTGCAAATCCAAGACGCTATCTGCCGCAACCGAGCGGCACAGGGACAGCAGTAGGCCGGGACAGGAATAGCAGCAAGCCGTCAATGGGCCTGTCAGCCGGTGAGGTCAGGCATGTGCACATGAATATATTTGTTGCCCTTTTTGTTTTCTTTAAAGTTAGTTGTAACTTTCAGTTTGCAGGCAAACATATGCAGTTTGCCTCTATCATTTGCACCATGCAATCTTGATTAGATTGTTCTCAAAAGACTATATGCACTAAGAAATTTGAAGTTTTGTTATTTTGATGTCTATATAATAATCTGTTGCTTTCTTTAAAATTACCTGTAATTTTAGTTTGCAAGCAGACATGTACAACTTGCCTCTATCTCTTCCACCCTGATCTTGATTAGTCTACCCTACTAATGCACCGTCTTTTTCTTTTCTACATCCACACAAAAAAACTTTCACCGCTGAGAAGTCCTCCCTTCGCGCACCCAGAATCGTGCACCTAAACAAATCACATCATTAAAATCGACTGTCCAGATTTATTCTAAATCTTCTCTCTCCTTACTCACTCAGATTAGACGGTCAAGATTGCGTGTATCATCCTCCTCATCCTCCCGCACCCCCGACGAAAAGGCAGCCGCCAGTTATTCATGCGCGAAAATCATGTATCCACCGTCGCTCCATGCCGTGGTTGCCACGCTCGATCGCTTCCTGTCGGTAGCGATCGCAACGCCCTGCAAATCCACCGGCCGCCGAGCTGTCGCGCCGTTCTGTGTCCCTGCTGTGATCGCCACCATTGTCTGTGTCGCTCCCTGCAAATCCAAGACGCTATCCGCCGCAACCGAGCGGCATAGGGACAGCAGTAGGCCGGGACAGGAACAGCAGCAGGCCGTCAATGGGCCTGTCAGCCGGTGAGGTCAGGCATGTGCACATGAATATA
>CM039129.1:10191456-10227775 GCA_022036555.1 Microstegium vimineum
TAAAAAATTAAAAAAACATGCAGAAAAAGGGAGGACCCCAAAAACCAAAACCCAATGAGAGAAAAAAATTTTTTTTTGCTTTGGGTGTTAAAAATTATGAGTGTTTAGCTATGGTTGTTTATGGATACCCCAAATATTTTATGAGTCCTAGTAAATTTTTTTAAATGTCTATGTACATTTTTAAACCCAATTTTGGGTTTGAAGTGGGGCATAGGAAATTCCACACCCGGTTTTTTTCTGTTTGGGGAAGAGAATGGCAATTTTGAATGCGGGTGTAAAGTTTTTCTTTTTATATTAGATAAATTAAGTTTTGTAGATAAAACTTTTTACATAGTAGCAGACACGGAGTCCTCACGGGGTCTTATTCTAGTTTGGGGACCCCGCAAAAAGGAAAAAGAACAAAAGTGTACCCTATATAGTACACGTATGCCCAAAAAAAAAAGATACATAGGAGACATACAGAAAGAAAAGAAAAAAAAAGGGGGGGAAAAAAAAAATGCAGCCACGTGGGTACCCCGGGGGCGGCGGCGGAGCGGATCTCGGCGCCTTGGTTGGGTCGCTGTTTTTCCTTTCTTCACGGTGGCCTGTCCATCCTGCAGGGGGGAGTGGAGTGGAGGCAGCACCCGACAGGCCCGTGGCTTTGCCTTGTCGCTTTTTCCCAACAACCCCCAACACATCCTCTCCAACCCATCCGTGGCCCGGCTACCGAGTGGAGGAGCCCTATCAATGCTTCCCCTTTTTTACTGTATTTTCCCTTTTTTCTTCCCCCCCGCAGCATGTTTGATCCGCTTTCGATCCCCCGGGAAAGTACCCCCGGTCTGTTTGGAAGATTTGTCATTTGACTTTGGTCATTTATGTTTATTTTTCCTTAAAATTTTTTGCATCTTTTTTAACCCCCATAGAGTAGAATATATTTAAAGTTTTTTTTTTTATTGAAAACTAAAGCTTTGTGCCTGTTTTTTATAATTTTTAAAAGTGTCGCATCACAATCCGCCGCGCAAGTGACGTCCCCCCAACATACTACTTACCTTAAAAAGAATTTTACCCCTAAGTTATAAATTTAAAAAGACATTTTGAATTTGTATGATCCCCGTCCGCAAAAAAAATTATCGTTTTTTTCCCGAAAAATTTTAACTAAATTTTTTATAAAAAATCTAATATCTATAGTATATAATTGTTTTGAAAGATTTTAATTAGTTTTTTATAAGTTTATTTAGAAATACAAAGTTTTTCTTTTTTTATAAACAAGTTAAATTGTGCACGAAAAACTCAAAAAAATAGTTTTTTTGGGACGGAGGGAGTTATTTTTAAATTATTAAAATAAGTTAGCAAGTGTATAGCAAAAATATAAACTAAAAAAAAATATTTATTTTTCAGTCCCCCGAACAACAAAAAGGTGTGTCGGGTCTGTTAGTCGGTTCAGGATTGTTTCCCAATGGGTTGTTAACGGGGGGTTTTTTTTTTTTCCAAATTTTTTTATTGCCGGCAGTGTATGCCGTTCTTTTTAGGCCTTTTTTTTGCGTTTTTTAAATTTTCTCTCTCTTAAAAATATTGGTAGGGTTTTTGTCTTTTGACAAGGGAAAAATTGAGTTAGCAAAGAAAAAATGGCCGTCCTTTTGCCCCAAAAAAGTTAATGGTGCTATGTATTCCAGAAAAGCACACATTTCTCATAGAAATTTTTTTGGTCGTAACTTTTAAAAATTTTGAAAAAATGGAAATTTTCTTCCTTTTCTTTTGTTTTTTTAAAAAAAAATTACTGAAATTTTGAAAAAAAAAAAAAAAAACCTTTTTCCAAAGGCATTACCAATTGGTCTATGGGATTGTCTTTCTTCTTTAAAAGTGTCAACTATTTTAAAAGGCCTACAATTTGCTGGTGGTAGAACCCTCAACCCTTATAAACTAAGAACCCCAACCAAAAATTGCTCATTCATGTGTTTATCTTTTCCCCGGCTTTTAACCTTTCCCCCCCCTCCACAGGTATCCAAAAAAAAATCCCCCCGGGGAGGGGATCCCCCCCCTCTCGGACAAAGCTTCCCAACGGCCGGTGGTCGGGGATAAATCCGTCGATGCAGCCCTCAAAAAGCGGAATTTTTGCCCTTTAAATGTACCCGTGGTATTTATTTTTTTTCCCGTCCCCTTTTCTATTTGTTCGCCATTTTTCCCCCCAGCCCCAGGCCTCTTCCTACCTCCCCCTGTGCAAATTCCCCCGCGACGGGCCCGAGGAAATTGGATTTAGGTTGGGATTTGGCGCGGAATCGAAGCGGCCCGGTGGGGCCGCCCCGCGGCCAAATTGGTCGTGTTTTTTCCCCCACCTATTTTTATGGCCCTTTTTGTTGCATAGGTTTTTGAAGGGGGCGTTTCCTGTCTTGATCCGGCTCAATTCCGCTTTCCAACCCGGATTTTCCTCTCCCCCCCCCTTTTCAATTCAAAAAAAATTTTGGTTTTTTTGCTTGTCTCTTTCCGCGTTGATTTTTCCGTTTCCCCTTTTGGGAAATCTTGGCCCTTCTTGGATATTCAATCCCCCTTTTTCCCGGGAATGGTCCCTTTATGGAATTGCCGTAAGTTTTTCGTTTTTGGTGTGCGGTGGGGTTTTGGACGAGACTTGGCCCGGAGCCGCGCAATCCCGCCTTAATTTTAACTTTTCGGCGAGGGTAGTTTAAGTGCCACGGTTTCTTTCTAAATCTTGGGGGATTTTTTTTTCTCTTCACACATTTCTACCACTGTTTCTCTGGAGTGCAGTTTGGGTGAGCACGCCAACGCCATGATGGCGAACGGGAGGCTCCAGAAGCAGGCGTTGCTTCCGCCGCGGAGCCCGTTCCCGGCGCCGGGGCCGCCGCCGTACGCCGAGCTCGGCCGATCGCGCGGCCGCGGGACGCGCACCACCGGCACGGCCACCAGCGCACGTCGTCCGAGAGCTTCCTCGCCGACGAGCAGCCGTCGTGGTTGGACGACCTGCTCGACGAGCCCGAGACGCCGGCGCGGGCGCATGGCCGGCCGGGCCACGCAGGTCGTCTAGCGACTCGTTCGTGCTCTTCGAAGGTGGCAGCGCTGCTGCGGGGGGGCATGTATGACAATGGGATGATGGCATGAAGGGGAGGAGGAGGAGGGCAGGTGGCTTCTTGGGCCGGTGCGCCCGAGTTCTTCCCTGAGCCAACCTCATTTGGGCGGCCTCAGGGCCGGCCGTGGGAGTCCAGGCAGATGTACCGGCAGGGTGGTGGCATGCCGATGCCAGGGAGGGAGAAGAATATCGGACGCCATGGTCCGTCCAGCTCATTTGCTGATCATGAGCATGGTCATGTGCCGAATGGGGTGGACAGGATGGGCCATGGTGATGCAGCTCATGAGCAGAGGATTGTCGCAGAGAGAAAGGAGGGCCTGAGGCATTCGCAGTCAGAGGCGGACACCAAACGAGCCAAACAGTGAGTTGGATTGATATTATTGTTGCAGTCAATTTGAAGAATTAGGTTACTCCCTCAATCCCAAAATTATAGACATTTTGTTTTTTTCTAATACATAGATTTTACACCATGTCTAGATACATAAAAAAAGCAATGCATTTATACAAGCCATCTAGATACATAGTAAAAGCAATGCCTCTAGAAAAGCCAAAATGACATATAATTTTGAATGGAGGTATTAATTCTGTGGACTGTGTTCTTGAAACATCAGTAGTGGTAATAAGTGTGATTGTAGAAAGCAAACACTTTAGTGAAACCAGATTCTAATTTGCAATATTCTTTGAGACTAAAAGGTGAGTGCATAGCTATATCACATGCTGCAAAATAGGTTGATTTCTCTTATGATGTGCTCGTTTGAAGAACTGATTAAGTGTATTAAATAGCACAAATGTGTTTGTTCTGAATGTCTTGTCTATGTATTTTGATAGACATTTTATTGGTGTATTGTAATTTGCTGTGGTAATTCCCACATGTGTACAAACTTAAAGTGGGAAGCTCTACTCATGTAGGGTAGAGTCCCTAAAACACAAGTGACTATGATTTCAAAACAAAATAGAATTTGGATGTATTGACCTCTGAACAATCAATGTGTAAATAGATTCTGTGGTAAGTTCTCCAGCTCCTTAGGATGTTTATGTCCTAATAAGAAGGAAACTGTACATGTGCAATGTGTGTGTGTCAGTGTTTGCCATCTTTAAGAGAGATTTAGCTACATGACCCTCAAAATAATGCCTCTTTGGTGTATGGCCTCTTTTTTTAAAAAATTTGCTCCATGACCCTGAAATTAACTTTTCTTAGCTCTGGCCTTCTTTACATCTGAACACTCAACGGTGTTAACTATGGCGTGAAAAGTCCATTTTACCCTGGACATCAAAAAATAAATTGGAGTTCATATGCATGCTATTTTCACAACTAGATGGTCTAAGGAGAATTAAATAATCCAAGAAAATTAGAATAATCTAGCATGCTCGCAGTCTAACAGCCACTAGAACAATTGCAGCTCAGATTAGAGATAATCTCTAAACTGAAGAAGAGGCACATACAGGCTATTTTTAGAACTACTATTTTCTGAATTGACAAAACTGCAATCATACAATTTCAGTCTTGAGAAGCACCAACTGGAGACCAATCTGAACTTACATGATATCGCAGGGCCATATCACTACAAGCTAATTCATTTTGATTGATAAATTGAAGTAAGAACCGAAACAATAAAAAGAATTCAGAAGAAATTCCCATCCTGCTGATAGCTATACATGAGAATTTAGATAACTCTTTCTGAATACAAGTCGCACATTTAACTGAAAGCAAATAGCTCCTTCATCGGAACATGCAGTTGCAGATCCATTCAACAATCGCTGAGCCGCTCAGCCTCCTCCTTCGATATGCTTCAATCTTGCTCGCTGCGTCAAAGGCTTCCAGCCGCAGCTCGAAGACGTCTTCTCGGTTGCCACCGCTGCCTTCTTTCCCACCGTGCCGGCCGTGGCCGCCACTGCCAATGCCGCTAAGATCCACGGTGGAGTTGAGGATGGCGATGGGTGGTGTGGAGGGGACGTCGAGGCAGCAAAGGAAGAGCGAGAGAGGAAGAAAGAACACGCATCGGATCCGGCTATCGTCGAGTCGAAGAGACGAGCCGTACAACACTGCCGATTCGCCTTCTCCGCCTGGGAGCACGGGCCTCTCCCGTCGTCTCACGAGACGACGCAGCCCGCAGCTCCAGCTCCCGAGCTTGGCCGCCTTCCTGCCACCGCCCGCGGGGGACGCGGCGGCGGCGGCGTCCTTGTCCGACACCACCGGTTGTCCTTGTCCGCCAGGCCCCCGCGTTGGGCGCCGGGCTGGGAGCCGCTCTCCCGGTGGCGAGCTGCTGCCGCCTCGCCGCCTCGCCGGAGAAGACCTAGCCGAGCGCGTTGGACGAGGAGGCCCGCCACAACTCCACCACGGCGAGATGTGAAGGGACTGCGGCCAGGAGGGGGCAGATCCGGAGGATCCAAAGCTGGAGAAACCCGGCGGCGGCGGCGGCAACTCCCTCTGCCATCGTCTTTTTTTTCCCGGGGTGCGTGCGTGAGGCGCGGCCGAGCGGTGCGTGCGTGAGGTGTTCCCATACAGAAGGGTATTTGTGTCTTTTTCGCATGCCAAGTAGTGGACAATCTAACGGAATACACTAACAGAGTTGACAGAAGGCCATAGAGCTAAGAAAAATTAATTTCAGGGGCATGGAGCAAATTTCGAAAAAAAAAAAGGCCATACACCAAAGAGACATTATTTTCAGGGCCATGTAGCTAAATCTCTCATCTTTAAATTCGGAACACACTTGAATGCAATATAGGTGGACCTCTCCATGTGCATTGAGTTTCATTTTGTTGTCAGTATATGCAGACTTAAGTTTACACAATGAAGGTGCCATGTGGTGTCCATGCAGATATATGCTGATAGATTGGCCTTGAATTTTGATATATGCTTATTTCTTTTTTACTTTTGATGACAATTGCAGACAATATGCTCAGAGATCTCGTGTCCGGAAGCTCCAGTATATTGCAGAGCTCGAGAGAAGAGTTCAGTCCTTACAGGTAATCTTTTTTTCTGAAATATACCATATTAGTCGTTTATTGCATGAGTTAGAATTAGAAACATTAAACATCCTAGAGAATTCTTAAAGTTTTTATGCTTGCAATACTTGCAGACAGAAAGATAGAAGTAACTGCTGAAATGGATTTTCTCGGTCAGCAAAATATCATGTTAGACTTGGAAAATAAAGCCTTGAAGCAACGGCTTGAGAGTCTGTCTCAGGAGCATCTCATTAAACGCTGTAAGTATTCCTCCTTTCCCCGGAGTTTCTTTAGTGACTTTCAAATGTGTCTCCTGTACTTAGGAATTATGGTAGCAGTCAGGTTTCAGATCTCTTGAGTTTGGTGAATAAAATGAGCTTATGGATGCTATATGTTAAAATTTTATGTAAGAGACCGGTTGGAGGGGGGCGGTGGCTAGGGTTGGAGGGGGGCTGTGGGCGTTGGGTTAGGGAGGAGAGGTGGCGACAGAGAGGAGGAGAGAGGTGCAGGGGAAGGGGGTGACGGCAGGGAGAGGGAGAGAGGTAGAGGAAGGAACAATTGTGCTCTATTCTTGCTTAGATTAGATTGATTACATCTCCCCTATATTTATAGTCCCTATAAGACTTGTTTCCAAGCAATCTATTTGAGAAGTCCTTATAGATTGAATCTTCCCTTTCTAAACAAACCAATCTATCTAATCTTATTCTTTATTCTATATTTTATTCCGTATCTGGATTCCTTCGTGCTACAATGGCGGGTGTGCCAGCCTGCCAGGTACATTACCCGCTGGTACTGTTCACTCCCTAGGTTTTGGCCGCCCGTCTTTGGGTGCATCTTTGCCCGGGCCAGGATGTGGCCGGCCTGGGTCCCTCCTGGGCCTACAACTTCCCTTCCTGGACCCTCCCTTAGATGTATGACATTTTATTTTGAAAATGATTTTTGTGTTGGACCTGTAGATATGTTAGGAACATGTAAAAATCTTTTGTTGTAAACTAAGTGCCAACTATATGCCTAGATTTGACATGTTCTTATGATGTTTTTGTCCCAGCTAAAACAAAGAGGATTAAAATATTTCATCACTTCCATGTTTGTTGTCAATCTTTTTTAGTTTCCTGAAGGTATGATAAAATATACAGGGGACCTATTCAAACAATATAGCTGTTACTACCAAATATTTTAATAGCAAATTTTATTGTCTTATGTAGTGTATAGAAAAAAAAGAATATCTTGCATAGTTGCTTTGCTACATTTTAATAGACAGTGGCTGTAGCTAAAACATTATTGTCTTGATAAAAGGACTACTCATTACCACTTCTATGAGAACAATGAGGTTATCTGGATAGTTCCTTTTAAATTATACAGTGTAGCAGCGTAGTTGCATTTCAGCAGGTGTCACTTCAGAAATATATACTGGAGCTCATCAATCATCTTTTTAAAACAGTTGATTCACCAATATTTCTCTCCAATGTTGCAGATCAGCAGGAGATGTTTGAGAGGGAAATTGGTCGTCTCAGAACATTGTTCCAGCAGCAGCAGCAACATGTACCTCAGCAGCAGGCTCCTAGCCATAGCCGTAGTAACAGCAGAGACCTGGATTCACAATTTGCAAACCTGTCTCTGAAACACAGCGATCCCAGTTCAGGGCGTGACGCTGTCTCTGGCCTTCGCATTTAAGATTCCTTTGTTCCAGCTTTTGGTTCTCTGAGCTTCGCAGAACTTGCTGCACCCTTTATGCCACTCTTTGTGGTTGTTAGTAGCATCAAGAGAGGAACAGCACCCCGGGAATCTCATCCCATGGTGAATAAAGCTGGAAAGGTTAATAACTGTGGATCTGGTCTTTAGTTCTTTCAGAATGTGCACCTGACGGTCATCCTTAGCTCCTGTCCATTGTTGATGCTTGACAGTCGGAGGTGTTTAGGATCTGTTTGCAGATTGATGGCTTTCATGGATCCTTGTATCAGTTTGAGGTTAGAACTCTAAGGTTCTAATTCATTCCTTTTTAGTCGATTCTCTGTTGAGTTTAGGCGCCATGTGTGCTTTGTATTAGTTAGTTTGGCGCATGAATGGAATGTGAGCTGGTCCTCTTTAGGTTATGCCACATCCTGGAAGACCATGCATCAGGAGCATCAGGCATGTCCAATAAGATAGTGAGGTTGAAGGGCTGCGGTCTAGTTCAGTTTCGTTTTATTTGGTGATATGCAGAACAAGATATTGGATACTCTGGGTTCACATTTATTTGAGCGCTGTATTTTCTTGCATTATGATCACAGTACATGAAATCCTGAAAGTTCATTTAACCTAAGTTTCTGCTTGTGTTAGTTTCAAAAAGTCACGGTAGGTTATATGAGATTGACTTTAACCTCTGCTTGTGTTCGTTTCAAAAAGACTCTGTAGGTTCTATGTAATTGACTGGGTTTATGTTAAATTGTTATATATATATATATATATGCGTGTGTGTGTGTGTGTGTGTGTGCAATGTGTCGTTAACAATGATTTGGACACATCTAACCTATCACAAGTAGTTGTAGATGTACCATATCGTTTCTGGCTCAGCCATTAGCGATATTGTAGAACCTAAAAATCCAATCTTTATATGCTTCTGTGAAAGCAAGAATATCTTCTGGCTCGGCCATTAGCGATATTGTAGAACCTAAAAATCAAATCTTTATATGCTTCTGTGAAAGCAAGAATATCTTCCACACATCTGTCGCTGGATGTGATTTTCATATGGCAAAAAAAAAAAAGGAGAGATGGAATACCCAACAGGGATAGGTGCACGAATTTTAACCCAGGCAAATACGCCGGTAGCAATGTCATTCCGTACTTTGGGTTTAAGCCTACTTTAAGGATTACATCCCATACGATACAAATAGAGTAATTTATAACTCAATAGTACACCAAGGATGTGCGCATTTCTGCAATTCTCTAAAGACCATATGGAGCCTTCTATTTTTTGTTCAAATCGATGTCCATGGCTTCTGATGGTTTGTCCTCCGAAAATCAGTCACTGCAGTGTCAAGTGTCCCCTTACATGCTGGCACATCACCATCAGGTCTTGCAATGCATCTTTCAGAACATCCTTGGCTGGATCTCCTGCCAACAACCATCATATATATCAGGAATTTAAGCCAAGAGCTATTCAGAATCAGTATTTTTACTGTAGACAGCAGGGATTGGAAATTAACAATATCGGCAACTACTCATCACAGGATTACAGGTACCCAACATAGCGTACATTGCGTGCAATGGCAATTACTCGTTTTGGCAGAAAAAAAAATAGAAATACTATTTTGTATTCTACTACAGGGAAGGTACATAGCCTCTAAAAATTTTCAATGCACAATGTTGGCAGTTACAACTCACTGCAGCAGATACCAGAAAATTGTGTATCCTTCTTACATTACAGCAATTGGATTGACAGCAACAAAGTAAAGTGATATCATTTCAAATTCTTAAACCTCCATTCAAGATGTGTTACAATCCAGGGGCGGGGGATCATATGCTATTGTATAGTACCTGTAGTCTGAACCGTATGTTAACTTTGTTGTCAGCAGGATGAGGGATGCTGTATCCACAAAATGACACCCTTGGGCTGCAACATTGCAGAAGAAATTATAACGAGAAAAAAATATATATACGCTACACTTAGAAAATGCACACAGTTTTAGAAGAATGGTCCAAGACTCCAAATGCATACAAATTGATACAAACATACAAAAAATTATGACGACCGTGATTTAATTTCATCATCTGATCATGTGAACCAATCCAACATTTAGTGCACATGAGTTAAACATCATAATTCTAATGCAGGCATCTATAGTTCTAGTTGGATACATAAAAGATACAATCAAACATTTCAGGTTCTTCTTACACCTTTCTAGCCTAGGAGTTCTAGAAATTATTATCACATAAATAAAGAAACTGAATTTTTGCATGCTAATGCTTATATGTTATCAGCTGCCATCTTGCACCAGCACAACATGCTCAATAGAGATAAAACACAGATTGATTTGAGCACTAAGGTATTCAATTTTCTGATAGAGATAGTCATCTCAAAGCAACATCATTGCATGCTAAAGAAGACAAATGGTTCCTGCTGTTGAGTGCATACCATTTAAGAAAGTGAGGTCAAAGAACCTTAAATACTGGTACCAACAAAAATGAAATTGTCTTCGGTGAACATTTTTCTATAAATAAGCATGAGTGCAGGCTCCTATCTATCCTCACAATACCTGAACATGTTGTATCCTTATGAGTAGTAATATCAAATGATCATTTAAAGGCATCTAAAGTTGATTTCAGACTTGTAATACTTGTTCAAGTTTTAATTGTAGATGTTTTCAGCCCATGCATAAGCCTGTAAAGAAAACATGAACTTCTAGGCTTCAATTACAGAATAGTTATGAAACAACCCCGATTATTCTAGGTTATTAATGACTTCCCAACTAATTTTTACTGCATGAAACTGAAAACTCCACTGTCGCTGGTGGCAACATCGGTTTCCCCAATTCATCGTACAAACTGATTTGACGCAAGTTTCCACTAAGCAAGCTAAGACTACAAAGCTGTCTAACTGGTCAATAAGTGACAAGGTTACACATCTATGATATACCATTAATTGATGTGCACCCCTCTTCCAAATTCTAGTTCACATTGGCTTTGCCCTAAGCCAAACTTATCTAATTTATTGAAAAATGTAGCAAGATCTACAACACCAAATTAGTTTCACTAAATTCTTCTACATGAAATATGTTTTGATAGTATATTTATTTGAACCTGTAAATACTAAAATACTTTCTAAAAATTGGTCAAATCTAGAGAAATTTGAATCAAAACAAAGCCAAAGTGATCTAATTATATAATAAAGTTATAACGGATGGAGTACAAGAAACAAAGACAAAAGAAAGGACAAATTGCCACTCACTCCTGGTTGAGGACGAATCTGACAGAGTTGGCGAGGGTATGGTCCTCCTCCATGATAGAGAACGTCGACGAGCTCGAATCGTTCAACGACCCGTGCTCCATTGCCCCCCTCCTTAAACAACGAATGCGCCTTTATTCCTTCGATAAGAAAACCAGCAGGGTAAGGCGGTAAGGGACAACCCCAAGTGAATCAAACTCCGAAACAACGAAGAGAGCAAGGCCTTTCACGGCTCTACCTGATGTCGAAGCAGAGAGGGAACGAGGCGAAGCCGTAGGCGAGTTTGGCGGCGGGAGGCGGCGGCACTGTGTGGCGTCCTAAGAAGCATATACTAGTTAAGATATTTTTGGTATGAGGATATACTACTAGTGCATTTGAACACTGAAATTTTTAGATGGACAGATGAACAGATAGCATCATCCAAGTACTCATCACTAGATGCAGACAGCCTCCAGCAAGTGAAATAGTTGAAATTGTTGACAAGCTTGATGGAAGGCATGCTCACTGAAAAGCAGGAGCCATCAACAAAGCTCCATGCAACAATACAACCAGTTCGACATTTACAACAAGGAATGTGAAACTGCATGAGCAACAGATCCTGGACAGCACAAGTACAAGCAAAACCAGACCCAGCCATAAAAAAAACTAGTTGTCATTGAACCCATCACTTAATCACATTCACTAGCAGATCTCAGACTAGCATATTGCAGTTGGCACACCACAACCATATTGCGCCCAAAGTAGCACATCCAGCAGAATGTCCCAGATAGCAACTTGCCAATAAAGTTCGCAAATGGCGGCGATGGGGACTGTGCGGGTGCTGTGCCGGCGCGAAGACGGAGCGGGTGGTGGGCACGCAAAAGGCGCCCGGTGCATGCCCGCGCTGCGGCGGCGCCGTGGTGGCCGTCGACGTGGAGATCGAGCGGCAACAGCTAACTGCACGGAACGCCTGCACGGAATCCGGCGAGGCGGCGCGCTCTTGAGGAGACCCGGCTGGTGGGGGAGCGGCCCAGACCAAGGGAGAGCAGAGGTCTAGCTGAGGGAGAACGCCGACGTACCTGGCGGCGGCGGCAGCGGTCCTTCGTCGCCCTCGCACCGTGGAGTCGCGCACGGGAGGAGAGCCGGCTGTTGGGGGAGCGGAGGCGGCGGTGCTTCCTCCGCCCTCGCGCGGTGGAGTCGTGGCGGCGGTCCTCGCGCGGTGGGGAACACGCGGTGGAGAAGAGACGCGGATAAGCCTGATCCTGTGCGGCAGTAGAAAGGCTTGTTTAGTTCCAACCAAAATCCAAAATCCAAAATGTAAAATATTTTGGTAGAGTGTTTAGTTTCCATCAAAATTTGTCTTCCAATGATAAGGATTGTGAGGATGACACACAAACCAATGTAAATATTCTCTTATTTTGGCCTCTTAAGTCCAAAATGCAAAATGAGAAATGGACTACTTTTTGTCAAATATTTTGGGTGATGTTTAGTTCCATTTTGCAAAATGAAGAGCCAAAACCCAAAATATTTTGGATTCTATGAGGAACTAAACACCCCCTAAAAAACGGTGGACTGGCCCAAATAATCACCCTTTAGTGAGGAATAACTTTTTTTTTTGGATCTCAGGGCTAGAGCTAGTTTGTGCTAGTTTGCACTCAACTAACCCAAAAGTATCCAAACATGAGGGTTAAATTGGGCTAGTTGCAACTAGCCTATCAAAAAACTAGCTCCCCAAAAAGGTGATTATTTGGGCTAGTTTGAGCTAGTGCATATGCAGATTTTGCCCCACGTGAGACCCACCTCATATGCAACTAAAAAAATATTATAACTAACAAACCAAACATTCAAATAAAATTTTGATTACATCATTGAATTTGTTACAATAAATACTTTAAAACTAGCTCCCACATGGATATATTTGGATGATTTATAAAAATAATTTATTATCAAACTAGCTAGTCTTAGATCCAAACATCTTCTTGGCTAGAGCTAGTTTATAAACTAACTCTAACCTTCAGCTCTAACCAAGGTAGTATGATCTAAGCAGGGCCAATAACTTGTGTTCATACGAGTTAGAATAGCTTTTGTGTAACGTAATATGCAGTCCGATTCTAAAACGTATTGAGTTTGGTTTTTTATATATATATAGTCTATACATAGGCCTCGTTGCAACGCACAGGCATGTTTGCTAGTAAAATATAAAATCTGAGTGATGATAACAATTTTTTGTAACAATTTTCTGGAAACAAGCATAAGTTCATCTATCTGACACATTGACCAATATGAAAACACCAACTTGAATGAAAAGAGCATATGTTGTAAAAATATATTTATCAATATGTAACAAAATCAATCTAAAAAAATAGTATTATTAAAACCACCTAAACGTTATAGTATAAACTTTAGTATATTCACATTTATGTTCTGGAGAATTACAGAATTCAATTATCACAAAATAGGAGTGAAATGATATAATAAAATCTTATACTATGACAATGCTGCTGATCATTCCATGTTTATAAAAACATGGAAGTAGTCATTTCTTAATTTTCGGATAAACTTTAAGAATTTTTTTTACAATTGTTCTGATAAACATGACAAATCCTACAACATTCGCTTTTCAGATTCCATATTGTAACTTATTTCCTACAATTTTTATCCTTAATCACAAATACATTAGGATTTTTAGTGATAATAAAAAAATCTCCTATAACTACTTCCAACTATATTAAGTAAGTACTCCTCCAATAATAAAATAAGTGTCATATTTGACTTTCTATGGTTTTAGATCCCCTTTTGAACCCAAGATCTTCACTAGAATTCTACTACATAAAGCAGTTTATTTTCATAGAAAAAACGCAGAATTTTTTTCTACAATCCAAAGGGAAGCCTTAGATATTTGTATCTTTAGTTACTAAATATTTCTTCTCGAAAACATATTCCTAGAATCATTCAAATTATGAGAATTTTGAAAGTATATTATCGGGCACAATTGCACACATATTTTTAGAGTAAATTAAAACAATTGTTGTGGGTAGATATAACTTATATGTTTTTGAAGAAATTTAAACTATTGTTGGTAGATATGTCACCGTATTAAAAGTTTATACTTCATGATAATATTTTGATGATTAGAAGTATTTTATATTTATACAAGTATCAGAATAGAGTAATTTTCTCTATCTATCTACCCTACTAATGCACCATCTTTTTTTTTCTACGTCCACACAAAAAAAAACTTCCACCGCTAGAAGTCCTCCCTTCGCGCACCCAGAATCGTGCACCCAAACAAATCTCATCATTAAAATCGACTCTCCAGATTTATTCTAAATCTTCTCTCTCCTTACTCACTCAGATTAGACGGTCAAGATTGCGTGTATCATCCTCTTCATCCTCCCGCACACCCGACGAAAAGGCAGCCACCAGTTATTCGTGCGCGAAAATCATGTATCCGCCGTCGCTACATGTCGTGGTTGACACGTCGGATCGCTTCCTGTCGGTAGCGATCGCAACGCCCTGCAAATCCACCGGCCGCCGAGCTGTTGCGCCGTTCCGTGTCCCTGCTGTGATCGCCACCACCGTCGGTGTCGCTCCCTGCAAATCCAAGACGCTATCTGCCGCAACCGAGTAGGCCGGGACAGGAACAGCAGCAAGCCGTCAATGGGCCTGTCAGCCGGTGAGGTCAGGCATGTGCACGTGAATATATTTGTTGCCCTTTTTGTTTTCTTTAAAGTTAGTTGTAACTTTCAGTTTGCAGGCAAACATATGCAGTTTGCCTCTATCATTTGCACCATGCAATCTTGATTAGATTGTTCTCAAAAGACTATATGCACTAAGAAATTTGAAGTTTTGTTATTTTGATGTCTATATAATAATCTGTTGTTTTCTTTAAAGTTACCTGTAATTTTAGTTTGCAAGCAGACATGTACAGTTTGCCTCTATCTCTTCCACCATGATCTTGATTAGTCTACCCTATTAATGCACCGTTGTAACACCCTAAAATTTACTTTATGGAAAATAGAAATAAAATGAGTTATTTTTGAAATTTGGTGCTCATGAAATCATAGCAAATAAAAACTTTTTATGAAATTAAAAATTTCTTTTGGTAGAAACATGGTTGATCATTCATGCTCTGCATTTTGGAACTTTTGTTCGTTTGTCATCTTTCAAAGTTCAAATGAAGTTTCACATTTGATTTTCAAAATGTGTTTGGAAAATAAAAAAAGAAATAAAAAGGAAAAGCAAAATCCCCTCCCTTCTGTTTCTGGCCCGAGGTGGCCCGAGCCCATCCCCCTCACCCCCCCCCCCTCGGCCTATCTCTCTCTCAAGCCCAAGCCGGCCGCAGGCCCAAACCCCCCCTCTCCCCACCGGCCTGCTCGACATCCATCCCACCGGCCCAGCTCGCCAGGAGGACAACCCGACCCTGCTCCTCTCTCTAGCTCACTGACAGTCCGACCCCGCCTCCTCACACGCCGACAGACGGGCCCCGCTCGCCAGTCCCTCTCTCCCTCTCTGCCCACGCTGACACCTGGGACCCACCTGTCAGTCTCTCCCCCTTCTTTCCTTCTTCTTCCTCCCCCTTCCCTGTTCTCCCACGCTGACGCCCCTCGGCCGAACTCGAACCGGAGCAGGAGGATCACCCCTTTCCATAGTCGGCGCAGTCCCGTGACGTGCAAGCGGAGCGCCACCACCGGCCGCCTTCCCTTTCTTCCTCTCCTTCTCTTTCCTTTCCCGCGTCGATGTTTCCTTTTCTGCCGCCGGCGGTTTCCTCCGCCGAGCGCGAATCCGCCTCCCTATCCCTCCCTTCCATCCTTGCATCACCCCGAGGGCTATAAATAGCCGAGCACCCCACCCGCCGCCTCCAGTGCGCCCTTCCCGAGCCCCGCAGAACCACCAGAGCGCCGCCACCGCCGTAGTCGTTGTGGTCGCGCCACCGCCGCGTTCTCGCCGTTCCAGAGCATCAACACCGCCAGCAGGGACCCTCAGAGCTTCGCATCGACGTCGTGCGTCCGTAACGCTCCTCGCCGAACATTTTCACCTAGTGCCACGACCTACTCGCGCTCACCGTGCGCTCTCTCCCTTCGCAGATCGCCGCCGGTTGCTGACGGGCCCCGTGGAACCTCTCTGGACTCCGCAAACCCCTCCAGCATCCTCACGGTATACTCCTCTCCCTCCCCGATCCTTCAATTCCACCTCTAGCACCCCGTACCGCAGCATCCGCACAATACAGAGCTCGGCGACAATGGCGCCGTCGCGAGCACCACGCTCCGGCCACCCACCGCCTCGCCTGAGCACCCAACCGTCATCGCACGTGCACACCGAACCTCCCGATAACCTCAATTTGGGTCCTAGCCCTCTGCACCGCGATACGCGCTCACCAGAGCCGCCGTGCCGCCCCCGCGTGTGGACCACCTCCCTGAGTCCCTCTCGGCCTCAACCAACACCGCAGTCGAGTTCCCCTCTCCTTCCTCTCCCTCCCGGTGCTTTCCTTTTGACCGGTGAAGCTCGGAATCGCCGTTTCCGAGAACGCCGACGAGTTTTCCCCTCTGCGCCGCCGCGGGAGCGCCGCCCCGGTGACCATCCGCGCCCACACCCCTCTGCGCCGTCAGATTCTCCTCGGACGGCCAGGATTAGATCCCTTTAGTGGATACCGGTTCGGCCCACAGCACAGTGTGGACAGGGTCCACCACACCGAGCCCGCACGCGGTCCACAGCCACGCCATGCGCCTGCCCTATCCCGTGCCGCCACGTGGCGCCCATCAGCCCCACCGCAGATTCTTTGGCGTCTTCTTCTTTGCGCTTTCTCTTTCTGAAAACGTAAAACCTTCTCGGCTTTTGCAAAATGCGCTTTCTCTTTTCACAGATCTGCCCCTCCCTTTCAAATGTTTATAATTTCTTCATTTTAACTCCGTTTTGACCCAAACGAGTTGCGTTAGATCCGTAATTTCATAATCTATCTAATGGTACAGTTTTTATCTATGTTAATTACTTTTGAAAATCAACGAAAATTAATTCTTTTAATGCTTTAATCTTGCCCTTTTCAAAATCTTGTTTAATCTATAGTTTATTCGTTTTAGATCCGTTTTGTCCCGTTCGAGTTACGTTGGTTTCGTAACGATAAGATCTACCTGTTAGTAGCAATATTAAATATGTTTTATTCTCTGAAATAAAGTGATAATTGATTAATCTATAAGCAATGGTTTTCCAATTAAAACAAATTAGGGTTTCCACCTCGGTTTTTCATAAAATAATATATGCCTAGTTTAATCTTGTTTTCCAAGAAAATATAATGTGAATTAATTCAGTTTGGGTATTTCTCTGAAGTATCCAATACATGCTTTTTATATAGATAAAATAAATGAAGCCTAGTTTCTTTTTAAAAGCTAATCTTTCGGTAGCCGTTTCTTTTCCGCTATAGATCCGATTAGCGTGTTTCTCGCGACTGTGTGATCGTAGAGTTGCGTAGGTTTCTTTTAAATCCTTTTTATTGATTGGTGTATTGTTCTAATTTTAGTCATGTTTGTATGCTTTGTATGATCAGAATGCTTGTGTGGTGATTTGTTAATTGTTGTCCAATCGGTGAGTTTTGCGTTGGTGATCAAGAAGAAGTCGTCTGAAGTTGAGAAGCAGTTGAGCAAAGGATCTAAGCTATTAAGACAAGTATTACATGGGATTATCCTTATTGTCCTATTCATGATAATCACTCATTAATCATATGCATGTGTTTCCTTGTTACCCTATGAGGTTATCCTAGTTTTGTACCTTATACCTTGTTACCCTGGGAATTCATGCATTTGGGTAGATCAAGCTAGTGCTCTTTAAGAATAACTATGATCAGGTAAACTTGATTAATGAATATATGAAATGACAATAAAATATGACTTTTTAGCAACGTGGACCATAGGTGGAACATCAGGAACTCACACCTGTGTTCTCACTCATAGGGATATTTCTGTAAGAGATTACCCCGAGAAAACAGTACTACCATAAGCTAATGGGCTCTAGCTTGACTCAGTATTAGGCTTTTGCTAGTTTGTGGAAACTTACCTGAGAGGGCGCAAGAAGTGCTCTGAGATGTTTGGAAGCGCTGCGGTGACTTCTGGGATCTCATTGAGGGAACTTGTAGCGGGTTGTTACCTTCTAGTGGAACTTGTGAAAGGTCTCGTAGTGAACCCTGCCGGCCTACCTTGGAAGTGGGTTAAGAGGGTCGCGTCCTCTGGCGAAGGGGAAATTCACGACTTATGGGTAAAGATGTACGCCTCTGCGCAGAGTTAAAAACTATCATGATAGCCGTGCTCACGGTTACGAGTGGCTTGGGCTCCTTGCTATGTGATGTTCTTATGTCATGGCTCATCAGTTGTTATCGGTGATTTATTATTGTTACTTGTTCATATAAGCATTATATCCGGTTCACTTGATCATATGGTTATTGGGCTATTGATAACATTGACGCTACCATAATGCTAAAATTGTGACAACATAAAAGCTGATGCAGTTTAACTAGTGTCATACCTTTTGAGCCTCATGAACCCCATGTATTCTTGTTGAGTACGAAAGTACTTACGCTTGTTTACTTTCTTTTCAATACTTGGATAAAAATCCCGGATGGGTACCAGTTTGCAAGAGTTGGAAGAGTTAGGCTTGTGATCAACCAGTCAGTTGGTCCCTGTGGAGTGGAGTCTTCACCTGAAGTTCGGAGTGTTTTACCGTTGTTTGCTCTCTCAAGGTTATTCCTTTGACCATATATGTTATATACTTAAGTATTGTCTTTTGATATTACCTTGTTCTGTGACTATATGTGGGATTTGACTTTCTGGGCTCACATATAGGGTATATCTGGTTTTGTTCTTAAAACCGGGTGTCACAACCGTTTTTTCCTTTTCTACGTCCACACAAAAAAACTTCCACCGCTGAGAAGTCCTCCCTTTGCGCACCCAGAATCGTGCACCCAAACAAATCACATAATTAAAAACGAATATCCAGATTTATTCTAAATCTTCTCTCTCCTTACTCAGATTAGACGGTCAAGATTGCGTGTATCATCCTCCTCATCCTCCCGCACCCCCGACGAAAAGGCAGCCGCCAGTTATTCGTGCGCGAAAATCATGTATCCGTCGTCGCTCCATGTCGTGGGTCCCACGCCCGATCTCTTCCTGTCGGTAGCGATCGCAACGCCCTTCAAATCCACCGGCCGCCGAGCTGCTGCGCCGTTCCGTGTCCCTGCTGTGATCGCCACCATCGTCTGTGTCGCTCCCTGCAAATCCAAGACGCTATCTGCCGCAACCCAGCGGCACAGGGACAGCAGTAGGCCGGGACAGGAACAGCAGCAGGCCGTCAATGGGCCTGTCAGCCGGTGAGGTCAGGCATGTGCACGTGAATATATTTGTTTCTACCCTACTAATACACCATCTTTTTCTTTTCTACGTCCACACAAAAAAACTTCCACCGCTGAGAAGTCCTCCCTTCGCGCACCTAGAATCGTGCACCCAAACAAATCACATCATTAAAATCAACTGTCCAGATTTATTCTAAATCTTCTCTCTCCTTACTCACTCAGATTAGACGGTCAAGATTGCGTGTATCATCCTCCTCATCCTCCCGCACCCCCGACGAAAAGGCAGCCACCAGTTATTCGTGCGCGAAAATCATGTATCTGCCGTCGCTCCCTACCGTGGTTGCCACGCCCGATCGCTTCCTGTCGGTAGCGATCGCAACGCCCTGCAAATCCACCGGTGTAGGGTCGAGATGGCGGACTAGAGGGGGGTGAATAGTCTTTTCTAAAACTTAAGTGCTCCGGCTAACCGAATCAAATGCGGAATTAAAACTATCGGTCTAGCCAAGACTGCACCCCTCTATCTATAACTTTAGCACCTAGAAAATTATACTAATTGGGCTTACTAAGGTGCCAAGCTAGGAAGCTCATCTAAACAAGTCTAGGTTGCAAGGTCACACAAACCTAAGAAACTAGTACTCTAAGAAAACCGGGAGCTCCTACACATGTTAGTAAGCAAAGCACAAAGCACCTAAGCTCACTAGCAATGCTCTCTAGCAAGATTACACAAATCAACTAGAGAGCTCAACTTACTTAGCTACACAAACTAAGCAATGTGACTACCAAGGCTACTCAAGCCAATTAGTCAGTCAAGATCTTACTTCTAAGCTACACAAGCTAAACTAGTTACAAGAGCAACAACTAACCACTAGCACAAGTATGAATAAGTAAATACAAGGTAGTGATTTGGAGAATGCAAACCACCGAGAAGATGTACAAGGTTGACACGGTGATTTTTCTCCCGAGGTTCACTTAGTCGCCACCAAGCTAGTCCCCGTTGTGTCGACCACTCACTTGGTGATTCGGCGGTTAATAGGCGTTCACAAGCCTAGCCCACTCACTCGGGCGCCGCAAGAATCTACTCACAAGTGAGGGTAGCTCAATGACACGCTCAACTAGAGTTGCTCTTCGCGATCTCCCGCGGGGCGAGCACAATACCCCTCACAAAGCACTTCTCCGGAGCGCCGCACAATCTTCTTGCGGGCTTCGACGGAGCCACAACCACCAAGCCGTCTAAGAGGTGACAACCTCCAAGAGTAACAAGCACCACCGGCTTGCAACACGATCACCTAGTGCCACTCGATGCAAACTCGCAATGCAACGCACTAGAATCGCTCTCTCACACAATCGGATGATCACTATCAAGTGTATGTGAGTTAAAGGGATCCCAAGCACACCAACACAAGCCACAAAGGCCCTAGGGTTCTTAGCAACAAGCCAAGGGCAGCCACCAAACATATATATGGAGAGGGAAAGAAACTAGCCGTTTCCCCACTCTCTGCGCGCCTCCAGACGCGCCTCCGGACGCTGTTTTACTGAGGGTCCGGACCAACGCGCATGCGTCCGGACCCTTGCCCGTTTGAATCGAGCCGTTGGCGCGCTTCAGCACACAGAAAAACACCTCCAGACGCTATGAACAGTAGAGGTCCGGACCATTAAACCGAGCATCGAGACTCTACACAGAGAGCCCCCGAGAGCAGTTTTTGCTCCGGACAGCACCTCCGGACGCTAGGTTGCGTCCGTACCACACAGAGCATCCTAGAGAGCAGTTTTTAGGCCTCCGGACGCAGGTCCGGACGCTACGGTCCGGACTCTAAAGAGCGTCCGGACTGCACAGTGCGTCCAGACTGCATAGTGCGTCCGGACTGCATAGTCCGCACGGAAACGCCCGTATCTCTTAGCTCCGAACTCTGATTTCGATGATCTTGGACTTTTTGAAAAGCGAACTCAGAGGCCTATACAACCCTCAAGTCCATTTGATCCATATCACAATGAATCAAAGCAGTATTTCATTTCAAGATCCATTCTAGTGTTAGGAGCATACGGAAAAACATTTTTCTCTTCTCCGAGTTGATTCAATTCAACTCCAACACCTTCTCCTTTGCAAATGTGCCAACACCACCAAGTGTACATCACAATGTGCATGTGTGTTAGCATTTTCACAATCATTTTCAAAGGGTTTTCACTTGCTCTCACCGCTCCACTCGATCCTAATTTATCGTAATGTTAGATCGCTCAAGTGGCACTAAATGACCGATATGCAAACAAGTTTGCCCCTCTTGATAGTACGACTATCTATCCTAAACTCGGTCATATACTTCTCTACAAACCTATGACCAGTGAAATGAAATGCCCTATGGTTATACCTTTGTCTTGCGCATTCCATTCCATCTCCTTCTCCAATGTTGATGCAACACATGCACCAACCTATCACCAAATGATATGATCCATTCCATATCATCACGTGACCGTATTGGTTCATCGACCTTGACCTCACTTGCTCTTCACCGTTGCGTTGGTCCATCGGCGCCAAGCATCACACACTTGCCCTTCACACTTGCAACCGATCCATCAAGCCAAGCCTCATCTTGATCTTCTCCACCTTGATCACATGACTCCATGTCATGTCTCATGTGCAATTAAGCTTCTTCATCACACAATCTCCTGTGAACTAATCTCCTGTGTATATATCACTTAGACACATATTATTCCACCTAAGTTGTCACTCAATTACCGAAATCACACAAGGACCTTTAAACCGACTGCCGAGCTACTGCGCCGTTCCATGTCCCTACTGTGATTAGACGGTCAAGATTGCGTGCATCATCCTCCTCATCCTCCCGCACCCCCGACGAAAAGGCAGCCGCCAGTTATTCGTGCGCGAAAATCATGTATCCGTCGTCGCTCCCTGTCGTGGTTGCCACGCCTGATCGCTTCCTGTCGGTAGCGATCACAACACCCTGCAAATCCACCGGCCGCCGAGCTGCTGCGCCGTTCCGTGTCCTTGCTGTGATCGCCACCACCGTATGTGTCGCTCCCTGCAAATCCAAGACGCTATCTGCCGCAACCGAGCGGCACAGGGACAGCAGTAGGCCGGGACAGGAATAGCAGCAAGCCGTCAATGGGCCTGTCAGCCGGTGAGGTCAGGCATGTGCACATGAATATATTTGTTGCCCTTTTTGTTTTCTTTAAAGTTAGTTGTAACTTTCAGTTTGCAGGCAAACATATGCAGTTTGCCTCTATCATTTGCACCATGCAATCTTGATTAGATTGTTCTCAAAAGACTATATGCACTAAGAAATTTGAAGTTTTGTTATTTTGATGTCTATATAATAATCTGTTGCTTTCTTTAAAATTACCTGTAATTTTAGTTTGCAAGCAGACATGTACAACTTGCCTCTATCTCTTCCACCCTGATCTTGATTAGTCTACCCTACTAATGCACCGTCTTTTTCTTTTCTACATCCACACAAAAAAACTTTCACCGCTGAGAAGTCCTCCCTTCGCGCACCCAGAATCGTGCACCTAAACAAATCACATCATTAAAATCGACTGTCCAGATTTATTCTAAATCTTCTCTCTCCTTACTCACTCAGATTAGACGGTCAAGATTGCGTGTATCATCCTCCTCATCCTCCCGCACCCCCGACGAAAAGGCAGCCGCCAGTTATTCATGCGCGAAAATCATGTATCCACCGTCGCTCCATGCCGTGGTTGCCACGCTCGATCGCTTCCTGTCGGTAGCGATCGCAACGCCCTGCAAATCCACCGGCCGCCGAGCTGTCGCGCCGTTCTGTGTCCCTGCTGTGATCGCCACCATTGTCTGTGTCGCTCCCTGCAAATCCAAGACGCTATCCGCCGCAACCGAGCGGCATAGGGACAGCAGTAGGCCGGGACAGGAACAGCAGCAGGCCGTCAATGGGCCTGTCAGCCGGTGAGGTCAGGCATGTGCACATGAATATATTTGTTGCCCTTTTTGTTTTCTTTAAAGTTAGTTGTAACTTTCAGTTTGCAGTTTGCCTCTAGCACTTGCACCATGCAATCTTGATTAGATTGTTCTCAAAAGACTATATGCACTAAGAAATTTGAAGTTTTGTTATTTTGATGTCTATATAATAATTTGTTGCTTTCTTTAAAGTTATCTGTAATTTTAGTTTGCAAACAGACATGTACAGTTTGCCTCTATCTCTTCCACCCTGATTTTGATTAGAATTGTTCTCAAAAGACTATATCCAGTCAGAAATTTGAAATTTGGTAATTTTGATGCCTACTGTAATAACTCACAATTTATCATTTTGTTTGACCTATGTCTGTTCTGTGAATTACTAGCCATCAACGAAAATATGCAGAGGCTTTGAAAAGGACGTATTGTGTTCAACAATATAACAAACATACATATTTCAGGTACATGCATACACACATATTGCCACAAGATATATATATATATATATATATATATATATATATATATATATATATATATATATATATATATATATATATGCCACCATTGTTAAAAACCACAACCCCATGTCAACAGCTTGTAGTGAAGAACAACACAAGAGAGAGTAAAAGAATAGGAAACAACGTGAGTACCGCGCAAGGATAATGGCTCAAGAAACCAGCGAACAGAGGGAGGAGAGGAATAAGAGGTAGCGTGCGCACCGTGCTCGACGAAATAGAGATTTAACTGTATTTTCAGAAGGACCGCATCAACCAGGTGATAAAAGAATACGTTGTTCGAAACATGTCACTGAGGATAGAATTTTTTGCTGATATTTTGACGAGTCGTGCAAACGAATGTTATGACAACATCCCTGAAAATCTCTAATATATGATTAATGAGTTAGGAAGAATATAACTATGTCTTTTTAAATGCAAAAATATTTTATCTATTGTGTATAAGTTCAATACTTGGCCTGTTCGTTTGACAGGATTATACACTGTTCCAGCAGGATTATTCACTGCTGGCTGATCTTTTATGAGAGAAAAACACTGTTCCGGCTGGATTTAAGCCGGCTGAAAAGCCAAGCGAACAGACTGACTATTATGTAAAGAGTTGATCTCTGCAAAAATAGATTGGTTATTTTTTAAAGCATTTCTCTAGATAAAATTGTAGCGTTAGCACGAGCTAGTAACAGCTAGTTTGCGTTGGATTTCCGAAATTCTGTCGTTTTTTACCCTCAAATCACTTCTTCCCAGTCTGTCAGACCCCTCCCAAAACCCTTGCTTCCTCTCCCACCCATGCCACAATCGCCATGAGCGACAACAACCCAGCCGCCGCCTCGAGCAAGCGACCCTGTGACCCCTCCCTCGACGACCCCACGCCGTCGGCCAAGCTCCAGCGGTCATCCGAGCCGTCAGACCCAACGCCAGCGGGAAACCGAACGGCGGCGCGACGCCAGGGGTGGAGAGCGAGGCGATGGCCGTCGCACGGAACCCTAGGGCGCAGAGGTACCTGGTCGCGGTGGAGTACGTGGGCACCCGCTTCTCCGGTTCCCAGCAGCAGCCCAACCAGCGCACCGTCGTCGGCGTCCTCGAGGTAAGGCGCTTGCTAGTCTGAGATGTAAGATCAAAAGTAGTAGCCCTAGATGTCACTGTAGTGCAAATGCAAATTCTAAAATTAGTTTTGTTGAAACGCTGATGCCTGCCCGAGGGTTTCGTTAGAGATAACCTCCAGGATGATGGGATAATAGATAATTGCTGGGACAAGGTGAATTTCTTGTCTGAATGACTTGGATGTGACCTAGCTACCTTGTTCAGTCATGGCACTGGAGAAATTACTGCTTTAGCTATTTTTTGTGAATTGTGATTGTTCTGTATGAACTATGAATTGGTTACTGAATTAGAGGTTGCAAATGTTTTCAGTACATTCCTTGAAATCAGGTGGTTGATGCCCTGACAATGTAGATATGTTGTTGAAACATCCATTTTACATTTTATTATCTCAAGGCATCTGTTTAATTTTTGTTGTGGGAAATGAAAATGGCTCCCAAGGCTTTTTTCCTGTCACTTGTCAACTGAAAGTTGATCACTACAAATGACAATGTGCTTCTTGTTCCCAAAGGCTTTGTTATGCTCCCCTTGTCATCCTTTACTGGCCCATCTACATGATTAAGCTCATTATTTCCAAGATCATAGGATCCATGTTAGCAAAGACTTCAACACATTTTTTTATTTATGTTGTATCTAATATGCATATATTCTTCTAACATTGTGTTTAATGCTTACCCTTTTACTGAAGTACTGATCATATAATGCCCAGATATTCCCCACCTTTGACAAGTCTTCAGATTTCTACACTTGAATGCTCATAACATGAAGTTACAGAATTGGAGTTAAAGCCACTTGATGCTGAGATTTCTTCAATTTGGAGCTGACTAATTTTGTGACTTTTTACATGTTTAAAATCTAGAAGTAGGGGCTCTAGATGTAGCAATAGGAAAGTTTGTGACATTTGAACTATTTTCCTGTTCATATGATCTTGCTTAAGGACAATTGGCTGATGATAGTTGAGCCTAGTGATTAACCGAAGATTAGCAGGAATGATAATCAGAATGCATATAGAGTAAACAAATTCCTAGTTCTGGTGCTTTGTCAGTTAACTGGGTTGAAGACTGCTGTAGATTTGTGGTCCCCTAATGGAGAGGGAAAATTGAAAGGTTAGTTAGTCAGAAGGTATGAAAAAGAGTAACTGCTCTGCAGTCGACAAATTTCTTACAGGGCATTTGCTTCTGTGGAATTAAATAGTCATTTCAAAAATAATGAGTCTGCCTCAAATAGAAGGAAATTTTGTTGTGCCTTCTGCCTTCCACAAATCTCCAGGGTAAGCTAGAGAACAAACAGTTTTTAGGGATATGTTAGGATTAGTGCTATTGTTGTCCATTAGTCTTCCCATGCCATCTGTACATTGGTCTACAAAAGCAGTGATACTTCTGTACATACATCACATGGTATTGCAGTGGGAATACTAAACCACAATCCTTGCCACTACCAATCCACTACTATGTTAGCATCTAGTCTTATATAGCCATGTTTTTGAGGCGTCGCCTAGTCGTCGCCTAGGCGACAAGGCGTGGTAGAGGGCCTGGGCGTTGGAGTGCCACGGCCTGCACTTGTATGGCGTCCGCCTAATCGAGCTAGGCGTCGCCTAGGAGTGGATTGGCGTCGGGCAGACGCCTACAGCCCCGCCGCAGACGCCTGATGCAAGTTCGCGGGTGAAGGGCACCAAAAGATCGCGGCCTCCCGCGTGAAATTGCCGCGCGGGAACTGTGAGGGTGCGAGAAATAGATAGGGCCTTCGCGCGGGAAATTTACCGCGCGAGGCCTACCGCGGCCGCGAGTGAGGGCGAGGGGAGAGGAAGAGAGAAGGCGGCAGGCGGCAAGCTTCCGCTTGGCTGCTCCTCTGTTCGTCCACCGGCCGGCCGCCTCTGCCGTGGAGCCGACCCTGCATCTCCGTTTGGCCTCCGTACCTGCCGTGGAGCTTCGAGTCTTCTAAGTCCGCACCTGCTCGTCTGCTTCCAGTGTTCGCCTCTCGGCCGTCTGCCCGTCCATAGCTGCTCACCCGCCTCATGTCTTGTTAGAATATAATTGTAACAGCCCACATGGGCATCCGGCCCATTGGCCTTGTATATTGTAACCATAGCATAGCCTGTTTAGGATTAGTACCGTACTGGTAATTGTACATGTACTGCAAGCCTTAACCGGCTATATAATGAAGGTCACCCCCCCTGATTAGGGTGTGCGGTGTTTCTACATGTCTGCGCCTCCGCTTTGTATGTCCCCTGCCTCCTCTGTCTCTGGTCCCAAAAGGCCAACTCCCAGGCGAGTACTCTTGTAGTGTTATCTGCTCTTCGTGCTCTGCTTTTGCTCTGAATGTAGTACGCCTCATGCTCTGCTGCTCTGGTTTTGATCTGAATATTGGTGCTCTGCTATTGATCTGCATGCCTGTCCCTGCCTCCTTCCTTGCTCTGAATATTTATTTTGCAATCTGCTCTGCTTTTGCTCATGGTGTGTGCCTGTATGTACTCTGCTCAGAACATGGGCTCAAGAATTGGCAACAAACGAGATATGTATGTGCTGCACTAGTATATAAAATTCTAGCTCACAACGCCTTACGGTGTGTGTATGGCGTCGCCTAGGCGTCCGCCACAAACGCCTAGGCGTTGTGAAGGGGGTCTGGCGCCTCGCCGCAACGCCTCAAAAACATGGTTATATAGTTTTTTTTGGGTGTCACCATCATTATCACCATCACCTGCAAGCTGCAACATAGTTAATCATACTTACTGTCAAAACAGTTGCCTTTTTGTCGACTACTTTAGTATTTATATAGCGCTTTCTTAGTAGTAGAGGCTAGGGAGTGTATGTTAGATCTAGCTAACAGTTTATCCTTTTTCTTTCTATTATTTCAGGAGGCATTTCACAGATTTATTGGGCAGCCAGTTTCAATATTTTGTTCTAGCCGAACGGTATGAGAGCTTGCTTTAATGTAAATGTTAATAAATTTAGCGCCTTCTAGGTTAATATGTATCTTTTGCCTTCTAGCTTAGTATCATAGTATGAGAACTTGCTTTAATGCAAATACGAAGGCAATATGTTGTTGACATTTTTGCTTTGAACTTATGATGCTTTGCTATATCTGTTCTGAGATGTGCTAGAATACCTGCTTTACTATTTCGGTTCTCAATGAAATGTTGCCCTAGCATACGAACTACCTGCAAGATGCATTTGTATTTGTAAAATGGAATGATACTAGCAGATTCATCAAAAGTACGTCTACATTATTATATTTTCAAAATCATAGCTAACATACAAATGTTCAAAGGTGTGCGATGGAGACTATGCTGGTGTCCAAACAATAAGTAAAAGAGAAACGAGGTGGGGCTTTCAAATAAGTGCAACTATGGAGTTAGGATTGAATCTTGCATGACATGCTATATGAGGCTTTATTTATCTACTTAGTTCCAAACCTACTTTGCTTTGTAGGAAGAGTTCATCAGAAACTTTTTTTGAGCCATAAATACAGCAGGGGAAACCCCCACTGTTGGTTCAGCCTGGGCGTTTGGTTTTAACCGCAAATTCAGTTCGGTTTATTCGGTTAAAAAAAACTTCGGTTTTCAGACTGCATCACCCGATCGGTTTTGCACAAACATGAAAACCGCATAACTCGGTTCGGGTTTATTATTTCGGTTTTCGGTTTTAACCGCATTAACCGAATCGGCCCGCGCCGCCGTTGTCGAGGGTGGTGCTGGACTGCTCTCTGCTGCTGCCGACTGCCTCCTCCGTGCGACCCCGAGCACGTTCGGGGCCCTTGCTCGTCGCCACGAGGGCGCGACCTGCTCTGCTCGAGTGCTCGTCGCCGCTGGGGCCGTCCGCTAGCGTCGCCGCCGCGCCGCCGGATGTGGGGAAGGGACGAAGTGCTCCACTGCTCCGGTCGCCGGATCTGGGGAACAGGGGAACTGCCGAACTGGGGAAGGGTTGGGGTTGGCCGGTTGGGGAAGGGATGGCCGGTCGGCCGTCGACGCCTCGACGGTCGCGTCACTCGCCGACTCGGGGTCTCGCCGTACGTCGTCTTGGGCACTCGGCGTCTCGCCGTCTCGGGCTCTCGGCTCGCGGGCTCGGGAGTCGGGAGTCGGGAGTTCGGGAGACGGCGGGGAGAGGGGAGACGGCTAGGTTTAGGTCGGCCAGCGCCACTGCGCCAGGATGGGCTGAGTTGGGGGGCTTGTGCCTTGCGGGTGCTGGGAGTGGGGACTGCGGGTCTGTAGAATGTGAATTTCGGGGGTTCGGTGAATCGGTTCGGTTTGGGGGTAAAACCGAAGCCGAAGCCGACCACCGTATAGTGCATAAATAGAAACCGAACTGCAAACCGAAAACCGAAAAAACCGAAAATTCGGCTCGGTTCGGTTCGGTTTGCGGTTAAAAAATGCCCAGGCTGACTGTTGGTAAATATGAATAAATAAAGAAAAGAGTAAAGTGCACTAGCGGTCCCTAAACTTGGGCTTTTGTGTCATCCCGGTCCCTAAACTCGCAATCGATTGTTTAGGTCCTTAAACTTGTTCGGTAGTGTCATTCCGGTCCTTAAACTTACAAATCGACCATGTAGGTCCTTAAACTTTTTCATCTGTGTCATTCCGGTCCCTAAACTTGTTCGGTTGTATCATCCCGGTCCAAACAGAACGATATAAAAACTAGATATCAACAAATAATTCATAACTTTTTTATATGAACTCGAATGAAGACAAGCTTTATATCAAAATTGTAGCTCTCGACGTGATATACAACTTTGTAGTTAAAAAGTTTTCTATTTGAAGTCATTTATTGTTCAGAAACTTAATTTTAAATTTTAAATTTCAAAATCTATAAACATACACTAATATTTTGGGAGCCTTAACAATTTTATTTTAAAAACTTTTCAACTACAAAGTTGTTGATCAGGTTGAGAGCTACAATTTTGATATAAAGTTTGTGTTCATTCGAATTCATATGAAGAAGTTATGAATTATTTTTTGTATGTAATTTTTAGATCGTTCTGTTTGGACCAAGAACAAGTTTAGGGACCGAGATGACACAGATGAACAAGTTTAAGGACCTAAACGGTCGATTTGCAAGTTTAGGGACCGGGATGACACAACCGAACAACTTTAGGGACCAGAATGACACAGTTAAACAAGTTTAAGGACTTAAACGGTCGATCTGTGAGTTTAGGGACCGGGATGACACAGGAACACAAGTTTAAGGACCGCTGGTGCACTTTACTCTAAAGAAAAACTGTACAGGGAAAAAGGGGTAAGGGAGAGGTCTACAAGCTGTACAACTGTACAGAAAGAGTGGGAGAGAAGAGAACAACAGGGGAGTCAGCCTTGGAGTCCTAAAGAGGACAAAAAGGTTGCTCTTTTTGAATCACAAAGTCTATGGGCCTGCAGTCTAGCTTCTTCCACAAAATTTTGCTGATTTGTGATGCATATTTTTCTTCAGTACTTCATTCTTGTAATGGTTACACTTCTCTGGACTCTGGATCTATTTTAATGTGTTTAATGTCCTTTGCTTTTGTTCAGGCTACTTTATTCTTGTACTGGTATTCTCTGGACTCTGGAGATCTGTTCTAATGTGTTTATATTGTCCTTTGCTTTTGTTTAGGATACAGGTGTTCATGCTTTATCAAATGTTTGTCACGTTGATGTGGAGCGGATAAGTAAAAGGAAGCCTGGCGAAGTTGTCTGTACACAAAACCCACCCTTTTTCTTGACACTGTTTATCCACCAGGCCTTAAACTTATTTCATTTCTTATCTTTGCATGTTAATTGTGTATATAATAATTGTAGTTGTGCCCAATTTACTATGGTCTCCAAAATAAAATCTTACAAGCAATAGAATTATTTTTTCTTCTGATCTTGACTCTAAATCACCTACTTTATCCGTTCCAAATTATAGGTCACTTTAGCTTTGTAACCAGGTTTAAAAACAAATGCAGCAACATCTACAACATCAGTTAGTTTCATTAAATTTCTATATGAAATGTTTTGATAGTGCACTTATTTGAGCTTTTAGATATTAATATGTTTTTTTTTCTAAAAACTTGTTAAGTTAGAGGTGTTTGACTTAGAACAAAGCTAAAGTGACCTATAATTTGGAACAGACGAAGTAAATAGAAATAGTTTTCTATAACAGAGGTTGCTTTCCCCTTTTGCAGTTAACACCTCATGAGCCTGGAGTTGTAAAACGTGCTGTGAACCACTTTCTACTGGTAAGTTTTGAACTAAATGAAGGTGTGAATCTATCACTCAGAGAAAACAAAATGAAAAAATTACATTGAAGATTTTCTTTTCATTTTGGTTGGATTGATCTGTTTTAATAAACACAATTTTTTTTACTTTTTCTTGAACAAGAAATGGGTGTTGCTGGTTAAATTTGATTTGTTTAGGTTTTCATATTTGCTATAATTGGTCTCCCGCTGTTGATATTTATGCACTCCACTTTTTGTCCTTGCAGAAGAATGAAGGTGACATAATGGTGACTGATGTTCGCCGTGTTGCACCAGATTTTCATGCTAGATACAAAGCTCTAGAGCGCACGTAGGTAGCAGAATATATAATACAATATGAGGATGTTTAAAATTAATCTTGTTCATATACTAATTTCAGTGTTGTGTCCAGTATTTATAAATGGCTTGCAGCTTTAAGACTTTAAGATATGTACTAAAAAAATAATACCTAAGCTAGCACATAGATTACTCTGTTTCACATTCTGAAATGCTGAAAATGTTCATACTGCATGTTTTACTCATTTTTCTTTGAAGATATCACTATCGCTTGCTTTCTGGACCTGAATCAACATCTGTCTTCGAGAAAGACTCTGCTTGGCATATAACTGAAGATTTGGATATTCAGGCAATGAAGGTGAAGTCTCTAGCTGTATTACACTTGTTTGCTGATGTAAAATTTTGCTGTTGTTTTACTGATGGTGTCTCTTCTTCAGAAAGCATGCAGCATACTTGTTGGCCATCATGATTTCAGTTCATTTCGAGCAGCTGGATGTCAGGTGATATTTACTACTTAACTATTGTGAATCATCAGGTTTCTGAAGTGCAAGGAGTTCATAAAGAAGTGTATTGTAGACAAAGGCACATTCTATCTCGTTCTCATGATGTTTAGGACTTCTGGTATTAGGCTTCTACCTAGCACTGTTCCCTTGCTGTAGGGTCATTTTGCCTTTCCACTGCAACCACATTGATAAACCAAATGGATCGAGCAGAATGCAAAGTTGCGAAGTACACTTTTCTTATATTTTCATTTACGTGTTACTTTTTCAATAACGCAATTTATATTTGCCTTTTTTTTGGTTGCATCTCAAAGGGACAAATAACGTCTTTGAAAAAGCAAAGTTGCTTGGTAGCCCATGGGATATGGCCTAGGTGGGCTGGTGGCAGTTAGGCACTAGACGTAAGGGTATTATCTATCACATATGCACCTGGGCGGCAATTTTTTAAACTAGTGCGGATTTTGTCTCTAGGGGTGTGGGCTGATCATTAGTGAATAAATCATGCACACAATACCCATAACCTTAAGTATATCTGCAACAGTTCAGGTTCAATTTCATTCTAGATGTCAAGAAACAAAATAGACAAGCATCAAAGATGAATTTGAGATTAAACCATTGCATGTTTATTTGATTGTGTGTACTACATGCATGATTCTTGTGATGATTTGTTTTGAAATATTGCAACATGTTGGGTTAGCCTAGGAGTTAACTATATTTTGGCTGAAGGGGATGCCCAAACCCCAGGACACCAATGAATTATGCTTTTATAAACAATGTAACAGAATAAAAAGTCCAAAGTCCACCTCTTCTTTTTCACAAGTGCTCTCTTGGGTTATAACACTGTTTGCATGCCATTGATTTCTCTTAGTAACTATTGCTTCTTGTGAATTGTGATGCATTTTTTAAGTATTGCAACATGTTCGGTTAACTATATGTTGGCTAAAGGGGATGCCTGAACCCCAGGACACCAACGAATTATGTTTTTAAACAATGTAACAGAATAAAAAAATTTAAACTCCACCTCTTCTTTGACAAGTGCTCTCTTGGGTTATATCACTGTTTGCATGCCATTGATTTCTCTTATTAACTACTGCTTGCAGGCAAACTCTCCGATGCGAACTCTGGATGAACTTAGTGTTACAGAAGTATTCCCTTTCATGTTTTTTCCTTCAAGTGTAGAAAGATCAGAGATGGAATCATCAAATGGCTCTCTTGTTTATTCAAGGAGACCAGACATAGAATCTTCTGGGAAAGGATCTGATGGTTCCTGTACCAGCAATGTGAAATCGGAACTCGAGAATGGAAAAGACTTTGGAAAGAGATCAAGGCACCGCTGCTTTGTTGTTACTGCAAGGGCACGGTCTTTTCTTTACCACCAGGTTAATTTGTTTTCTTGAATGTCATAGACTTCTTTGTTACTCTTGGCATGTTTGTTCTTTATTTTTGGAGTGTTATTAACACCAAAACTTGTGATTTGTGCTGGTGTATATTGGATTGTAAGTACTCTTATATTCTCTACCAGACGTGATGCTCAGTTAATCTACTTTCTTCATTGTTTATATGCATTGTGTTGAAAGTAAAGGCAGAAATATTAATAAGATCTCTAGTGGATATTGGGTCAAATTCTTATCTCTCCGTTATGTCCTAGTAATTGAGTTATTGAGGATCTCCAAGTTGTGTTTGAACTTTGTCTTGTCTTATCTATGTATAATTAAGCGTGATGCTATTTGTATTTGAGTGCCTTTAGAGTAAAATGCATTGACATCACTTTGACTATTTGTGTTGGGAGGCACACGTTATTTTATAACTTGATGGATTCTTCTGTCACAGTATTCATATGGGAAGCTGTATGCTCTATCCATTTGTTATTACTATTATGCTTTTCTGGCTAGTTCTCTGATGCCCTATTTGACACAGGTAAGGTTGATGGTCGGTCTTCTAAAATCTGCTGGGACGGGAGATCTAACAACTGCAGATGGTCTGGTTTTATGTTCTTCAACTTCTTAGAATACCTTCTATTAGAGATATATGTATATAGTCTAACGCATGTATATCAATGTTATTCATGCGTTAGACTATACATATCTCTAATACTTTTTTTGCTTCATGATTCATGATGGTGCATTGAAGTGAATATTACCTTTGATGCAGTTGAGAGAATTCTTGATGCAAAGACGGTGACAGCTGCACCCGTATGGCACCTGCTTGTGGTCTGTACCTTGCTAATGTGAAGTATGATCTGAATGCTTGAAGGAAAGTTTTATGTATTGGCTTGTGTTGATGGGCCTCCAGGTTTTGTCAGCTGTTGGCTATCAAAGGTATACCTGAATCCAATTTATGAATAGTACACCTCAGTGACTACAACTTTGAAGTATCTGTACCAGGCCGAATATGGCATCCAAACATGCTCTTTGCTAGAAGTTCAGGCTGATCAAGAATGATACATCATCATACACCCTGCCAAAGCTTTCAGTTGCCTGTTTTGTCCATTGAAGCTTGCATGGTGATTGAGAACCTAGAATTATTTTTTTCCATCAGCAAAATAGCCGGCTTCATTCTATTTTTACTAATAATGATACACAACTCTCCTGCATGTTCGAGAAAAAAAATAGCTGGCTTTATTCTAGTTATGCTCAACTATCCAGTCTTTAAGCTTCAGTTAGATTCACCTGATGTCTTCGGGGTACATAGAGTTGAACTGGTAGGTTCAAAATTTTATTTTCTCTTGGTTTTCTCATGACTGTACCTGGTTCTAGATATATAAGTAGCCAAATGTGCAGAGTGCAGTATTGAAAGTACCCTTTTCTGTTTCTTAATAAATTACATTGTGCAAGACTGCAAGAGAACTTTCTTCAAGGAATTGAGAACAACATTTCTTCTAGTTTTCTTGTGTTAAGCCATGCATAGAAACTAATGCATTTTCTTCATGTCCACAGGATCAGGTTAAATCTTCATGAATCCGAAAGTCCTCAATCGGAAAAGCAACTGCTTTATTCTCGTCAGTTTCTGTTGTGCATTCAGATGATCAGATCTTAGTGACATATTAGCCTTCTTTGGAAGATTATAAGTACTAGGAAGGCTTTATCTTATAGCATTTTCTTAGTGATGGTTAGGATCCATTTTTCTGACATTTAGATGATAAAGTAATTTCTTTTGTCACTTCTCTTAGAATGAGGGATTGGGATTGACCAGGACTTGTTCTCTGGGAACTTCTGCCTCCTTAGCCAATCCACTTATTCAGGATAGTTCAGTATGAATGGTATCTCTAGACATTTTGAGAACTTAACACAGCTACCAAATAATCGCACATTCCAACAATTCCTAGTCCTGTGTTCTCTCGGTAATATTGATATGATGGAACTGCAACTGATTACCACCTTTATGCATTATGCCTTCCAATTGAGGTGATCTGCTAGAGTCGTGCTGTGATAATATTTGGGTTTATCTTTATCCAGTTCTTCATTTTCCAATCCAGTCACCACAGTGCAGCTGTTGTTCCATTCCATGTGTTGAGGGTTCTTCGATCACCTACCTTTTTCTTGTGTTTATTGGTTGAAAGCGCTATGGGTCTCTTCAGTTTTGTGCGTGAGCTTGGTTGAAATCTTGTCACCGATGTAATGTGCTAGAGCCGAGACACCATGGTCTGCAGACCTATATGATGTGAGCTGCTTAAAGGAATTTGTCCAGAAAAGAGGGCGCAACACAAGGGCAGATCTCATGGAGGCGAGCCGGGATGCCCATGAGTAGCGGTGATGGCCCATCACCATCGTTGCTGAGCTCTGGCTTTGGGGAGACAGCGTACGGTGTAAATCAATCAGGTTTCTTTCCGCCATTTATACAGAACCTGTGCTCTCTGGGAGACAAGGCACGGTGTAAGTGTGTCAGTTTCCTTTCGATATCAAGGAGGGATTGCAATTCGTCTAGCTGCAACGTTGCTGATGCTCGGACGTTTAAATCTGCACCTTAAACGTGTTACCGTGGCTTGAGCCAATGTGGCCCGTCTGGGCTTGGGAACGGCCCAATTCGAGGGATGCATTTTTGCTTTGATGGTTTAGTGATGGCGATATGATGCCTTGGCTCTGGCACTAAAACAAATCAGTCTTTCTTGTAAAGAACTAAAAAAAATGATTTTTTTTAAATCTAGCATCGTGTTAAATTTTTCTTTGCTTAATAGCACTATCGTCCATTTCTTCCGCTAACGGTTTCAAGTGGTTGCCAAAATGACTCATATGTCCCTCTCTAAATTAGAACTATGCTCCACATTAGAAAAATCGTATCTCCTTCCTATCAGCTCGTATGAATATGATTTATGTATGCACCTTGTAGCACTTGATGAAATCTTTAATGTTATAGTTTTGAGGTTTTTCATTTGAGATCGTTCAGATGCCCCAAAAAATATTATAAAGTTTCAACAGAGTGCTAGATAAGTCTATAGTATTTTTGAGCATCTTAGCGGTCTCAAGTGAAAAATCATAAAACTATAAAGTTATAGATGTCATTAAGTTTCATATAAAAATTATCTTCATCCGAGATGATATAAAAAA
>CM039129.1:10227875-10330319 GCA_022036555.1 Microstegium vimineum
TCCACTTAAAAATTTTGGGCAAATGAGCAACATCAACTTCATGATAACAAAAGCTAAAGGACTCCATTATCTGCACCAAACCTCCTACTCTAGATGGTTACGGTGTCCTCGTGCACAATTTCTAACACTGTTATGACTGCATCCCACATAGATTCAATACGAGCTAAAGATGTATAATGAGAGCCCATATTGTATCTCGGTCTGGCCAATGATGGTTCTTGATTCTTTCCTCTTCCTAACAAATATCTCCACTCTGTAACTTAGCCAATATATTTCTACGTTGTTGATCGACCAATAGTCCTTCCTCCTACATGATGAACCAACAAGTTCACAATCAAGGTCCTTCCTCTTACCTTGGAGTGTAACATAACTAACAATTCCCAAAGATGTGTCCAAACGAGTTTCATATTTGACTAGTGATTCTTTGCTATAGGTTGTAACCTTATGTTTTAGACTTGACCTTTGATTTTTGAAATCTTCATATGTTGTCTTTGTTTGATTGTGGATACTCCGAGCACCGCAAACAAGGAGAGGAAATGCTTTGTGTGCATTTTTTCCAAGTACTATAACCCTCTTTAGTGAAGGTAGTAGACCAAATTTATCATCCACATATCTTGCCTAAAAAGAAAGCATATAAGAATAAGTTGCATCTTTCTCCACACTATATTCCAGCCAAGGATGTTTTGTGTACCATGTTTCACAAAAATTTCTATCAAAATGGTCACGAGGATAATCATGACCAATTGGTCGAGTAGGACCCTTTGCCACATAAGCTAATCTAACTTCATCTATGATGTTGGGATGCAAATTATCATTGGATCCGAAGCCCTGGATCAAGCTCAATGTGGTCTGAGTTCATCACTTCAATCAGTCGATCCCCTTCCTTGGATAGCTATCGGATCATCAACAATGGCCTCATGATCAACAACAACCTGATCATCAACAGTGGCTTGATCATCGACATGAATGCCCTCTTCATTCTCTGCATCTTGAGTACCCACTGGAACCTCAATGCCCACATCCTCTTCCTCTTCTTCTTGTTGTTCAGCAACGCCATCTATAGGTATAGCTGGATTGGAGCTGCTAATCCTAACTGTTTTGGCAAAAATAGTCTTTAAACTATATAAAAAGGGAAACAATAAATTAATAAACGTAACTATTTATTAAATCTACACGCTACATGTCTTGTGTAAACGTGTATCAATCATTCAATCTATATGCTTGTTAAATTAAATAACACTGGTTTATCTGTAATTTCGTTACCCCGGTAATGAAATTCGTTTCGACCGTTTTGGAAAAAAAAAATTAAATAACACTAAAAAAATAGACTTTTTAGAATTATAATTTCTGAAATAAAAAATACTTGCATCACATATCTACTCTTCTTCTTTGGTGCCATATTGCACTTGTAGATGCAAGTAGCAACATGCAATTGCAAAGCGATCGCTGATCAGGACTCCTGGCAGAGTCGCGGCTCCGCTCGTGCTGTCGACTAGTTCTGCCGCCGGCCACCGTGTCTCATGTGTTGTCGCGTACCCGCGTTTGCGCCCCCGGGTTTGCACTCTGCACTGCAGTCCGCCGGACAGATGAATCGATGACAATGTCGATCCCATTGTCGATCCCTATTCCCTCTGTCGTGGCCTTCTAGGCGACTGGGCTTATGACCCATCAAGTGAAGCAAACATTCCAGCCATATACACGTACATGGACTCTATTCCCCCGTTCTTGCCATCAAGTACAGCCAACAGCCAAGTCATGTACCTACTATATATAGGTATACCAAGCCAAATAGTTGGCTCCACCAGTGGGTGGAACCTCATCCACCTCTTAGGTATGGGACCTGCAGGTGGGGCATTCAATTCAGGTTTATTTCAAAACCTGAATTTTGAGACATTATTTGAAGGATCTCTTCTTCTGCCACCACCATCATGTCATTGATTTCAAGAAATTCACCATTTGAACTTGAGGAGCATGCAGAGAATTTATGATGACTTCTTGTAAGTTGTCAATGGCAGATTCATTGTTGAGGTCAATCTCCATATCAACATCATTAATCGCAGGAGCGTGTGGCTGGCCAAGGATCCCAAGCAACATTTTGGGCAGCCAACAATTCCCACTGAGCATCCAGATCACCTTCAGGACGACGCACTCAGCATTATGGACAGGACACGGCCTGACAACACACATGGCACTGCATCACAACATACACTCGTGAGCCGGCCCTGCACGATCGATCGACGACACTTTGCTTGATGATCAAAGCAAACACGTGTACACAACGAATTAAGCAAAGAAACCACATAGTCACTACTACAGAACCTGCAATCAGTGCCGGTTCAAAACCCTCCTACAGTGGCGGTTTTTGAACCGGCACTGGGACTTCGGCAGTGATGAGCCTATGTCATCACTGCCGGTTATGTCAAAACGGCAGTGATGGCTCAAGCATCACTGCCGGTTGGTAACACGAACCGACAGTGATGCTTGAGCCATAACTGTCGGTTTGTTCCACCAACCGACAGTGATGCTTGAGCCATCACTGTCGGTTTTAATTGAACCGGCACTGATATTATTTTTTAAAATTGCATTTTATTAATTGTTTTATTTTTATTTGGGGTTTAGAGTAGAGGTGGTGGGGTGGGAGATTGTGGAGGTATTTGCTATCGAACCATTTGATATCGATGTGAATTGAATGTGGTTGTGGACTAGCGACAATACAAACCCATCACATATGTATAATAATTATTACAAAACATCTAAACAAAACTTAAAGTATCGAATTAAATGTCGCATTACAATAGCCTTTCGAGGCGTCTTTTCCATAGATCTTCTTGAAGTCCTTACTCTGCACAATGGACAGATATCCTTTTCTATACACTATCTCGTCCAGAATAAGAGCTGCTATCTCCTCTTGAAATCCTCTTATCTCAAAATCTAGCAACCTGTTGTGGCCCTGATCTTTCCGCTATAAATTGATACAAGATGATATGAGATGCACATATGTAAGACAAAACAATAGAATTAAAATGAAACGCGTACGTACCATGCCATCTTCTAATCCTAATTTTGCGCCAAAGTAGCAAAGCATTGCCCACATCACATAGAACCCGCATTCATTGTTCCCCATTGGTTGATCTAGGGTCTTGACCTTCTTCATATACTCCACTCTGAATGAGGCTCTCCATTTCTTTTGCATCTTAGGCTCCACATTTCTCCAACCAGGTAACGCCTTCATCTTATGTGACAATATAAATGAAGTGTGAAGGTGAGGACATTAATTACAATATCATATGTGATTGAAAATGTGGTGATATTGGGTTCACTTACATATTTAGCACTTTGACTAGGGGTTCGATAAGTTTAAGTGCCTTCTTTTTTGAGTCCCACACTTCGATAGTTGAATTTTTAAGACTTATATCTACGAGGACGTAATGGTTGCTGCAATCACAAAGCTCATGTTATTGAATGATATATCAAGAAAAAAACACTTAAGTAAGGGTCGAGAACACATACTCGCAATTGTAGGTTAGCAGTGCGTTTGTTTTGCCGACTGAGAACATTCTTTCAAACTTTATCTTCAAACTTGCTGAGACATACAAATCTTTGAGACCGGCTTTACATGTTGTCTCATTTACCAAGATGGGGTCCAAGAAGTCAAAATTGCTATTTCGTTTTTGAGGCAAAATTTTGCTACAGACCTGCAAAATAAATATTTATGGATATATTCAAATGCAGATCACGTAGTTTATTATAACGTTGTTAGGGTATGGTACTTACAGAGTCCATAACATCATAATCTGCACATCCAACGAACATCGTTGAAAGAGTTAAAAGAGGTCTTCATAATGAATAGTATGCACAACTTCTTCAGGATGATTAAAATGTAAACAGGAAGGGATGCATACTTCAAAGGTTGCTATCTTGTCTTCGCTGCTATTACTGTCTATGATGTAATAATCATGCAACTGTCACATGTTTGTTGGCAATTTTCTATACTCTTCTTCGCTGACGACCATAGACTTGTCTAGTTCAAACTTGTATACAACTTTGGCGTTTTCAAATTTGGTTTTTTCAAAATAGAAATTCTTGGCATCCTTCATGCTTATGTTCAGGTCCGCGACCAAGGTTTGTATCTCTAGCTGCTGAAAGGTGTGTATTTCTCTAGATCTTTCTTTTCAAATTCGCTCTGTTTCTCACGTATATAAGCCAATCGTGCATACAAGGCAAGTTTGACGCCTTTTCTGCAATCTGAGCTCGTAGAATTTTGTCCTCAGTCGGCGCTAGCTCCTACCTTTTACTAGTCATCTTGGGATCTTTACCAACCGAAACTGATGACCTCCTCTGTTGCGAAGTCGAACCTGATCTAGAGCTAGACCATCGAGATCCCAGTCCTGAGGACTTTGAAGCTGGTGGAGGAGGAGGAGGAGGAGGTCTTCTCCTTTGGCGGTGGAGAAGGAGTCTTCTCCTTTGGCGGTGGAGAAGGAGGAGGTGTTGGTGGATCTTGACGAGGAGAGAAACCTCTTGGCGGAGGCGACCGAGATGATTCACTGTCATCCTCATCATCCAAAGATGGCTGCTCGTCTAGCTTGATGAAGCGTTTGCGCTAGGCGACATGAGTGCCCAAGTTGTGAACTAGACGCTGGGAAATCAATATTTATCTTATTGTACTTCTTGTCTAAGATCTTATCAATGCTGACCCTGGCATACTCGAGTTGCACTGGCTTGCCATGAATGACGTTCTCTCCTCTAGGAAATGCTTGCCCGACCGTCACCTTGTCTTTGGTCCACTGCTGACGGATGTAAAACCTGACATTCACAGGTTCTGTGATGTCGTCCACCGGATGAGGAGCATTGACCTCTTCGTCGTCAGGCATAGGGGTTGAGCCACAGCTACTGCGGCCCTTGCCGAGCACTAGGCTATTAAAAGCCGGGATTGCATGCGGCCCTTGACTCGAACACATGGTTTGCATAGCGCTCGCCACTTGAGTAGCTATCCGTGCTTCCATGCTTTGTTCTAGCTCCTCTCGCATCCTTTGGAACTCTTCTTCTCTTTGCGTTCTAGCCCTGACCCGGCTCCTATAGGAAGCGGATTCACCTTTAAATGCTTTCTCCCAAGGAATTACCCCGACTCCTCTAGTGCGACCGGGGTGCTCCTTGGTTCCAAGTGCTCGCGTGAGCACGTCATTTTCTCTATCAGACTTGCGGGCTCCTCTATGCACTTCCTCAGTGAGCGTGGAAATCTTTTGGAGGAAATTAGTGACGGGTTTAGCGCTGGCGGAAAGGCTCCCGTCAGGATTGTATCGTGCCCCCTTGCGAGTAGGTAGTTCACTGATCTGGGATGCCAATCGCTTGTCTGAGGCGTAACGCCACTCCGCTCTAGTGCTTCGACTTGGGCATCCCAATCCGGAATCTTCCTTACGTACCCACGCGATCCTAGGTGGTGAGGATTATTTGACCTCAGCGAGTTTTCTTTGTTTCTTTCACTTGATGCCTTGGCCTCTTCGGATAGCTTGTAAGCCTTGAACTCCTCCCAAAAGTCCCTCTGCTTGCTGAGTTCACCTCCCGCAAAATCCGGTTCTTTTTGCTCCTTGATTAGCTTGTGCAACTTTCCCTTGAAATTCTTGAAGGAGTGACCCATGATTCCTTGGCCCTCTTCTTAACTGTCGCTTCATCACAATCATTAGGGAAAGTGAAATACCCTCTGAGCTTGTTCCAAACTAGTTCCTTCTCAACTTCTGGAACCCTCCACGAGTCTTGCTCACTTCCATTCCACTTCCTGTATTTGATCGGGATGAAGTCCCTTACAAGTGCCCCGATGGTACTCTTGTATGGGCCCAATGCTTTAAGTGACTCCACCGGCTCCCCTAGTTGATCGAACTGAGAGATGTGCCAGTGTCTAGTTGTCTGAGGGAGCTTTGTTGCACCACGCTTAGTCCTTCTGGAACTCTCACCAGTACTTGGACCTTCAGGCGGAACCTGCTTCAAAATTTATGAATAAGTCCCCATCAAACTTTTCTGGCTATATCTACCATGTTTTTAGGTATGACCTAAGTTATTACCTCGTCTCCTTGGCCCTCTTCTAGGTTTAGCATATGGCTAGGGCTCCAAGGTCTTTGATCCCCTTGCTGGTTGTCATTGGCTCCTTGGTCACGTTCAGCACCGCCACTACTAGTTCCTTGGTCATCGGCTTCGGTCACAGGGCGACGGGTGGTGAATCGACGCTTAATTGTCATGTTTCTGGATATGAATTTCGATTATATAGATAAGTATATAGACAAGTCATGCATATACCTTTCTCTATACACACATAAGTGTATCATATATACAAGCATAGGATGACATATATCTTTCTCTATCTTTCAAAATCAATATATAGAATAGGATGACATATATCTTTCTCTATCTCTCAAAATCAATATATAGCATAGGATGACATATATATATATCTCTTTCTATCTCTATCTATCTAATCTCTAATCTCTCTCTAACTCTCTAATGTCTAATCTCTATATATCTATCTCTCTATCTCATTATATACAAGCATTTATCTCTCTCTAACTCTCTAACTCTCTAACTCTTTATACAATCATCATATATACAAGCATAGGATGATGACATATATACAAAGCTATCTTTCTATCTTTCTCTCTATATTGATCTAAGCTATTTTTCTCTATATCTCTCTATATCTATATAGACAAGTAACAAGATTAGTCATGAAATTTTCCATCTCTCTCTATCTATCTTACTATACATCTATCTATCTATCTCTCTCTATCTCTCTCTATCTCTCCCTTCTATCCTCTTCTATCTCTCTCTATCTCTCCCTCCTTGCCTTTCTCTCCCTCCATCCTCTCCATCCTTCCCTTTCTCACCCTCTACACTCTACTCATCTATCTCCATGCCAAGCAAGCAAGAAAAAGCACTTGGAGGTTCGGGCTGGATCCATTTTGACATTTCGTCGAACACCTTTGGTGCGTGGACATGGAGCTCACAACTTGGAGGTTTGGGCTGGATTCCGAGCTCCTCCACGCGTGCTCCTGTGCTCCGAGCGGCGTGTGCTCCTGCTCCTGTGCTCTCCCGCGGCGTGGATGTGGCGGCCGACGATGTCGTGGCGCGGCCGGCGTCGAGCGACGACGTCGAGCAGTGGCGAGCGTCGGGCTGGTGGCGGCCGACGATGTTGTGGGCGCGGAGTTCCTGCTGCAGCCGGCTGGAGCGGGCGGCGGGATGGGAGCGGCGACGGGGAGATCCTCCTGCGGCGTCGAGCGGCGGCGTCGGGCAGTGGCGAGCCTCGGGCTGAGTCTGAAACGGTTAAGTGTGGAAGGGAGCGAGTCTGAAAATTTCAGACCGCGCCCTTTCCTTATATAGTCCGCCTCATCACTGCCGATTCCTATTACAAACCAGTAGTGATGTCCCCTATCACTGCCGGTTTGTAATAGAAACCGGCAGTGATGTGTGCACATCAAAGAACCGGCACTGGTAGGGGGTCATCACTGCCGGTTGGTTATTCGAACCGGCAGTGATAGATGCATATCAGTGCCGGTTCCTCTGTAACCGGCAATGATGTGTGTATTTTTTTTAAATCTGCCTTTTGCTTTAGAATTCAAATTACTCCTGATTTTTTACTAGAACTTGAAAAACTCCAAACATAGAAGTTGCATAATTTTTAATTCTCTACAACTTTTTGCTGAACGAGCATATTCAAATTCTTTATAGTTTTTGAATTCCATTTTGAATTTGAATAAGGGTTTAAAATTCAATTACCCCCTTTGTTATTACTCCAAAAATTTGAATAGAAGTTGAAAATCTTCCAACATAGATTTTGCTAGTTTTGAGGAGCTCTACATTATTGCTTATACACTCAAGGACTAATTCTTTATAGTTTTTGAATTCCCTTTTGAATTTGAATAAGGGTTTAAAATTCAATTACCCCTTTGTAATTACTCCAAAAATTTGAATAGAAGTTGAAAATCTTCCAACATAGCTTTTGCTAGTTTTGAGGAGCTCTACATTAATGCTTATACACTCAAGGTCTAATTCTTTATAGTTTTTGAATTCCTTTTGACATGGCATACATCAATCAACAACGTGGTACAACTCATCAATCTCTACAACTCCATATGATCTCAAATTCGATGCAAATTACTAAAACAACATTTCATTAAGGATTACATAGTTTATGATACTCTAACAATTCACGGTGCAGGCACGATGATGGCCTCATCGTGATCACTCCGGAGGTAAGCAGGTTTGTCACCCTCTTCAAGGACATGTAGGGTTACGTTCGCCCCAAAAGGAGCCGTTTCTTCATAACCTTTATACTCTTCTTCCTCTGTCACTCCGTCGACACCGACAATCTTCCTTTTGCCTTGCAATACCACATGTCGTCTTCCATTTGTATTGTTATCCCTTGCATAGAAGATTTGCAAAACATCCTTTGCAAGGACGAAGGGGTCATCTCTGTATGCGGTCTTGGATAGATCAACAGTAGTGAACCCATCCTTATCGGTGTTGATTTTATTTAACCGGACCCACAGACAATGGAAAAGAGCAACTTTCAACTGATGTCCATAGTCTAGCTCCCATATCTCATCTATGAAACCATAGTTTGTTGCCACCACCGTGCCGTACTCATCGTGGGCGTCGAAACGAACACCACTATTTTGGTTGATGCTCTTTCCGTCTTGTTTTTTTGTGTAAAATGTAAAACCATTTATTTGATATCCTTGGTACATCATTAGCGTAGTCGAAGGTTCGGGGGCTAAGAGATCTAGCTGACATCCCATCACCATTTCTAGCCTTTGGCGTCGAAACCAGTCACCGAATTCCTCCTTATGTTTTTTCTCAAGCCAAGCCTGTGACCTACCGATGTGCTTATTTTGTAGTATCTACTTGTGCTCATCAATGTATGCCATCACACCGTCGGCCTGCTGGAGAACAGTGAAGTGTGCTTGTTGAAGGAGACCACTTTGTCTATTTTGACAGCTTTCTCACCTATTGTTCCTTTGCCCCCTAGTCTTCCATCATGATGAGATACTGGAACTCCGACCCGCTTGATGTCTAGATAATATGTGGAGAACTCAATAGCCTCCTTTGTTGACCATCCTTCTACCATGCTCCCTTCTAGTCTGAATTTATTCCTAACATACCGCCTAAAAACTTTCATGAGCCTCTCGAAAGGAAACATCTAGTGTAGGTACATTGGGCCAAGGGCTTTTATTTGATCCACAAGATGAACAAGTAGATGCACTAAAATGTCGAAGTAAGTCGGTGGGAAATGCATCTCAAGCCTGCATATAATCTCGGCTATCTCCTGCTTCAGGCAGTCTAGCCTGCCCACTTCAATGACCTTTTAAGAGATCGCGTTGAAGAACGAACACAACTTTATGATTGAAGCGCGGACCTTGTCAGGGAGGATACCTTGCAGGGCAACTGGGAGTAGCTGAGTCATTATGACATGACAGTCATGGGCCTTCATAGAACCATAGTTAAACTTAACTTCTCTCATGTTAACTAGCCTCTTCGGGTTCCCACAGTAGCCACTCGGTACTTTGAGATCGTTGAAGAAAGAAATAAGCATTTCTTTTTCCTCCTTTTTCAGTGTCCATGATGCCACCGGAAGTTTCAAGTGGCCATTCTCAAGAGTTACTGGGTGCAACTCCTTCCTGAGGCCCAGGTGTTGCATGTCCAAGCGTGTCGCGAGAGAATCCTTGCTTGTTCCCCCGGTGTTCTTCAACGTGTTAAGTGTGTTACCGCACAAGTTTTTAGTTATGTGCATTAGATCAAGACAGTGACATACACTCAAAAGTGGCCAGTAAGGTAGTTTCCAGAAGATTGATTTTTTCTTCCAGATACTATCGGTTGGCGCTGCTACTTCCCCTTCCCCTTCCCAAGGACAACATTTGTGAGTTTGCTTAATTGTTGAAGCATCTGTTTCCCGTTTCGATACTTTGGAGGTCCACGTTTCTCAGTAATCCCATTAAAATATTTTGTATTCCTACGGTAAGGGTGATCACGGCGTAGGAATCTACGGTGTCCCATGTAGACCATCTTCCTGTTTTCTGGTAGATGTGTAGCATCAGTCTCGTCCAAGCACTCGACACACCCAGTGTATCCTTTTGTCTTCTCTCCAGACAAGGAACCTCGCTCTGGTAGGTCGGTGATTGTAGCGATAAGTACAGCCTTTACCGTGACATGTTATCTTTTGTACTCATCTCAGACATCCTTCACACCCGTCTCCCACATCTGTAGTAGTTCATCGATCACTGGTTCTAGAAGCACATCAATATCATTACCAGGTTGTCTTGGTCCTTGGATTAGTAATGGCATGTGGAAGTATGACCGTTTCATACAAAGCCAGAGTGGAAGGTTGTATATACATAGCGTCCCTGGCCAAGTGCTATGATTGGTTCTCACCTGCTCAAACGGGTTCATCCCATCCGTGCTCAAAGTTAACCACAGATGCCTTACCTCTCCACCGATGTTCTTATAGAACATAGTGTTGATAGTCCTCCAGTTCGACCCATCGGCGGGGTGTCTCATCATTGAATCTTTCTTTCGCTCTTCGCCGTGCCAACGCAACAACTTGGCTGACTTCTCATTTGCAAACAACCTATGCACTCGTGGAGCTATAGGAAAATACCACACGGACTTTACTGGCCCTCCTCTGGTCTTGCTTCCATTATTTGATGGTCCTTGCTTGTATCGGGGAGTTTTATACTTGGGACATACATCTAAGTCTTTGTATTTCTCTCCACGGTACAATATACAGTCATTCAAACACGCGTGGATTTTCTCAACCTCGAGGCCAATTGGGCAAATCATTTGTTTCGCAAGGTAAATCTTTTCTGCTAACTCGGTATCCTTTGGGAATAGTTTATGTAGTATAACTAACAAGTTATCGAAGCCTTTATCACTCAACCCATTCGTTGATTTGAACTCCAATAGCATGATGTTGGCTTTCAGTTTGCTTATTGGGCAGCCTGGATACAATGGTGTTTTTGCATCCTTTCTCATCATCTCCAGTTTTTTCAACTGTGAAGCACTAAGGAATCCCCCATACACATCATGTAGAAGCTGTGAAATGTCATCATCTTTCTCTGTGTCGTCAACTAATGTATTCACAAACACATCATCATTGGTAGGCACATCTTCTGTGTAATCATGAACAGACAATAATGCATTCAGGGATACACTAGGCACATCATCATTAACATTTTGACCAACCTCCCATGCAAAGTCCAAATCGTGTAGTTTCTCATGAACCCCCTTATGATCAAGTGCAAATGTATATGCTCCACGTCGCCCTATTTTCTTGTATTCTTGCAGTCTTTGCATGGACAGAATACAAGATGTGAGTCCCCAGCATTGGCTCTAGCTCGCTTGATGAAATCGTCGATACCCGTCAAGTACCGTGGGTCTGTATGTGACAGATCGTACATCCACCCTCGAGCCATGTCTACACTGATAAAATGGGCACAACAGAGGAAACATAGGAACATATTAATAGGAGCATTTTTGAACAATATTTTTCGATATAATTTGAATTTGGTAAGTGAGATAACAAATAGATAACAATGGAAGCATGGAATATTAAATGTAAGTATTAAATGCATGCATGTAGTATTAAATGTAAGTAATAAATACCCAATAAAAACAAAGTGCTACAATTTTTCTAAATAATTTTGGATCTAAAAGCTAAAAAAAATTGACACAAATTGCAACATCCCTCTTCTTGATCATGAAAACTAGCATACCTCTAAACTATGGATTTACACACAAAAATAATATAAACCAATAATTCTAAAGAATTATGCTTGTTACTAACCAATAGCAAGAAGATATGAGGATCCAAGAGTGAAGATGAGCCAAAAATGGAGATCAAGAAATCCACCAGCCGTAACAATGGAGAGATGGAGCTCCTCACGCACTGTTCTACGCTGTTGGGGCAGAGGAGGGAGAGGAGATCGAAGCTTTATACTGTACACAACATCACTGCCGGTTTCAGCCACGAACCAACAGTGAATCACCACATCATTGTCGGTTGGTGGCTTGAACCGGCAGTGATAGGGTCGAGAGCCATCACTGCCGGTTCAGCGCCTGCCCCCAATAATTGAGGGCCTGTCAGAGCCTGAACCGACAGTGATGAAGCATCACTGCCGGCCCAAACACAACCGGCAGTGATTGTCGTTTCTGTAGTAGTGAGTACGAAGCTGTAAGCAGACTTAGTAGTAGTAGTAGTAGCTAGCTCGTCATGCATGCTTCTTGTGGCCGCTCTCTATCTCCATCTCCATTTGGAGGCCGCTGCTTCTGCTGGGTGCATCAAAGCAGTAGCATACGGGCTCCCCCATGACAATAAGAATCCAAACCTGGTTTTTGCATGACGGGGCGCAATCACGTAACAGGCTGTCGTCGTTTTTCTTGTCAAGGCGTCTGCTGCTCTCCACCACGTACCATGTCCATTTCGTCGACATGGTTACGGCGGTCGTCGAGGCAGTAGCATACGGGCACCCCCCTGATAAGAGCCCACCATGGATTTTTGCATGATGGGGCGCACTCATGCAACAAGCTATTGTAGTCCATTCTTTGGACGTGGTTACTAGCAGTAGCAGTAGCAGCAGGTGGGTCGTCAAGGCACTTGCATACCGGCTCCCCCCTGATAAGAATGCAAATTTGGTGTTTACACGGTGTGTCACTCGGAAGCCGAATGACCGCCTTGTCTGGTATGAGGCGGACAGCGTCGACGGTGCCTATGGCTTGAAGGGAAACCGCCACTAGTAGGATGGTGGTGACAATGCATCTCTTCGTGGAGGACATGGTTGCGATACTAGAACTAGTAGGCAGAGGAACTGAAGCTCTGTATATATAGCTGCTTCTGAGTTGTGCTATGTGCTTGGCTAGGCCTCGGCATTACTGTATTTATAGTTGGTGCATGACCAAACATGTGGCGCCTATTTCTGCAGTCATTACTACCACTGGCACTAGGCATCTCTATCAAATCAAATGGACTCCAGCGTATTTGTAGCGCCCAGTTTTTAAAAACAAAATCAGGCTTGCCATATGCATGTGTCTAGGAGAAAGTCCACACATACAACAACATAAAGGAAAATATCACAGACAATGTTAAAAGGACTCCAATCCAGGGACTCCAGAGTATGGTTGCTATGTATTTGATCAACGTAGCTCCACAGTACCAATCGAAATGTGGTGAAATGCTCTGTTCAGCTTGTCATCCTCCTATAGTCGTATCTGCTCCCATGGTCGTCCATTTATTTTGAATTTGATGCCGTTTAAGGTTTGTTCTAATTTAATATGCTATGAACTTGTACCAAGTAAAAAGCAACCATCATCTACAGATTAGTTTCATAATTCTATGATCAAATATGACATCACACGTACTATCATAATGCATATATTTCATGATATGTTTGACTTTGCATAAAACTCAAGTGACCTAACCGAAAAATTGCTCTATAAATTACTTTCTCGACAGTCCTACCACTATCCACTTTAGCAGCAGAGCAACATGTCGAGCTGCAAACTCTCATTGAACAGAGTGTTTGGGATGAAAATGCAGAAGACACATGCAAATACAGCTTGGTTTAGACATATACTCCTCAAATATACTCAGCTGCAAGGAAATTAAACAGCTTTTGTTTTCTTGGCTCTGGACCTCATGCAACCTTGGGAAACATAAGTTTTTCTTCTGGCTTCTTCTCATGAATAGATTGAATACCAAGAACTTGTTGAGAATAAAGAACAGACACCTATATGACTATAATTGTGTGTTGTGCGAAAACAACTATGAGGAAACAAGTTTTCATCTTTTCTTCAAATGTCCTTTAAGTACTGCATGCTGGAACAGTGGAACTCCCTCTCGATTCACTTGAACCTTGCCCTGCAGCTCTTGGACATGGTGATTTCAGCAAGAACTGTCTTTGGAAAGTCCATTTTCAGAGAGATCATGATCATCGCTTGTTTGATCATTTGGAAAACAAGAAATAGAATAATTTTTGACAGAGAAATACACAACCTCAGCAGATGGAAGATTAAGTTCAAGGAGAAGCTTGGCTTGGTTTGCATCAAAGCCAATCATATGTTAGGAATGTAGAATTAGACTTGTGGTGCGAGAATTTCTCATACTTGTCTCCCCTTTTCTCCTTTGAGTTTTGCAAGCTTTGTAAATTGTAAATTCCCCCATTTTAATACATAATACAAAAGTATAGGTAGGGGCCTCCCGTGCCGACAGTTCCAGAAAAAATACTGCTTTAGGATCGATAACCAAGACTAGAAAAACTTATGCTACCATTCTCTCTTTAGTACAACAGTCACAGGTTTGCTAATTCTTAAGAATATCCATGTGACAAAATCTTTTCTATGTGAAGGCGATAGGAAATAAAAGAGCTAGCCTTCATAATCTCTTTCACACCTCTTAGAGCAACTCCAACAGTTTGACATTTAAACTTGGCATATCTAATTTTGCCAAAAAAACTAAAAAATTGGTGGCCAACAGTTTGGCATTTGGGCTTGCCATTTTTGCCAAAGTTGCAAATAAGAGTCCGCACTTGGCAATTTGGAGACCGTGAAAAGGGGAGGCAATTTTTTTCCTTCTTTTTTTCACGGCTGAACACTGGGCGGCGCCCTTTTTTCCTTCTTTTTTTTCACGGTAGAACACTAGGCGGCGGGGTTTTTTTTCCTTCTTTTTTTCCGTTTTTGCCAAGTCATTACGGGGAACTGTTGGAGATTGCATATTTTTTGCTTTGGCATATCTATTTTAGAGTTGGCAAATTTCATGTTTTGCCAAATCAAAATTGCCAAACTGTTGGAGTTGCTCTTAGTGTTTAGTTGGTCAGTATTTTCATCTCATTTAATCATCTTTGTTTCCATTATTTGGGAACCATCAGTGGCGGAGTCAGGAATTATACATAGGAGAGACCAACTACAAAAAATCAATTTACAAATTTTGAAAACAGCTCTACTGGTATGGTTTTTCGTGGTGACTGTCTAGGCTAATTCATCGACTTGACATGGGTGATCACATTTTCTTATATGTATTTTAGGATTTATGATGTTAATTTTTCAGTGTTAGGTGACATACTCGTTGACAACAAAGATATATGATTTCATAAATCTCAAGGTCTAGCGAGACAATCTTTTAGATAAGTTTACAAGGATATTTTTATTATCTAGTGTCTTATAGATATGCTCATATGAGTTATTTTAATTTTAATTTAATATATAGTTATGTTTTGTATGATTTTATAATCTATTGGACATTAATAAGTAAGGATGGCAACGAGTTGGGTTCAGATCGGGTGGAGTCTCCGTGCACCCAAAACCGAAACCCGAAGTCGAAACCCGAAACCAAAACCGAAACCGATTCGGGTGGAAATTCATCACCAAAACCAAACCCGCGGATACCCGAAACCCGAACGGATACCCGAAACCCGAATGGATACCCAAAACCCGCAAATATATATACACATTTCACATGTATAAACAAGAGACAACAAATAATAAATATTTTCATGAGTTAACTTTGAATAAATTTAATAATCTAAATAAACAAATTATTATTAGCATATTATAAAATATGAATTTTAATTCCAAATGATTTATTTCGGATATCCATTGGATATCCACGGGTGGAAAACCAAACCCGAAACCGAACCCGATCGGTTTCGGGGGCCCGAACCCGAAAACCGTTGGCGAAAAACTACCACCAAAACCAAAACCGCAGGACCCGAAACCCGCGGATATCCGAACCAAAACCGACCCGTTGCCATCCTTATTAATAAGTGTATACTATAAGAATCTTGTTATATTACTCTCTTAATTTTAATAAAAAATATGAAGAAATACTAGTAATTCTTAGTGTCAAATATATGTTAGGGGGGCCATGACCCCTGCCAGCCCCCTTTGGCTCAGCCACTGGGAACCACATTACCTTTAGATATGTGTAAATGCTAGACCAATATTAGAGAAGTGATGTTTTAAGGTATCTCTTGTTGAACTTAATTTGACACATACAACTTTGATCTAATTAACAGGTTGAACTTAATTTGACACATACGTTTAATTGACTTGGAGTTTCTATGAAAGGAAACTAAAGATACCACTGTTGAGTTAAATTATAATTGTATCTATATCTTTTATAAACCTAACTTACACTATAAGTTCTTTCTCCACATGCAAGATATGCACATCATCTTCTACTAATACCCATGTCATGCGACTGACTTCCAACCTCTTTATGGAAGCTATACACGCCATTATACTAAATTTTATTCCAAATTCTTTGCAATCTTCGTATAACAACATGCAGAGTATCTTCTAGTTTGTATTATGTGGCAGCTTTGAAAATAGAAACACAATAGAATACACCAGGAGCTGCTTTTTTATTTCAAGGCCACCAAGGTGCTATATAGGATCAACAGGGTGGAAGATCTACATGTCTCGCTTTGCTGCCAAAGATTGACACGTTTTAAGTTAATTATTATTTGATTATAGAAACAAGCCATAACCATGCTATATATGATTTGATTTCAATTATATTAGCTCACACTAAGCCTAACTAAATGGCTAAAAAAGTGCAGTGGCAAGGTTAGATTCATTTTAGGCTCACTAAATTACACTTAGAAGGTGTTTGGTTTGTGAATTAGATCGAATGACTCGTTCCATCACCACTTCATTCCACTGAATTTGAGAAAAATGAACTCATGATACATCACTCCATCTGGACTTGATTTTGATTCCCCAAACCAAATACTCCATTACCTTTTACACCTCTGTTGTCCTAGCCTACATACCCCATGAAATATCTGGGGATAATGTTATTTGGGACGCAGTGGAACCACTCATCAGGTAAGTCATGCACACACGAAATTGGCGATGTTTCCATCATATCCAAATCATCCGAAGGATATTGATGACGGAATGAAATCCATGAGAGAAGTGTACAAATGACGAGCCCACCCCGTGTCGTTTGCCTCGATCGGGGCCAACTGGCCAATGACATGGATGCAGTTGCCACAGAAGGGGAAGGGGACCAAGGATTGAACTCGTGAAACACGACCCGCGTGGGGCTGAGAATGTATTGATAATTGATGGACGCATGTAGACCAGTGGCATTTCCGTGTACGTGTAACACGAGACGAGAGGGGAGTGGCGGGTTAGTCGATCATAAGCTCTAAGACAATTTCTTTAAAGGTGTGCTAGCTTTTAGCACGTTACTCATAACATGAATAGATCCACGTAACACTGTTACGTAATTTTAAAATAACTATACGAGACTAGCTCTTAATCAAAAAATAGTTTTCCTCCCTCTTCTACAAAATTGAGATGAATAACCGTATAACACCTACATGCGAGACATCCCAAACAGCTCGTGTCGTTTGTGTCAAGGCGGAGGCTCGCAACGCTGTGGCCGAGCAGAATTCTGTCCTTCGCACGCTAAAATCCGAGGGGCTTGGCATGCATCATATATTCATATATGTTCCCTGTAAATGTCTACAGGCCGTGAAAAACGACACATATGCTTGTGTCCGAGAGAATGCACTAAGAATTGGCGGATGAACCGTACGTGTAACACGACTGATGCGAACATATATATGCCACTATACGTACACGTGCAAGACAAGATGAGAGGCGATCGAGCGAGGTATAATGATTTATATATGTTAGAAATAATCTTGATTATTCATATGTATCTGCATGCTTAAGCGTTTGTTTAGGACTCTAGGTCACATGGTAGCATGAAATGTGTCACGCTAAAAAATTTGCTTACACACGCTAAAAAACCTGTCACTTATCCACTCACCTAAAAAGTATACACACGTTAATGCAAATAAAGATATATATCAAGTCTAAAGCTTGTAAAAAAAAAAAGATTCACCATATTGATGTATCAATCAAATCTTAAAAAAGTTTTTCTTTTCCTTATTTATCATAATTTATAAAATAAAAAAAATTAAATAAATATATATTTCATTTATTGCCTCCTACAAGGTAATAGGTGATCGTAACCGTTCGATTAAATAAATGGACGACTCACAGTCATTTGGAGATACCACAATAAAGCTCGTTATACTAGTTGTGTTACGATAAAACATGAGAATATTTATCACAATGTTATAGTAAAGCAAATGATAAAGAATTACTATAATCTCATAAATTAGTATAGTAATTGTCATAACTCAAAGTATATATATATATATATATATATATATATATATATATATATATATATATATATATATATATATATATAAAGTATATGATCATACTAAACTATCTATGGTACTTTATATATGAAGTATGCAAGTATACATAGAGTATATGGTCATACTTATTTTACATACTATATTAATAGTATTATAATAATATATCAAAAAATATGTTTTTAAAAAAATCACTTGGTAAGTTTTGGAGTATCTTAAAAATTTTAAGTATATAACATACTCAAACTAATAAATGAGTATGAATACATACCTAATATAGTTTATTAAAGATAGAAGTAACTACACGTGAGAGTAGAAAAGACTGACCCTATATATATATACACACAAATTTCAGATTTAGTTGGACAACCGAAGTATATAATTTTTAATGGTTTCTATGTTTCCATGTAGTAGATGGTTTGCACAGTCAAATATATACAGTGCAAACCACCTAATGATAGAAGCATCGAAACCAGTTCAAAAAAGAAACATCAAAACCAGTTAAAAAAAACTTTAGTTGTTAAAAGACCCTGAAATTTAGAGGCGTATTGGGCCTAACTTGAGCGGGTCGTCTGCTCGCCGCTGCTAAAGGCAGACTAGAAACTTGTTCAGAGACTTTCGGCCCTTTTGATGCCCACCCCATAACGAGATGTTAGAAAATGTCCCAAAAAGAGTAGTGACAGGTCCATAAATTGTCATAATCAGTCCTCATGCTGACAAGTGAGATTGGTAAAGAACCAAAGGAGAAGCATCCATCAAACTTATCGGCCTCAAGATGCAAATGGATTCCCCTGCCGCAGGGCTTACTGAAAATTAACTCTGATGGAGCTTTTGTGCAAAGATATGAGAAAGGGTAGTTGGGGCTTCGTGACCAGGGACCATGCCAGGGATGTTGGCTTGTTTGGTTTAAGGTCTGAGAACTTGCCTAGCCCCAGAAAGATATTCCAAACGTTCATTTTCGTGTGCCTGTGGACAAGATTGTTGCGTGGCTATTTAGCTACCTGTCAGGCATCAACCAAACAGCCCCGTTGTCTCGGCAGGGGCTGGCAGATTATCCAATTTCTATAATGCACTAATGACGGATGCAATGGCTTGCTTAATGGCGTTAGAGTCAGCTGCAACAACTCGACGCCAAGGTTTTGTCTATGTCGATGCCAGATCACCGCCACGTCCGACAGCTTGCCAATACCTCGGCGCCTATGACGCCGAGACGTATTTCCTCAGCACCAAAGACCATGGCGTCGAGGTCGGGGTCTATAAACACAAATCAAAGCATCAATGATTTATTTGTGCATAATTTTTGTAATAAAAGAGAGCTAAAAAGTAAAAAAAGGCAGACAACAACACCCATAGGCTCTACGGGGCTCGGTGAGGGAACGAGATCATCTGACATAGAGCCCTTCTACTGCAGAGGACATAGAACATCCGAGGCCATCCATTCCACATCGTGCGGCCCAGAGAGAATGCTAACAGTGGAGGAAAAAGTAGAGGCAATAACATTGCTAGATGGATAGCAGAGACACGAATTTATTGAAACACGGTGAGTCTGACGAGAAAAGGCGCCACGGTGAGTCAGAGAACATTGCATATTCAGATAACACTCCAAATATAATACATATAAAAATGAAAATTATATGCGTAGCCCATTGAAAGGTCCTAGATGGTTAGAGGGAGGGGGGGGGGGGGTGAATAGCCTAATAAAAATTCTACAAACTACTAGAGCAAAAGGTTAGATAACACTTAAGCGAAGCTTTTTGCTCTAGCTCTAATTGCCATGACGCCTTTTCTCGTCATACTCACCCTGTTTCAATAAATTCGTGTCTTTGCTGTCCGTCTAGCACTGTTATTGCCTCTACTTTTCTTTCACGGTTAGCATTCTATTCGGGCCGCAGGATGTGGAATGGATGGCCTCGGATGTTCTATGTCCTCTGCAGTAGAAGGGCTCTATGTCAGAAGATCTCGTTCCCTCGGTGAGACACACAGATGACACAGTGACCTAGGGGCATGTTTGGATGCCTCCATGGCCTGGGCGTGCCTGCTAGCTAGGCAAGTCATCCTAGCCCTAAGTGATGGAAATCGAACACCAGGGAACGATGCCTGGTTGCGGAGCTGCCTGGTAGGCAGCATCCAAACAGGTCCTAGATCTCCGGTGTTGTTTGGTTCGGTGTGTTGGTCCCGTAATCAGTTCACGGGGTGATTCGTTACCGTTGTTTTATGTTTGGTTGAGATAAATTGTAATCGATCACGGTGGGATCCGATCCAGGCTAGTGCAAATTCATTACCTCTCCCCTTCGGCCGTTAGCCAATTCCACTCCACCGCCTTCAGTGTCTGCACACAACCAAACACGTAGCGCTAATTATTACCTTGTACCAGATAATAGGGGCAATCCTTTCCGTTGCCTTTACCGCTCCGGTGACCGATCCGAACAGCACCTCTGTGTCATCCACATCAACCGACAGTCGGAGACGGTGGCAACGACGATGAGGCGGCTCAGCGCCTCAGCCTCAGCTAATGTTGGCGGGCCATAGCGAGTGGCTGACATGTGAGACCTATATGTCAGCAATACAGGAGCATGGGCAGCGTGGGCTGCTACGACTGATGGGCGGGGTGCGGTCGTGCGGAGCTGGTAGCACTGGGCTGCGCTGTTGCGGATGCAGATAGACTAAGGCCCACTACGCACGGCGAGTGCAGAAAAGGAGAAGGGTCGGGCAGCTAGGTCTTGGGCCTACTTGTCAAGGCCGGGTAGTAGGCAGCTAGCGCCACTCGGCCTGCTGCACACGTGGGACAGCAGGAGAAGGGGAGAGGCCGGTGTCGGCTGGGCTGCAAGGTGAAGCAGCGCCAAAGACGGGAAAGGAAAAAGGAAAAAGGAAAAAGGAAAGAAAAGTTTTTTCAAATTTAAAAAGGGATTTTGAAAGTTTTTTTAAGAAATTTGGACTGCTTTTCAAATATTTTTTTTGAAGGATTACTTTCCAAAAACAGAAGAGGTCTTAATCATGGTTTAAACGATTTTTCAAAATTCAGTTTTCACAAAATAAAATTAATGCAAATGCTTGAATGCAACAAACAAATCACATTATTTTTTAAAGGGTTTAATAAAGGCAAATTTTCTCATTTTAAACTGTGTACAAAGAAATACATCTTGGAAAATTTTAGGAAAATTATTAAATCTTTTATTATATTATTATTTTCTATGTACATCCCAAAATAGAACTTTCGGGGTGTGACATCAGCCGACAAACAAAGAGAGTATTTACTATGTGTAAATTTCTGCTATAGAAATAAAGTTGAGCACTATAATTGCAACCAGCTAAGGGCCAAACATGTGTAAGATCCAACATATTAGTGCAAACATAAAAAGCATTTGACAAATAAAGCCAAAGATGATACCTCATTATTTGTAAGCTACATAGTAACAACTCCAAATGAATGTGAAGTCTTGAGAATTAGATATGTTGTACCAACAAATGAATGTTGTATTTTGGTTGGCATGCAATAGATAGTTTTTACAAGTGATTTTACCCAAAAATTATCTCTTCTTTATATAGTGAGAAATAATTTTCCATAAGTTATATCCTTTAATAGGTAGTATTAAGGAAAAATCTTAATTAATTCATTCATTTCATTCCATTGGCTTATACAATAAATACCTAGCATATTCATCCAACGAAGTACGCACTACATACTTTCAAGTATATATAGCACCCCCGTTAGTCCATTTCCCTAACCTCTACAATAAAGAACATATGAGCTCAATGTGGCCTATGATTCATCAGCAAGCATCCATGACGAAAGTTACTAAGCTGTTTCTGAGTAGTGTGATCCTTCTTCTCTACACTAGCCTGCACATCCAAGGTTTGTATTATCATCTCAATAGCATGCGTGTATTGTATATACATCATGGGAAATTACATCACCAAGATGTACCAGATTGCACTTTATTGCTAATTTATTATTTCACATATGGAATTTTGGGGGTCTTTAGATCGCTTCAAAATTCCAAAACTTCACCAAATTCTCCGTCACATCGAATATTTGAACACATGCATAAAGTATTAAATATAGATAAAAACAATAACTAATTACACAGTAATTTACGAGGCGAATCTAATACTTTACACCCGTAAAAGTTTTGGATCTAAACATTACATAATTACATGTTATGTTCTTGTGACAAACAGGTGCGGGTGCAGCAGAGTACGGTAATGTCACGACAAACATTGTTTCCCAGTCCATGAAGACACACGAGCCACATGACAATGTGTATGCCACTCAGAGAAGGGTAGTCTGTGCCCCATGCAGCTGTTGCCCTGGAAATAGTTCGGGAAGCTGCTACTCAACGAATTGCTGCCTTGAGCTAATTTGCAATGGGCCTAATCAACCAATAGGATCATGTGTACACACAAGGCTAGCTTGCAACTGTAGCAACTGCCGGTAGTGACTATAATATACTTCCTTGTTTCAAATTATAATTAGTTTGACTTTTTTTACCACAAGTTTGACCACTCGTCTTATTTAAAACAAATTATGCAAACAAAGTCAAATTTAAGTCATTCTTGTAGGCCATTTATTAAATAAGCAAGCTACAATAAAAAAAGTGATATTTTGCACAAAAATTTAAATAAAACGAGTGGTCAAACTTAGGGTTGAAAAAGTCAAACAAACTATAATTTAGAATAGAAGGAGTATTCTTCAGTTATATTGCAAGCGGATGCCAACAATGTATGTTACCTTTCAATCAAATATATAAAAATAAACTTCAAATATAATGGTTTTCTTTACTACTTGTGGTACCCGGTTTTTCAAAGAAGACCAGACGCTAACTATATGTGTGTCCAGGTGTAACACCCTAAAATTTGCTTTCTTAAAAATAGGAATAAAATGATTTATTTATAAATTTTATGTTCATAAAAACATAGAAAAATAAAAACTTTAAATTGATTTAAAATTTATTATAGATTTCGAAACATTGTTGTGCATTCATGTTGGAGCAAAAGTGGATTTCAAAATGGTTTGAAACGGCTTTGAAACAAAACAAAAGCCAAAGAAAATAAAGAGAAAGAGAAAACAAAACAAAAAGGAAGAGGAGAAGAAAACCCTTCCCATCTTTTCATCCCAAAGGTCCAAGGCCTGTTTTCCCCTCGCCCCATAGGCCCGGCTGGCACCTCAGCCCAGCTCGCCCCTCCTATCCCTCCTTCCCTCTTAGGCCGAACCCATAGATAGATAGTCAACCTAGCTAGGCGGACAACCCGCTTGGCACCACGCGCGGACGCGCTACCTCTCCCTCTCTCCGGCTGATAGCCTGGCCCCGCCTCTTCTCTGGCTAACGTGGTGGCCCCACACATCAGCGGAAGTTGCCTTAGTCTTCCTCCGGATGGAAAGGACGCCGCCACTTTCCTTTTGCCCCACCGACACAAAATCTGACCCAATCCTCCGTTCATTTCCCTGCCACCTCCCCGGGGCTATAAAAGCTGAGCCCCGTACCCCCGCCGCCTCTGCAGAGCCCTTCCACAACGCCGCCTTGCCCTTGCCAGTTGCGCAACGTCGTTGTGGATCCCTAAGCGGAGCTCCGCCGTAGCTTCGTTGTTTTGGTGCCTCTCCGCCACCTCTAGGTCTCTATCGAGTTGCGAGTCATGGTAAGGATCTTGCCGGTGCTACCCTTGCTCCCTCTCCCATTCCCTTGCACCCACATGAGCTCGCCGTAACATCGCCGCTTTCTGAGCCGCCCCGACAAGCGCACTTCCCTCCCCATTGCTCTTCGGCTTCAACTAACACCGCAAACGAGTTTGCCTATCCCCCCCTCTTGCTCCTCGTAGTTTTCCTATGGCAAATCATGGTCGGAAACTCTATTTTCGAGATCACCGACGAGATCCTTGTCGTCGTCAATGGAAGCGCAGTTGGCTCCTTCCTCTACTCCGGCATCCCCTTTCTCCCTTCTAATCTGGACCATCCATTCTTGATCCAACGACCCAGATCCCACCTTACCGTTTCGGCTGACGCTTTTACAAAAGAAACCCTGAAGGTTTTAATGATAAACCCGTGGTTGCCAATGACAACAAAGGTGCGGGTAGGACGGCCGCCTCAGGTGTGGCGATCTCGCCATCGCCGGTAATGAACCCGGCAGCAACCGTTGAAGCCGACCCTTAACTGGGCCTTCAAGACCGCATCCACTGTCATAGTGACGGTGAGCTGAGTGGGTGAGGGGAGGGGTGAGGGAGACGGTGCTAGGAGGGCCTCACCAGCGACGAAGAGGAATAAATTATGTCCATGTTTGACCTACCATAATTATTTCAAAATTTTAAATATGTTTTTCTCTTTTAGGTCTAGAAGATGGATATACACTATGCAGAGGCCCTGAAGAAAACTAAAACTTCCAATGAATCTTTGGATGATTTGAATATGCGGTGGAACTAATTTGTGAATTTATTTGTTGAAGAGATAAATGGATATCGAAGATTTTTCATGCGGATATAAAACATCATCTTAGTCACACGACAGTACAACTACTGTAGACAACATGACCATCTTTTTTACACTTTTACCCCTTTTTTGAAAATATTCACAAATAGATTTCTGGTGATTTGATTTCTATTTGGCTCCGAGGAAACACGTCTCGACGCCATGGCTATTGACGAGTTGTCGGACGTGACGGTGATCTGGCGCTGACGTGAACATGACCTCAGTGCCGAACTCGGCGCGTTGAATCTTGGTAAAGAAATATTTCAAAATCAAAGAAATAGAACAATATGACGTAATGTTTCAACATAAAAAAAAACAAATTATAAAAAGGTAGCCCTAGGACAAACTACATATTTCTTATTTCAAAATCAAATAAAAACAAATTATTAAAATGTAACAAATAAACATCCATCACTAAGATTTGAACCAAGACCTTAAGCTCAAACACAGGTGACTTAACCAACTAAACCACAATAGAGATATTATATATTACTCGAAACAATTATACTTGTTTAGTTTTGAAGGCCAAGATATATAGGGTAACAACTCGGCGCCGAGGTTTTGTCTATGTCGACGCCAGATCACCGCCACGTCCGACAGCTCATCAATACCTATGACGTCGAGACGTATTTCCTCGGCGCCAAAGACCATGGCACTGAGGTCGGGGTCTATAAACAGAAATCAAAGCATCAAGGATCTATTTGTGAATATATTTTTTAAAAAAGAGCTAAAAAGTAAAAAAAAAAGACAGACAACAACATCCAAAAGCTCTATGGGGCTCGGCGAGACACATGGATGACATAGGGACCTGGATGCCGCCCTGGCCTGAGCGTGTCTGCCAAGCAATTCATCCCAGCCTCAGGAGATGTAAATCAAACGTCTGGAAACAATGCCTAGATGCGGAGCTGCCTGTCAGGCAGCATCCAAACAAGCCCTTCAAATGTCAGTTCACGGGTGCAGCTAGAAACTGATTCTGCACTTGGAAGTAGAAGGCAGTTCAGTTTGTGTCCTCGGAGGTGAACCTGGCTCGGGGACCAGAGAAAGTCATAGATAAATTGACACACCATGAATATTACATATTAGGAGATAGTGTTATACAATTAGCTCTATCCTCTGTCTTTTACCAATAAGAGATCATGGGCTATTACTCATTAATCATATATGCTACCTAGCCATGCGTCCCTGGCTCGACCTGTGGATCTAGAAAATGCTCTGGCTCATTGCCTCAGCATGTGAAGAGTTTTTTTAACTTCCCATCCGCTTTGAATCGGGACACGTGAAAGCGGCTGTGCGATGATCCTCCTACCATGGATCGGAAACTTTGGTTACGCCAACACAGTCGGCGCCTCCACAACCAACAAAAGCAGCAACGACAATGGCGCTAGAACTTGTCGGTGAATAAATATTTTTTTTATTCCTAAATTGTGTTACTTGAGCACGAGACCGCAGTTTAGGAGCTAGAAGTCTAGAACCAACCCGGCTTGGATCATACCAATGTTTGGAGGAATCCTGTACCAGATCGAATTTGTTAAACTTTCTATTTCTCGCGACACCACTGAGCTTTTGATAAAAAAAAAACACTGAGCTTTTGGTTAATGAAAGACCCTAGAGCCTGTCGTGGATTCACCATCAAAAATAAAAAAACTGCACGACGAGGCTCCCCCGCAAGGCCACAAGAGGCAGCTGAGTTTGCGGATTTGCGCGGCACAGGCCCGCAAGGCCGCAAAGAGGCAGCTGAAGCATGCATAGGCGTGGTCGAATTCCCCATAGAAAGGAATTAAAAACCATCCAAAAATAAATTCGTCTATGTACTGGCGGTTAGGGAATAAGCATATATAGGAGACCAACCATAATGATATGCAAGACATAACTATTTACTCCTAAAATACAATGGTTAGGGAAATGTGTACGTGCAAACAAAGGTTAACCACGAAACTGGTCACTTTACATGTAGACGGTCATAGATTTACCGCCTATGTACTGATAGTTTACCGTTGACATGTTCTAAAATAATGGTTTGTTTTCTGTTAAATTCATGTATTAATACCTATTCAATAACATGATTAATGTTACATAGAAAATTTGGCATATGTGCCTTTGAAAATTAAGATTTTTCATTGGTGCTTAAAGGATGTAATACTTACAAATGACAACATAGCTACAAGAAACTAGAATTAGTTAGTAACTTGTTATTTTGTAGCAAACCTAAATCTATCCGGACTTGTTTATTTCATTGTCATTATGCCATTTTCTTTGGCGAGTTATGTTTATTTTGTTTGGCATTAAACCTCCAAGAAATACCAACCATTTTTCAATATCTTTTATTGACTCGCTAGGGTTGCTGCCTTTTTCTTAGCAATATTGATCATAATAAGAAGCAACATGGTCTTTACTAAAAGACACCCAAAACTTTTTTGTAGGTTCTTTTTAGGGAGATACACTAGCTATGGTTTTTACTCTGTTGTAATGCTCATATGAAGGCAAAGAACGCAATCTTAGAATTGAGAGCCATGTAGTTTTTATTTACCATGTTTGACTTTAGTTATAAACCTTATTATCCACCACTTCATTCTTCTCTTTCCTTTTCTTTTAGTTGACAACCAACACCACTAGGTAGTGGCAGATCTAGGATCACCGGTAAGAAGACCTTTACTTTCTCTTTATCATCCTTTCCCCCTCATTTTCTCTTTGTTCTTCATCTTTGTCTATTTTTTCTTCTTCCTCCTCTCGATTGATGATAAAACTTGTTAATGGTGCTCTATTGTTTGTTGCAAGGGCAATGGCCAACATGGCTTGATGAGCCCCAACCCTCACACTGGATTCGCCCTGCCACCAGCGTGACTTAGCTAGGCTATGTTAGATTCAGTTTTTGAAAATGGCTTCAGGTATGAAAAGAATAACACCAACAAAACATGTAAAACAAGAAGTTGTTTGCGTGAAATATAATTTTCGTAGTATCACCTTGGAACCTACTTACGGCTTCAAGTTTTCTTGTACGTTTTCTAGTTGGGTAGAGATAGAGAGATGTTTCATTGCTGTTTCATGATAGATATAGGAAGGGGGTAAGATTTCATAGTTGTTTCAATCAAACTGCTTATACCTTTGCTTTTCCATGACACAATTCACAATAGCTTTTGCACAACTTACAACACTCATGCCAGGTTTTTCAGAACTCACAGCTAAACCAAACATCCTTATACTGATGGAGGTCTTTCTAATGCCTTGAAACCCAACCTATGCCCCATGGGGCTCAACTTTCTAGCTAGTTTCTCTTCATAGAAGAATGCGTCGAGTTTGTTGGATTATAGCACACGCTATCTTATCTTTGATACAACATCCTAGCTCACTCATCTTATTTTCTATATATTATTGCAATAAGTGATTATTTCCTAATCAACAGAAAGTTTAAATTTGATGTACTACTTGTGAATAATGCCCTATGCTGCTCTGCTGAAACATATCCCATCTTAAAAATCGAACATGATGTGTGTTGCAGCAGCAGAGCATGGGCTTTATATCCATATCCAAGGCACCATCCGCTGTCACAACTAACGACGTCACCAAAGTAGCCAAGCCGCGTGAGAAGTGCCTTGACGTCTGTGCTCACCCACCGACGCAACTGGCCAGTAAACAAGTAGTACAACCAGACGCTGTCCAATCAAAACGGATACAGATTAAAGATGATTGCAATGCACGAATAATCTTCAGACAAGATCAGAGTGGGTCGATCGGGTCTGCCATTGGTGAATCCCAGGGGTCCTACCACTCAAAGCACCTGGATCTGCCTGCCTGTGTAACTCTCTGCTGCCACTGGATTGGACCAACAGGGACTTTTCTTGCAAAGTCTTGCAAATACAAATGAATACCCTTCCATGCTGAAATAAAAGAGACATGATGGTGAGGATAGAACTGAGACGAGAATGCAGATTGATCCTGACTTCTCAATAATATAAATGGACCACATTTTGGGTGTCAAGCCCACAAGGGGACTCTGGTGTTCTAATCTGAATCTATTGAGTGCAGAGTGACGTGATGTTGAGTATACATGATACGGATTAGTTTGTAAAGCACTAATAACAAGCTTTGCTGAAAAATAAACATATGTCAGTGGAGGTCCTGCCAAAAAAAGGGTGTTTGTTCCAATAGGTATCCAGCGCGGACTGCACCGAATTAATCATAGAATATATGCATATCCATGTCTCCATGTAGAGCATTCATTGATGATTGATTCAGTAGTGATGTGACCTACATATACCTTGGGTGAGTAAACCGGTGATAAGTACATGATTATTTTAACATATACTAACACTCTAACAGGTGAGTTCCAATATATTTTGCACTGTTTTTTTTAGATCACTGTTTCTCTTTGTTATGCACATTATGGTTTAAACCAAGAAACTACTTTCTAGGTCATCTAGGATTTTTCTAAAAGTTACAGTTTAACAGTTCAATTTTGTGGGCTATTTTGTAAACAACATTAGCCTAGATATGTATATTCTACTATGTTTTTAACACCCAAACTTCTCACTATTTGAGACTGAAGGTGTTAGTTATAAAATAGAAAATATATGCAAGGGAAAATTGATAATTTCGGATAGTATCTAATAAATTGTTGGGCTTATCTATGAGCAAACAAGAAGACAACATTTTGATAAGGTCGTAGGCTAAACCAATAAGGTGTACCTGGATTAACCTAAATGGTTTCTTTGTCAGTTATGCACTCATCCAAAGAATAATTCCTTTAGCACTGACTGCTAAAGCGTCATGTCCAACTTCTTTATCCAGCATATAGATTCTTTTTGCATAAATTTGCTGCAAACTCTCTCCTCGTAGCCTTTTCCGAACCCACTCCTATAATTTTATTCTTGGTAATGCAATATTCAACAAACAGCTAGAATATGTAGATACTTTTTCAGTTATGGATGTAGTGTTTGTTCTTATATATACCAATATCTTCAAAAAAAGAAAAAACACATACCCTGTGTAATTCAGTAGCCCAGTACCATTGATGTTAAATTCATTGTATCTATAAACTTCTTATTTGTTTGCTGGGATCATATACCATACTGTCTAATGATTCAACTATGGTCCCTTGTACGTCCTGGAGCTAGAGATAGTGCCATGCTTATGGGAACGCATATAGGTCATGTCTTTAAGCTTTATTTCCTTTGCACATGATCATTCATATACGAATTCTCAGATTGATAAAAACATGCATGCTACTCTTCTTTCGGCAAACAAGACCCAAAAAGTTCTCTCTTCAGTGACGAATTCGTGTAAAGACTATCATTTGTTGGAATTAGATCCCATCCCGTTAGGCCCAACGGACTAACGGGCCCTAGGTTACGCCCTGATCGGGGGCGCCCAACCATGTGGTTGGTGGGCCCCCGTCGCACAGTGCTATATAAGGAAAGGTGGGGGCCGGGGCGCCAGGCACGCTAACCAAGGTTTACCTATGCGCCGCCACACCCCACTGACATCCCAAACCCTAGACCGATCTAGAGGGAGCACTGCCAGCGGCGGGAAGCTCCACCGACGTGCCGGCGAGCACCGGATGACGACCGACACGACCACCGACGCTACCACGACGCCCATGGCCGACGGTGGCTTGAACCCTAACACTGCCGCCGCCACTGCGACTCCTCCGGTTGACTCATCCGGTATGTATCTCCCTCTCCTCTCTCTCTACTTCTCTCTGCATCACATGAACCGCATCTATCTATCTACCCGAACCACTTCTATCCTACTAGATCCGCTCCTAGACGATCCTACGAAACTATCAATGGTATCAGACGCCTCCTACGGAGGGGATCCACTCGGATCAAAGCCTAATCGGCTAAACCGAACGCAACCCTAACCCTAAATCTCAAGAATAGAGAAGGGGATTAGGGGAAGATCAAGAACAGACATCGGATCGGCATGAACGAAACCGAATCGAAACCCTAACTCGCTAGGGAAAACCCGATCCGAATCAAACGAATCAAGAACACAAGAACACAGAACGAAAACGAAGCCCTAACCCTAAATGAATGGGGGCGTGCTCTTACCTGGGGCTCGGTCCTCCATTGCCGGCACGGGGGAAGAGCTTGACCCCGGTGAGGTCCCGCCACCGCGCGGCCTTGCTCCTCGTTGCGGTGCGGACACCGCCGCTAGCCCGCTCGACGGCGGCGCGTCCACACCTCGGTGGGTGCGCGCACCGGCGAGGAGGCCGGCGGCGGCGGTGCTGCCCTCTTCCCCGTCCGGTCGCGCTCGGCGGCGGCGGTGCTCCCTCTCTGTCTCGTGCGGCGCGGGGAGAAAGGGAAAGGGAAGCAGAGCAAATGAACTAGGGTTCGGGGGAGGAGCCGGCCGGAACCGGGTTTTGTTCCCGCGAGATCGACGCGCAGCCGTCCGATCCCCGACGCCCTAGATCCGACGGCCGCGGCCGATCTGAGCCTGCTGGGCCACTTGCGGCCCAGGCGGGACGCTGAATTCCCGGCCCAGGCCCACGTTGCGGCCTGGGCGGGAGGAGGGGAATACCGAGCGGGGCCAGATGGGCCGAAATGGCCTCTGGGTCACTTCGTTTTGCCTTGGCCCGCATATCAACAGTAAAGATTTTTCATTGTTTTTATTTTCCAGAAATTAAATAGAATTGATATTTAAATGAATTTGAACTGAAATTTGGTGCATTGTTTCTATGAATAAATTTTATCCAACGATAATTTAATTCAGAGAATAATCATATGAATCACATTCTGGAAAATAATATTTCGAACAATTTCATTTATTCTATTTTCCAGAAACATTAAATCGAATCACTTGATATTTGAATTGAAATTTGATGGATTATTCTCTATACAAATTTTATCCAACGATAATTTTGTTTAGAGAACAATACAAATCGAATTTTCTGGAAAATTAGATTATGAACAATTTTAATTGTTTGTGCTGCGAAGAAAATATTGAATTTGCCTCTTAATTAAATTTGAACCAACGGGATAATTTAATTTTGAGTGAATTATGATTTTCGATAATTTTGTTGAGATTATAATACTGTTATTTTCTGACCAACGTTGTTAATAACATTATTATAATGAATTGCTATGCATTTATTTTACTTCTGCCCAACGGTGATGTATAAATTTTTGCATAGAGGAATTGTATATTTAATTTTGACCAACCTTAAGTTAAGGCATGCAATTTCATGATGAATGTTTCTCACTTTTCTTTGGATAAATTTCAGGAGTTAAAGGAATGGTGAACATAAACAACATTCCTCCGCTCAACGGTACCAACTACCGTGTGTGGCGGGAGAAGTATGAATTGGAACTGGCACTGACAGAGATCGATCTTGCCATTACTTCCCCGTGTCCTACTATTCCAGAGGAACCGGAGAAGAGAACCGATGAAACTGACGAAGCTTTTTACGCCCGAAAGCGTGATTTTGCAGAAGTCAGAATGAAATATGACATCAAACACAGGCGTTGGATTCAATCCAACAGAAAATGCCTGTTGGTGGCGAAAGCCACCATTGAAGACCAAATCCGAGGGTCAATCCCAGAATGCATCACCGCCATTGATTACCTTGAAAGGGTAAAGAGCCAGTTTACTAGATCTTCTAAGGCCACAGCAAGCACAATGATACATAAACTTGTATCTGAGAAGTACAATGGTGGTGGTGTGCATCAGCACATATTGAAAATGAACACCATGGCAGCGAAATTAAAGACTATGGATTTGGGGATCAATGACAAGTTCCTCATCCACTTGGTCTTTCTTTCACTGCCAAAAGAATTTGAAACTTTTGCTGTGAATTACAATATGATGCCTGAAAACTGGGACATTGAAAAGCTCATTGCAATGTGTGTCCAGGAGGAAGAGAGAATCAAGTCAGCACAGGGTGAATCAGCTCATCTTGTGAAGGATAATAAAAGAAAGAACTTTTACAAGAAACCACAAGGGAAACCCCAGTGGAATAAAGGCTCTCCCTCCAAGCCACAAGAACATGCACTTGCAAAGGGAAAAGAAAAGGACTCTCAGGATGAGGACTTCAGAAAATATGGCAATGCTGAGAAAGACCAGTGCAAGGAATGCTTCAAGAGAGGGCATTACAAGAGAGATTGCCCTGTCTACCTGAAAAAGCTACTAAAGAAAGGTGATGATACTATCACATTTGTAGATGAATCCCTATTTTTATGTTATTCGAACACCTCTTGGTGGATTGATTCAGGTGCAACAATTCACGTTTCGAATTCTTTACATGGGTTAAGTGGGAGGAGAACCCTGCAAAGAGGAGAAAGAACGATTAAAGTCGCGAATGGAGTACAAGCTGGAGTTGAAGCCATAGGCGATCTAGCTTTAGAATTAAAAGATGGCTTTGTACTTAAGCTTAGAAATGTACTCTATGTTCCCTCTTTACATAGGAATTTAATAAGTGTATCGAAACTCGATGATGATGGTTTTGGTTGTCATTTTGGTAATGGAAGATGTGAACTATTTGATAATAATGACAAGTGTGTTGGTCTTGCCTTCCGACAAGACAAGCTTTATTTATTATCTCTTGCTGAGAATGTAAATCATGAATGCGATGTTGTGAATGTCTCCCAACCTAAAAATGAGAATAAGAAGCTGAAGAGAAATGAAAGCGACTCTTCGAAATTATGGCATTGTCGTTTGGGCCATATTTCGAGGGGGAGAATAGAACGCTTAGTGAAACAATCAATTCTTCCGCACTTAGAATTCTCCGATTTAGAACAATGTGTTGATTGCATCAAAGGAAAATATGTTAAGAAAATAAAGAAAGATGCTAAACGAAGCACGAGAGTATTAGAAATAATTCACACGGACATTTGCGGTCCATTCCCAACGAAAAGCGTGGACGGTTATGATTCATTCATAACATTCACGGATGATTACTCTCGTTATGGCTATATTTATCCAATTAAAGAAAGAACAGAAGCATTGGATAAATTTAAGATATTTAAAGCCGAAATTGAAAATCAACACAACAAGAAAATAAAGATAGTCCGATCAGACCGTGGTGGAGAGTATTACGGGCGACATACCCCGTATGGCCAAATTCCAGGTCTCTTTGCAAGGTTCCTATAGGAAAATGGCATAGTCACTCAATACTCCACACCGGGGGAGCCTCGGCAGAATGGAGTGGCTGAAAGAAGAAACCGTACCTTAATGGATATGGTGAGAAGCATGATGAGCTACTCTACACTACCGGTTGGTTTATGGATGGAGGCATTGAAAACCGCCATTCATATACTTAATCGAGTTCCAAGCAAGTCGGTGCAGAAAACACCATATGAATTATGGATAGGAAGAGAACCCTCACTTAAACACTTACGTGTGTGGGGTTGTCCAGCTGAGGCAAAGGTATTTAACCCAAATATTGGAAAGTTAGACTCCAAGACTGTCAGCTGCCATTTCATTGGCTATCTAGAAAGATCGAAAGGATATCGATTCTATTGTCCTGAGAGATACACGAAATTTGTTGAAACAAGACACGCTGTGTTCTTGGAGGATGACATGATCAAGGGGAGCAAGGTAACACGTGAAATCAGACTTGAGGAGAAGCGGGTACATGTACCTACTCCGATGGTTGAAGAACCATATTTTACGTTACCTGCTGCCGTTGTTGCACCAACAGTACATGACGCTGTGGCGACAACACCTGTTGTGAGTTCTCCCATAGCAACAACGAATGAACAAGAGGAACCTGTTCATCAGGAACCCATAGAACCAGATGTTGCTATTGAGGAAGAACAACAACAGCCCATAGTGGACCAAGTGCCAGAGGCCCCTAGAAGGTCTCAAAGAACTAGAAGGTCAGCTATTCCAGATGATTATGAAATTTATGAAACTGAAGAATTTCATATGGAAGGTGACCCTATAACTTTTGAAGAAGCCATGAGAAGCGAACACTCATCGAAGTGGCTTCAGGCCATGGAAGATGAGATGAAATCTATGAATACCAACAAGGTTTGGGTTCTAGAAAATATTCCTAAAGGAGCTAAGAAAGTAGGATCCAAATGGGTCTACAAGACGAAATATGACTCCTAAGGGAATATTGAAAGACACAAAGCGCGACTTGTGGCTAAGGGTTTTACCCAAAGAGAAGGGATTGATTACAATGAAACCTTTTCCCCGGTTTCTTGTAAAGATTCTTTCAGAATCATTATGGCACTTGTGGCTCACTATGATCTAGAATTACATCAGATGGATGTAAAGACCACATTCCTAAATGGGGATTTGGATGAAAATGTCTATATGGCACAACCGAAAGGTTTTGTCGTAAAAGGAAAAGAAAATATGGGATGTCGTCTGAAAAGATCTATTTATGGTTTGAAACAAGCTTCGAGACAGTGGTACTTGAAGTTTGATAAAACTATAAAGGGTTTTGGGTTTAAAGAAAATGTCAAGGACAATTGTATTTATGTGAAATTTAAGAATAAGAAATACATATTCCTGATCCTATATGTAGATGATATCTTACTTGCTAGTAGTGATGTCAATCTACTATTAGAGACGAAGAAATTCTTGTCCTCGAACTTTGACATGAAAGATCTCGGTGAAGCTTCATTTGTCTTGGGAATTGAGATTCATCGAGATAGAAGAAAAGGGGTATTGGGATTATCGCAAAAGGCATACATAGAAAAAGTTTTGAAGAGATTTAGTATGCATGTGTGTAGTCCATCTCCCGCTCCGATTGTCAAGGGCGATAAATATGGGGAACATCAGTGTCCCAAGAACAAATATGAAATTGATCAAATGAAAGCGGTACCGTATGTTTTGGCAATTGGAAGTTTACAATATGCTCAAACGTGTACACGCCCTGACATAGCTTTTGTTACCGGGTTACTTGGCAGATATCAAAGAATCTAGGAATTGAACATTGGAAATTAGTGAAGAAAGTCTTGCGTTATTTGCAAGGTACGAAAGGTCTCATGTTGACATATAAAAAATCTGATTCCCTGCACATAGAGGGGTATTCAGATTCTGACTATGCTGGAGATGAAAGAAAATCCACATCAGGATATATCTTTACTCTTGCTAAAGGAGTGATATCGTGGAAAAGTTCGAAACAGACAGTGACTACATCCTCGACAATGTACGCCGAGTTTGTAGCTTGTTATGAGGCCTCGGGGCAGGTAAATTGGTTGAAGAAATTTGTACCCGGATTGAGAATAATTGAAAGTATAGAAAGACCGATACGGTTGTATTGTGATAACAACCCAGCGGTAGAATATGCTCACAACAATAGGTCAAGTGGTGCTGCCAAACACATTGACATAAAGTACTATGTTGTGAAAGACAAACTTCGGGATCATATCATAAATCTTGAGCATATACGAACAGAAAAGATGCTAGCGGATCCGCTCACAAAAGGCCTTCCACCCAGTGTGTTCAGAGGACACATAGCCGGCATGAGTTTAAGGGAGAGCCTATGATTCCCGAAGAATAAGAAGGGCCCAGAATGATGAAAAGTTTATTTCCAAAATAGAAAGGTGTGTAGTAGCTGTTAATCTAGCGACATGAATTGTTGTGACGATGAAGCATGCTCTATATACTGATCTGTGATGGAATTGAAAAGAATTGGAATATTGAACTCGAAATAGAATTGAAGAAGAATTGTATGAGATCTAGGGGGAGAATGTTGGAATTAGATCCCATCCCGTTAGGCCCAACGGACTAATGAGCCCTAGGTTACGCCCTGATCGGGGGTGCCCAACCATGTGGTTGGTGGGCCCCCGTCGCACAGTGCTATATAAGGAAAGGTGGGGGCCGGGGCGCCAGGCACGCTAACCAAGGTTTACCTGTGCGCCGCCACACCCCACCGACATCCCAAACCCTAGAACGATCTAGAGGGAGCACTGCCAGCGGCGGGAAGCTCCACCGACGCGCCGGCGAGCACCGGATGACGACCGACACGACCACCGACGCTACCACGACGCCCATGGCCGACGGTGGCTCGAACCCTAACACCGCCGCCACCACTGCGACTCCTCCGGTTGACTCATCCGGTCTGTATCTCCCTCTCCTCTCTCTCTACTTCTCTCTGCATCACATGAACCGCATCTATCTATCTACCCGAACCACTTCTATACTACTAGATCCGCTCCTAGACGATCCTACGAAACTATCATCATTGTCTTGTACGAGGAGAGAACAGGCGGAGCTCCTCGCCGCGATGTCGCCGGTGCCTTGGTGAGGTGATCGCGCCACCTCTGCTCCCGCTGCCTGGCGCGGGCAGAGGCCCAAGGCCGCAGTGCGATAGTTTCTTCGGCCGCTGCCTGGCAATGGAGCATGGTTCGTTAGCGCCATCAGTTCGGGAGAACCTGCGAAGAATTACGACAAAGGACTCAAGCTGCGTTGATCCATACTTCGGAAAGCGAAGGATGCTCGGATCGTCTACGTCATGTGAAGGATCCGGGAAATTCTGGGACTCCGAATCCGAGTCGGAGTGTGAAGACCTTGGGGATGCTGAAGCCTTGCTGTCTTGTGAAGTCCAGCCTGTTCACCGGCGATCGGCGGCGGCACAACCAGCAGACCCACGTCGCGAGGAACCCAACCGATTTCAGACTTCCTTGGGAGTGATTGCACCCAGGGAGAAGACAGGTTCTTCCCAAGGGAGGGGATTACCACCTTGGAAACGTCTCTGGAAGGGGCCTCTGCCGCCACTGCGAATCACGCCGGCGACGACGATCGGCGAGTTCATCCTACCGGCGATTCAAGTCTCGAGGAAAAATCATGATCCGTTGTTCGCGGGGTTTCAATTTTCGAATCACCGGCCGATTGAAGTCAAACCTGGACCGAGCCGGATGCGTCGCCAGGTCCATGCTGTCATTGGGGGACCGAACCAATCACGCCAGGTCCATACTGTCATTGGGGGATAGGACCAATTACCCGAGACCAAGAGTACTTCGGGAATAGGAAGACCTAGCCGACGTCTTTTCAGCCCGACGCTCGTACACGCCGCCGCCTGCACGAAGCCCTTCCACATCGACGCCGGCGCGCTGAGTCCCGCCGCTGCCTGCACGTCGCTCTTCCGCGCCGCCGCCGGCGCACCGAGGCCCGCCGACCGCTCTTGTTCGCCGCAGTCGTACCGAGACGCGCTGATGGCAGGTAGCAGGATCTTCCGAGGACGCACCGCCCACGGCCGGGGGGGCCCTGATGGCCACTGCGGTCGGAGGGGGGCACCTGATGGCCATCACGGTCGTGGTAGAGGCCATCCCGGGGGTCGTGACGAGGGCCGCACTCGTGGCCGTGGCAGTGGTGCTCGTGGCGGAACGTTGGGAGCTACTAGGCGTGGGGTTGCTGCACCTGAAGGCAGCGCTGCACGTGGTCGTGGCCGCGGTGCACCGCGACCTGAGACAGGAGGAGCTGTGCATCAGAGCCATGACGGCACTGCTGCTCGTGCCTCCGGAACTGGTGAAGGGGCTGAACAGCACACCCAGGACAGAGGACGTGGCCGGATCAGCGAGGAGGAGATCTCTACTATTGTACTGGCTGAAAAGGAAAAGAAAAGATCCTTCTGTCAAGCTGGAGTGTACCATCTGCACTGAGGAACACTATACGAACCAGTGCCCCTGCTGCATGGCCTGAAGTCAACGGTAGCATATTGCGGTGCTGCAGTGGACGGGTTGGGTTTCTTCCAAATCCAAGCTGCAAGGAACATTCAGATTGTTAGTCCTACTCAGTCCGCGATTGCAGCCCTCATCACAGTGGAGGTGGGTGTGGTATCTGCTCAGTTAGTGCTAGCTGAGTTGGCTAGAATTATCCCGGTTCGTTGGGATTGGGAAGTGCAAGAGCACGGGGCTAATTCTTTTGTTGTCTCGTTCCCGAGCAAGGAAGAGCTGGATCATATGATTGCAATTTGTTTGATCACTACGAAGAACAAAGAGGGCACTATTATTTTCGAAGAATTTGTTGATGATGTCAAACCTATCAAGGTGTTAGACCGAGTTTGGGTGACGGTTATTGACGTGCCACAGGTGCTTCGTTCTTTTCTTCAGCTATGGGTAGTTGGGTCCATGATTGGGGCCACTCAGAAGGTTGATATGGTTCATCTTCGGGCAACTGGTCAGGTGCGTATCCTGGTGGCAGTGTTAGATGCTAAACAAATTCCAAATCAGGCAGATGTTTGTGTTGGTAGCAGCATCTATCGCCTTCTCTTCAAACCAGATGAAGCTCTACCACATATTGCCTTTGATCCAAATGAAGATGATTTGCTGGGTGATGAGGATAAAGAAAAGGAACTTGATGGGGACCGTGAGATGGAGGATGCAGACCCCAATCTCCCAAATCCTCAAAATAATAATAACACTGCTGGTGGGTCTCAGGCACCTACTCAAAACATGCCCCATCAGAAGCTAGCATCTTTGGCAGAAGCGGGTCTGAACAAGGCTATTGAATGACTCCTTAATGAGATCAGTGTTAAAGTCAAGCTGCAACCAGATGACGTGGCGCCCGAGGGAATTTATACTCCTCTGATGGAAGAAGAATTGACTTCATATAATACTCTTCTGGTTTCTCCTAACAAAATTCACCCCTTGTCTATTTTTGGCTCACCAGCGTCGGAGGACACCGCGTACGTTGACGATCCTCTACAGGGCTACGCGGAGGAAGACAACACGGGCTGCCAGTCTGCGATGGGGGACTCTACTTCACCAATGGCCCCCCATGGGCGGGACTGTCCTCGACCGGGACAGGGAGATGTTGCTTCTCCCCTATCTCCGGTTGCTCCACCATCTGGTGATCCTGCACCAGAGGCTGGGGAGCTCGTACTGCAGGGAGCGGGCTCCGGCGGGGGGGGGGGGGGGGACCTCCGATCAACCCCCCCGTCGGTCTTCACCAAACGATGTCAGCAGAGGACGGTCAGGGGGGCTCTACATCTACACTTGCCCCCCGACTGACCGGTCTGCTCCAGTGCCGGGACAGGGAGACTTTGTTTCTGCCTTGTCCCCGGACTCGCTACCGTCTGCCGTCGGGCCGCACCAGGTTGAACCGTCAGCGGAGGACACCCAGGGGGGCTCTTCATCACCAATTCCCCTCGGCAGAGACACCCGAGGCCCCTGTTGACTTAGTGCCGCATGAGGCACCTACGGGCTTTGGGGCGATTGTGACCGCTGGCGTCGGAGCTCCCACCATCCCGGAGGCAACCATGGTTGGGTGCGACATGGCGAATGTTCCAAAAGCTACTGGTGAGGTGGCCACCAAGGTACTACGCCGTAGCACTAGAACCGCAGTGTGTGCGGATGAGCATACACTTCGCAAAGCCGAACGTCTTACGGCGAAAAAGAACCTTGAGCTACCAGGTAATTCTTTTTTAAGCATTCCAGACAATGTAATTATTTCAAACCTTGGTAGGGTAGGCATCAACCTAGATTCCTCAAGTGTAGTTGCCATTAAAAACCTAGAGTTTGATAGATTGGTTCTTTGTGCTAAGCAAAAAAAGGGTAGCTTAATTTCTAATACTGCTATCTAAAGAATCATGGCCCTAGTTGGTTTCGGTGATTGACGACATTTAGCGATTATTATGGCTAACGTGTGTTTTGCAGAGGCTATGTGTAGCTTAGCCATAGTGATCAACATGAATGGGCATAAATGGTCATCACTTAGCCCTCAAGATGGATATCGTTTCGGATTTCAATGAGACATGATGAAGACCCTAGAATGTTAGGCTAAGTGCCATAAGGTGATGGAGGGCACTTAGAAATAGATAGGGCTTCTATTTTATCTTTGACCGTACTATTAAGAGGGGTTGAGACTAGTAGCTTGACTTAGGAAAGCTTCATGACTTAGGTGTGGTGCACACTTGACTTCCTTAGCTCTAAGCAAGCCTATGGTGACCGTAAGATAGCCTAGAACAACTTCCATATTCATCGCGACGAAAAACGAAGTTGAGAGGCCTGTTTTCTGGGCGACGGATACTCCTGACGGAGGCGTCGGACGCTGTCCGTCGTGTCGGACAAAGGCGTCGGACGCTGGGTGATTGAGTCCACAACGTCCGTCGGCCTACCAGTGGCCATGTTTTTCTGGCTAAGTTTTTCAGGGTCCGACGGACGCTGTCCGTCGGCCAGGCATCGGACGCTGGGAGAGCGTCCGTCGGCCTTCCAGGGAGGGTGTTTTTCAGCTTGAGCCAGAGTATAACGTCGGATGCTGGGAAGAGCGTCCGTCGCCCCTCCGACGGAGCGTCCGTCACCAACTTAAGTTGCCAGCCCGAGCTAGTTTTCTGAGGGGCTATTTATAGCTCCCTACACTTCTCTCCCACCTTGCCTTTGCGCATTTGAGTTGCTGAGTTTGTTGAGAAGGTTGGGAAGAGAGCAAGAGCCCTAGAGAGAGAGTGATTTGAGAATCCATCCATCCTCTCTCTAGTTCATCCAAGAGTTCAAGTGTGCATCCTCTAGTTGTGAAGCTTGAGTGAGTCAAGCGAAGATCGAGGCTTGTTACTCTTGGTGATTGACATCACCTAGACGGTCTGGTGGTGCTTGGAGGAAGGTGATCGCCGGAGGATTGTCGGCGGCCCTTCTCCATTGACGTTGTGATCGGTTGTGGGCGATTCACCGAGCCAGAGTGGCGAAGAATCAGCCCATAGAGAGCACTCATCCCTTGCGCGGGATTGAGGGGGAGCTATACCTTGCGAGGTGCTCCAACGGGGACTAGGGGGGAGTGTCGACTCCTCGATAACTCGGCAAAACATCGCCGTGTCAAGCATCTCTTTCTCTAGCTCTTTCTTACCGCATTACTTTCTGCACTTGTCTTTCAATTCATACTAGAATTATGTAGGAAGTTTTCGCTTTCTATTAACTTGCTACCGCTTTCTAGCTGGACACATAAGCAGTAGGCACTAGGGGGTTAATTGGCTCTTTATAGGTTTAATTCTTGTCTAGAAATTAAAAAGAGCCCAATTAACCCCCCTTCTTGGGCATCTTGATCCTTTCAATTGGTATAGGAGCAAGGTTTGCTCTAAATTAGGCTTCACCGACTAGAGCAAGATGTCCCACGGGGATGGACCACCTCCCATGTTCGATGGATACGAGTTTCCTTATTGGAAAGTTCGTATGGAGGCCTATCTAGAGGCCGTTGACGTGGGCGTGCTCAATGCCGCCACAAAGGGAGGCACTCTCTTCGCGGAGGATCTCAACTTTGATAAGCACAATGCCAAGGCGAAGAACATTCTTTTTCGTGGCATTTGCAAGGATGTCTTCAACCGAGTGCGTAATGCCAAAGACGCATTTGAGTTGTGGACCACTATTTGTGCTCTTCACGAAGGCACAAAGTGTGAGCATGAGGAACGCTATCACTTGGTCATGGCTAAGCTCAATTCTTTTTCTATGCATGGAAATGAAAATGCAAATGAAATGTACTCACATCTTAACATTCTTGTAGAAGAATTTAATGGGCTTGGTCTCAACCAAATGGCACTAACCGATGTGGTGCACAAGATTCTTTGTGTCTTGACCATTGAGAAGTATGGCCACATCGTCATGGTTCTTCACCAAGGAGACCTCTCCGCCGCTACACCAACACAAATCTTGGACAAGATCAATGCCCATGAGATGTATATGAAGATTGGTGAAGTTGTCTCTTCTTCCTCCTCCAAGAAGAAAGAAAAAGAGAAGGAGGAGAAGAAGGACTTGACTCTCAAGGCATCCTCTTTGGAGAAGTGCAATATACAATATGTGTATGAGAGTGCAAGTGATGGAGAGGATGATAATGACTTAGCTCTCATGGTGAAGAAGACAACAAAGATGTTGAAGAGGCTAAACAAGAATGGAGTCAAGTTTGACTCAAAGAAGAAGAAATTCTTCACAAGCTCTTCAAGAAAGCCTCTCTCCAAGATGGATTGCTACAATTGTGGCAAACTTGTACACTTGGCTCATGCTTGCCCCGAAGAGAAGAAAGACAAGTACAAGAACAAGAAATTCAACAACAAGTTCAAGTGAAACAAGGGAAACAAAGATGAGTCAAGTGATGAGGAGAAGAAGGATGATAAGCCATTCAAGAAGAAGAAGAACTTCAACTTCCACAAGAAGAAGAAGGTATAAAAAGAGGATAATGATGATGAGGCTAGCTCTAGTGATGATAGTGATGATGAGTTTGAGGCACCTTCCTATGATGAGCTAATTGTGATTTGCAACAAATACACTACGCTCATTAGGAAGTATAAATCTAAAAGTGAATCACTAGAGAAAGCCAACGATAACTTACATGCTAAACTTGATGACTTGTCTAGTGCTAATGATGATTTGAAGCTTGAGAACAAATCTCTCTCATCTAGTACTAGGGAGCTCAAAACCTCACTCAAGCAAGCTAATGAGAAACATGATAAGCTTGAGAGGTCAACACAAGAGCTCCATACAAGATACAACTTGCTAAAAGATGACTACAACCAAGTTATAAATGAACATGGAACACTTGTGATAGCTAACGAATTGCTTACAAATGATCTTGCTACACATGTTGCTATTAACCCGGTTGTTAAGTGTCATATAGCTACTTCTTGTGAGGACTTGCTTGATGAAGATGCTAGTGAGCAAAATGCTAAGTGCAAGGGCAAGAAGGTAGTTGAGGCTGAAAAGTATGATGACTATGTGAAGATGAGGCAAGAGAACTCCAAGCTCAAGGAAGAGCTAATCAACCTCAAGTCAAACAAGCCATTCACCATCAAGTCGGCCAAGCAAGATGACAAAGATGCAATCACGTTGATCAACTCGCTCAAAGAAGAGAATGCAAAGCTCAAGGTTGAGAAGATCAAGCTTGCAAGTGGAATGGATAAGTTCACCAAGGGCCACAACCTCCAAAGTGAGTTCTTGATGAACACTATCATGAAGACTGACAAGTCCGACATTGGGTTCAAGGAGAACCAAATCATGAAGGCGAAGGTCAAGATAGAAGCTAAGAACTACTACAAGAACAAGGCCATGAGGAACAACTATGACACACCAAAGCCCAAGCCCAAAAAGTGCTTTGGATGTGGTCAAGAGGGTCACTTTGAATTCCAATGCAAGACTCCACCTCCCAAGACCTTTCCCAAGCACACAAGGCCTTTTGCTCATGATGCACACTTCATCATCAACAAGGACTCCAAGGGTAGACCCCTAGTTGTGTTTCTCGGTCCTAAGATGAAGAACAAGCCCAAAGTGCTATGGGTTGCTAAGGAGTTGGTGGACAAGGCTATGGGACCTCGCCAAGTGTGGGTTCCCAAACAACAAGCTTAACTTCAAGTTGCTTGTGTGTAGGTGAACTACAAGACCGGTGGAAGTCATTGGGTAATTGATAGTGGATGCACTCAACATATGACCGGTGACTCCCGGATGTTCACCACACTTGAGAAAGATTGTGAAGGGCAAGACAAGATTACCTTTGGGGACAACTAAAAAGGCAAAGTGCAAGGCCTAGGCAAAGTGGCAATCTCCAATGATGAATCAATATCAAATGTCTTTCTAGTGCAATCTTTGAGCTTCAACTTGCTTTCGGTTGGTCAACTTTGTGATCTCGGGTTCCAATGTCTCTTCACCCCAAATGAGGTAGTTGTGACCAAGATTGAAGATTCATCTTTGATATTCAAAGGGTTTAGGCACAACAATCTCTATTTAGTGGACTTCACCTCAAATGAAGCTAGTTTGTAAACATGTCTATTCTCCAAGAGTTCTTTGGGTTGCCTATGGCATAGAAGATTAGCTCATGTGGGCATGTCAACCTTGAAGAAGCTTGTCAAGAAGGAGATGGTTAGAGGAATCAAGGATGTGGTGTTTGAGAAGGACAAACTTTGTAGTGCATGTCAAGCGGGAAAGGAAGTAGCAAACACTCATCCAACCAAAGCTTTCATGTCAACCTCAAGAGTCCTAGAGCTACTTCACATGGATCTATTTGGACCTACCACCTATGCTAGCCTTGATGGAAATCTCTTTTGCTTGGTGGTAGTTGACGACTACTCTAGGTACACTTGGGTGTTCTTTCTTCAAGACAAGGGAGAGACTCAATCAATATTCAAGAAGTTTGCAACTAGAGCCCAAAATGAGTTTGATGTGAAGATCAAGAAGATAAGAAGTGACAATGGGACCGAGTTTGTAAACACCAAGATTGAAGACTATTGTGATGAAGTTGGGATCAAGCAGAGGTGTCCGCCACCTATACCCCTCAATAAAATGGTGTAGTAGAGAGGAAGAACCGGACACTTATTACCCTTGCAAGATCAATGCTTGATGAATACAACACCCCTGAGAAGTTTTGGGCCGAAGCAATCGACACCGCATGCTATGCGGCCAACCGGCTATTTGTCCAAAGGCTTCTCAAGAAGACTCCCTATGAGCTTGTGAATGGGAAGAAACCGGATATATCCTTTTTCTGAGTGTTTGGATGGAAAGTGTATATCTACAAGAAGCGCCAACACTTGGGCAAGTTCCAAAGGAGATGTGACATTGGTTTCTTACTTGGTTATTCCCTTAAATCCAAGGCATATCGAGTATTTAACAAAGCCTCCGGCCTAGTTGAAGAAACATATGACTTGGAGTTTGATGAAACTAATGGCTCTCAAGAAGAGCATGAAAATCTTGATGATGTAGGTGATGAACCCTTGAGGGAGGCTATGAAGAATATGCCTGTTGGTGCAATCAACCCACTAGAGGTGGAAGAAGTTGAAGATGATGCAAATCAAGTACCCTCTCCACCTCACACGCCTCAAGTTGATGAAGAACAAGTGAGGGAAGCACAAGAAGATACCCTCATCCCTCAAGATCAAGCCGAGGCTCAAGCTAGTGATGTTGATGCACCACAACCTCCTCCCCAAGTGATTGATAGAAGATCTACACCAATGCTTCAAGCTCATCCACAAGACCTCATCATAGGGAGTCCATCAAGGGGGGTAACAACTCGATCTAAACTTGCTTCTTATGTTGAACATCACTCCTTTGTTTCCTTTGTTGAGCGTTCTAGTGTGGAGGATGCACTTGCGGATCCGGATTGGGTGAATGCCATGCATGAAGAGTTGAACAACTTCACCCAGAACGAAGTGTGGACACTAGTAGAAAAGCCCAAAGGAGCAAGAATCATTGGCACCAAGTGGGTGTTTAGGAACAAGCAAGATGATCAAGGCGTGGTTGTGAGAAACAAGGCAAGATTGGTGGCAAAGGGGTTCTCCCAAGTTGAAGGCTTGGATTTTGGGGAGACCTTTGCACCGGTTGCAAGACTAGAAGCCATTCGTATCCTTTTGGCATATGCCTCACATCATAAAATGAAACTTTTTCAAATGGATGTGAAGAGTGCCTTTCTAAATGGTTTCATCAATGAACTTGTTTTTGTCTCACAACCTCCCGGGTTTGAAGACCCAAATTGTCCTAATCATGTGTATATGTTGTCCAAGGCACTCTATGGATTGAAGCAAGCTCCAAGAGCTTGGTATGAGATGCTAAGGGACTTCCTACTCAAGAAGGGCTTCAAGATCGGGAAAGTAGATACCACACTCTTCACCAAGGTGCTAGATGGAGAGATCTTTGTTTGCCAAGTGTATGTCGATGACATTATATTTGGGTCAACAAACCAAGATCATAGAAAGGAATTTGGTGCATTGATGTCCAAGGAGTTCGAGATGTCGATGATTGGCGAGCTAACTTTCTTCCTTGGCTTCCAAGTGAAGCAATTGAGGGAGGGCACCTTCATATCTCAAGAGAAGTACACTAATGATGTGCTCAAGAAATTCAAGATGGAGGATTGCAAGCCAATCAAGACCCCAATGCCTACTAATGGGCATCTCGATCTCGATGAGGGAGGTAAACTAATTGACCAAACTCTCTATCGGTCTATGATCGGTAGTTTACTTTACCTCACCGCATCTAGGCCGGATATCATGTTTAGTGTGTGTATGTGTGCTAGGTTTCAAGCAAGCCCTAAGGAGTCACATCTTAGTGCGGTTAAAAGAATCCTTAGGTACATAAGGCACACCCCTAGCATTGGCCTTTGGTATCCCAAAGGAGCTCCCTTCCTACTTTGTGGCTATTTCGATTCGGATTATGCTGGGTGTAAGGTTGATAGGAAGAGTACCTCCGGCGGGTGCCACATGCTAGGAAGATCACTTGTTTCTTGGTCCTCAAAGAAGCAAAACAGTGTGGCATTGTCAACCGCCGAGGTGGAATACATTGCCATGGGAGCAAGTTGTGCACAAATCTTATACATGACTCAAACTCTCCTTGATTACGGCGTGGTTTTAAATGAAGTTCCACTCTTGTGTGATAATGAAAGCGCCATAAAGCTTGCAAACAACCCGGTTCAATACTCTCGCACCAAGCACATAGATATTCGTCATCACTTTCTTAGAGATCATGTGGCTAGGAAAGACATAACACTAGTTGGAGTTAAGAGCGAAGATCAATTGGCGGATATCTTCACAAAACCACTTGATGAAACAACCTTTTGTAGGTTGAGAAGCGAGTTGAATGTGCTTGATCACTCTAACTTCACTAAAAGATGATCTTGTGTGAACCAATATTGCATCATGTATAATATAATCATGTTAATTTAGTAATGCACATAGGCTTGGCTAACGTGGTTGAGATAACCGCCCTCAAAGCGTGTGACAAAGCTTAACCGCGGTTTAAACTTGCAAGCAACCTAGATTCAAATTCCGTATTGCATAGCATATGCATGTGTGTTGCTTTGTCATTTCTTTTCTGTTAAGTTTGAGCATCCTCTGTGTTCGTCCGCTTAGGGGGTGCATTCCAAGCTCAAGACACTTATATACCCTCTTGTGGCCATATGATGACTCCTTGGTGCTTCCATTCGAATATTTTGAGCTAAAACTAAAATCTAAGCCTATGGCAAACTATTTGAAAATGAGAGTTTGAGAGATGGTTCTCATATCAAGTCCAATCAGGTGTTATTTGGATCTTATTGGGATTGGAACTTGGTTGGGAGAAAGACGCAAAAACAAAATTTGAAAAATTCTATTTAAAAGGCATCGGACGCTGCCGACGGACGCTCGACGTCAAATGCCTCAGCGTCCGTCCCGATCGTCTGGAGACTGAATGTTGCCCGCTTACAGGCCAGCGTCCGTCGCGGAGCGTCCGACGCGGTCAATGCGTTTGGGCGTTTCAAACCTGTTCTGGAAGCCCGACGGACGATGCCGCCGGACACTGTCCAAGCGCCCGTCGCAGTCCAACGGAGCGTCCGTCGTTCCGCGTCGGAGCGTCCGTCGCGAACTTAAGGCGCAATTTTTTTTAAAACCCTGTCTCTTCCTTTCTCCCTCTCGGTCGCTTGAGTCGGTCCGTACGCCGTCGCACGCCGCTCTCTCCGGGCGCTAACCGCCGCACCGGCGCCGCATCTGCTCGCGCCGCCACTCTCTGCGCCGGCGTGCCCTCCCAGCGCCGCCGCGCCAAAGCTCGCGTCCAGCGCCGTCGTCCGCTTTCCAAACCCTAAATGCCGGCTTCCCCTGTGCCACTACCGCCGTTGCCGCTCCACCGCCGGCGTGACCACTCCCTGCACCGCCGCAGCATCTGCTCGCCGCCACTCCTTGCACCACCGCCACCCAGCACCGCCACGCCAGAGCTCGCGCCCAACACTGCCCGCCGGGGAACTCCTCTGCTCTGTCCCTCCTTCTCCCGGTGTTTCCGAGGATTCCCCTAGGTACCCCCTTGGATCTCTAAGGTTGCGGATTGTGCTTTGAGATTGACTGAGAAATCTCTCCTTCTTCCTTGTGTCACTTGGTCAGAGGTATGATGGCAGTTGGCATTTCGATCTTTTCTTATCTAATTCATGCTTCTCGCTAGACATTCTTCTCTCTAGATATTTGCTTATGGTTATATACTCTCTCTATCTACCGCTCAGGTGTCAGTTGGGCAGTGACAGTGAACTCGGGGCAAAGCCCGCGAGTAAGGAACGAGGCAAAGCCTCGAGAGTGTCAGTCCAGGGCCGTCGAGCCACTCTTGTCTGCATTGCGGATTTGACCAAATCGTCAGAGGTTTGATTGCAGTGATTAGATCATGGCTAGTACAAAGAACGCTGGACCCGTTCCCGGTAGTGGTGGTGACCCTCCACCTCCATCGCGTCCACCCACTGATCGGGGAAGGGGTAAGCAGAAGGTTGTGTCACGGAAGCGCAAGAGGCCACTTATGGATCCAGACTCCGTAGCAGCACTTGTAGTGGCAGAGGCCGCAGAGATCGCGGAGCGAGGTGGACGTCGCACCGGTTTGAGGCTCTCGCCTCGCCGTGGAGCGCGTCGTGAGTCCCCTACGCGTCCAGAGACAGAGCCCGCCAAGGCTACTGAGACAGAGGAGGCACAACCAGTCCCAGAGACCGAGCAGACAGAGGCCATGGGCCCGTCTTCGATTGGTGAGCTGATGAGCCGCAGAGTTACACGATCCAGAGGCTGTGGTGCACCACCTAGTCCTCCAGGACCTCAGCTACCAGATCCAGTGAGGCATCAGGTCAGGGTTCTCACAGCGAAGCAGGTTTAGCTACTCCGCTTCGTGGACTTTTAGTCCTGGTTCCCAGCTTAGAGAGACCCCCGTGCTGGACGTCACTTCTACACCATGATTCACGAGGACTTCTACAGAGCGTACATCGACACTAACGCTCCTCTTAGGGCTCACAGAGTATGCCCACCTGCTCACATAGAGGGGGTCGGTGGTCTAGAGATTCTTCAGCACTTACAGTACCTTCAGGGATTGTCAGATATGATGGGACGATTAGGAGCTTATCAGAAGGATTGGGTCTATCAGTTCTACGCCTCACTATGGATCTCCCCTGATCACGAGTTCTTTCACTTTGGCTTTCAGGGCTGCGACTTCAGGGTTTCAGCAGCTCGGTTCAGAGAGCTCTTTCACTACGAGGATTAACAGCTTATGCTACGGGGATCAGGAGGCTCCTCGTCGACCTCACGATGGGATAGTGCCATCTACAGACTTCGTGAGGCCATGTTTTCAGCTGCCATTCTCAGAGGGTTCGAGCCGTACATCGAGAGACCTCACTCCACTTGCTCGGATTCTCCACGAGGTACTCAGACGTACCATTCTTCCTCGGATTGGAGCTCGGGACACCATTACCCGACTACAACTATGGCTTCTTGCTCATATCATCCGGAAGGAGAAGTTTGACCTTTGGGATCTGATTGTCAGCGAGCTTGAGGATATCATAGCCGTAGGATTCCGAGGTCACTGGCAGCTACAGTTTGCTCACTGGATTTCATACCTTATAGTTGCCAAGACCCGATCAGGAGCTCTACGAGTCACTCTTACCAGATCAGCGACTGAGTTTCCAGTTTACTCGATGAGTCAGTTAGTCATGCATGAAAACCTGCCTCGCCCCAGCAGAGCATACAGACCAGGCACCAGACAAGCAGGTGTGCCACCTCAGTCGGCAGAGGACACTGCCGCTATAGTTGAGCAGATCACCCAGGCAGAGCTTGCAGATCTTGATGCTCAGATTGACACCGCTGCAGAGACTGTCTATAGAGAGGACCAAGATTCTGACAGTTCAGATGAGGACTACCAGCCAGTACGTGAGTACGCACCAATGTCCCATGACCATGAGGCAGGAGGGTCAGGTACAGCTGCAGCTCTAGCTCCAGGTTCCAGCACCTCAGAGGCTACATTACTTACTATCCTTTCGAGGATGCAGGAGGAGCAGTCACGCCAGGCAGAGGAGCAGAGGCGACAGGCTGCCGACATTCGGAGGCTTACAGAGCAGCAGTTGGCCGCTCAGGCCCAGACTCATGCCAGACAGGACGAGTTTCAGCGCCAGTTCTTGGCCTATCAGCTGCAGCAGGCAGAGATTCAGAAGACTCAGACTTTTTTACTTGAGCGTCTTCTAGCCTCCAGCTTCGGGCAGACCTTCACTCCTCAGATTCAGTTGCCCAGGATCTCGCAACAGCAACAGTTCACCTCGCCGGCACAGTAGACTCCAGTTGTTGTGGTACCGACTCCAGCGTTACCGTCCGGAGGACAGCAGAGTCAGGCACCAGTTACTCCTCCCTTCAAGGCACCAGCTTCTCTAGAGTGCCAGTCTCCGAGGACCCAGGTGTCCTCTTGGTTAGTTTCACCCGGCGAGCTTCAGACAGGATTTACTCCTATCCGGGGAACTACCATAGCAGAGGCCTCGCGTGACCTCTCAGCCTCCTACTTGGAGATCACAGGAGATGATTCTCCAGGAGCAGCTCAGCTAGACTCACCAGCTCCAGAGGTTGAGGTGGATCCTTCGGCGACGGGCACTTACCTTTCTTCAGTTGCCTCGTCGGAGATCGCACCTGAGCAATCCATACAGACAGTTACAACTCCTCCAACTGCAGCTCAGACAGACGCCATTTCTATAGCAGTTGAGACAGCTGTCACAGAGGCCCCAGTTCAGACTCGTGAGCAGGATGAGGGAGTTACAGTTGCGGTATCCACTCCACCTGAGACTCACCCAGTAGAGCTTGTTGCAGCGGTGACTCTTACAGCTCTGGCAGTGACACCTTCCCCCGCGCTTCGAGTCTTTACTCGTCGGGTTCCCAGGCCCGCTACTACAGAGGCAGGACCGTCTGAGGCTCCAACTCAGGTTGTTTTACCTTCAGAGCCTCAGGGGGAGACGGAGGAGTCAGCTCAGCCTACCCAGACCGCTACCCTGACAGACGCAGTTTCAGAGGGTCAAGCAGCTGATGACAGTGATGACAATCTAGACTACTCTCAGTTCGATCTTCACTCCCGCTCCTCGGATAGTTCACTTCCAGATGCTCCGGGAGCTCCGTAGTTTTTGGTGCTTGGCGCCAAAGGGGGAGAGAGGGTAGTCGAGTATTAGAGATAAGGGGAGGGATTTGAATCTTTGTGTGCTTATTTTTCCCCGTACTCTCATTAATCATGTCTACTTTTATGCACTTGTATCTATGTGTAGTGAATATTATGGTTGATGCTTGTGTGAAATATAGTTGGATGTGACAAACTCTAGTTTATCATTAATATATCTTGTGAGTTGTCTTATGTTTCATGATATATCTCTATGTTCAAATGGTAATTGAGCTTCCGCGCTATACTCCGATACATGTTTTGAGAATATCATGAGGTACTCCTGTTTACATTCATATCTATGAGTACCATGGTTTGTGACTTGGCTTGGGTGAGCAAGTATGATTCTTTACAAATTCTCTAACCCTAGCTCAACCATTCCAAGTCACCAAAATCCTAATCTTTCACTCCTATATCCATACTCGAGGAGTTATTGTCATCAATCACCAAAAAGGGGGAGATTGAAGAATCATGGTCATAGTTGGTTTCGGTGATTAACGACAATTAGCGATTATTATGGCTAACGTGTGTTTTGCAGAGGATATGTGTAGCTTAGCCATAGTGATCAACATGAATGGGCATAAATGGTTATCACTTAGCCCTCAAGATGGATATCGTTTCAGATTTCAAAGAGACATGATCAAGACCCTAGAATGTTAGGCTAAGTGCCATAAGGTGATGAAGGGCACTTAGAAATAGATAGGGCTTCTATTTTATTTTTGACCGTACTATTATGAGGGGTTGAGACTAGTAGCTTGACTTAGGAAAGCTTCATGACTTAGGTGTGGTGCACACTTGACTTCCTTAGCTCTAAGTAGGCCTATGGTGACAGTAAGATAGCCTAGAACAACTTCCATATTCATCACGACGAAAAGTGAAGTTGAGAGGCCTGTTTTTTGGGCGACGGACGCTGTCCGTCGCGTCAGACAAAGGCGTCGGACGCTGGGTGATTGAGTCCACAGCGTCCGTCGGCCTACCAGTGGCAATGTTTTTCTGGCTAAGTTTTTCAGGGTGCGACGGACGCTGTCCGTCGGCCAGGCGTCGGACGCTGGGAGAGCGTCCGTCGGCCTTCCAATGAGGATGTTTTTCAGCCCGAGCCAGAGTATAGCGTCGGACGCTGGGAAGAGCGTCCGTCGCCCCTCCGACAGAGCGTCCGTCGCCAACTTAATTTACCAGCCCGAGCTAGTTTTCTGAGGGGCTATTTATAGCTCTCCACACTTCTCTCCCACCTTGCCTTTGCTCATTTGAGTTGCTGAGTTTGTTGAGAAGGTTGGGAAGAGAGCAAGAGCCCTAGAGAGAGAGAGTGATTTGAGAATCCATCCATCCTCTCTCTAGTTCATCCAAGAGTTCAAGTGTGCATCCTCTAGTTGTGAAGCTTGAGTGAGTCAAGCAAAGATCGAGGCTTGTTACTCTTGGTGATCGACATCACCTAGACGGTCCGGTGGTTCTTGGAGGAAGGTGATCACCGGAGGATTGTCGGCGGCCCTTCTCCATCGACGTTGTGATCGGTTGTGGGCGATTCACCGAGCCGGAGTGGCGAAGAATCAGCCCGTAGAGAGCACTCATCCCTTGCGCAGGATTGAGGGGGAGCTATACCTTGCGAGGTGCTCCAACGAGGACAAGGGGGGAGTGTCCACTCCTCGATACCTTGGCAAAACATCGCCGTGTCAAGCATCTCTTTCTCTAGATCTTTCTTACCGCATTACTTTCTGCACTTGTCTTTCAATTCATACTAGAATTGTGTAGGAAGTTTTCGCTTTCTATTAACTTGCTACCGCTTTCTAGCTAGGACACACAAGCGGTAGGCACTAGGGGGTTAATTGGCTCTTTATAGGTTTAATTCTTGTCTAGAAATTAAAAAGTGCCCAATTCACCCCCCCGTCTTGGGCATCTTGATCCTTTCGCTATCCTAGGAAGTGATGAGGAGGGGGAAGAACAATTAGAAGCTGTTCTCAGCCACGCCTGTGGAGATCTAAATGAGAATTTGCTCGCTGCGGACAATGATCAAATCTTGGATCTCTCTCCTCTCCGTTGCAAGAAAAAATATAATAATGCTAAAAATACTAGCAAAGGCAAACTGCCTAAAAAGCCAAAGACCCCTTCCAAAGTTATTATAAAATGAAAGGGGTCTTCTGGAATAGCAGAGGTCTGACAGACTTGGCTAAACACAGATTTTTGGCTGAACTAGTTAAGAAGGAGCAAATTAATTTTATTGCTCTCTCTGAAACAGGACGGGATTCATTCCCAGATCATGTCCTCAAAAATCTTTGTGTGGGACAGGATTTTATTTGGCACGCCATGGCACCCCATGGTAGGTCTGGGGGTATCTTGCTTAGTGTGGACTTGAATGTCTTTGACATTGGAGCAATCGATGAGGGAGATTTCTACATAAAATTCACCTAAGAGTCAAATCAAATGACTTCACTTTTGTGCTATATACAGTCTATGGACCAGCACAGCTCCAGAATAAGAAGGATTTCCTAGTAGAGCTCGCCAATACATGTTCTAGAGAGACTCTTCCATATATCATAGGAGGAGATTTCAACATAATGAGACGTCCAGAAGATAAGAGTTCTAGAGTCTTCGATCCTAAATGGCCAAATCTTTTCAATGCAGTCATTGAGTCCCTAGATCTCAAGGATATTTCAATGGCCGGACGCCAGTTTACTTGGGCGGGGCAAGGTGATGACCCCACCTTTGAAAAGTTAGACAGAGTTCTCGTTAGTACTGAATGGGAAATAATGTACCCATTAGCAACAATACAACCCAGGGATAGGAATATCTCGGATCATACTCCCCTAGTTCTTAATACAGGGGATTCAACCCACCAAACCAACCATCCTTTCAAATTCGAGAGGGGATGGTTGATCAGAGCTGGATTCTATGATATGGTTGCAAATATTTGGCAATCTCCTTGCTCTGGATTCACCCCCCTTGAACGTTGGCAGTTTAAGATCCGCAAACTCCGACAATATCTAAGGGGCTGGGCAAAACACACTGTAGGGTCATATCGAAAAGAGAAAAAGACCCTGCTAGCTCTCTTAGATGATCTTGATAAGAGATCAGAAACCACTCCTTTGTCGGATCAAGAGATTAATTTGAAACACTATCTCAAAGAACGTTTAGTTAATCTCCTGAGAGAAGAGGAATTAAAGTGGTATGAGAGAGCCAAGGTTAAGACCCTATTGGAAGGGGATGCTAATACCCGGTTCTTTCATCTGGTTGCTAATGGAAAACACCACAAACAACACATTTATCAACTTGAGGATGAGCAAGGTGTTGTGGTAGGAGATGAACACCTCAAAAGTCATATCACGACTTATTATAAAGATCTATTTGGCCAACCAAAAGATCTTGACATCTCCCTGACGGAAGATCAAAATCTGGATATCCCACAGGTATCGGCGGAGGAAAATGATATCCTCATAAGTCCGTTCACTGAATCAGAAGTGAGGGAAGCAGTCTTCCAGATGGAGCATAACAAAGCTCCGGGCCCGGATGGGTTCCCAACAGAATTTTATCAGGTCTTTTGGGAAGTCATCAAGGGTGATCTTTTACCGTTATTTGAAGAACTGCATAAAGAGGCTCTTGACCTCTATAGCCTGAACTTTGGTATTATTACCTTAATCCCAAAGGTGAATAATGCCACTAAAATTCAGCAATATAGGCCGATTTGTGTCCTTAATGTGAGCTTCAAAATATTCACTAAAGTGGGCAATAATAGGCTAAACTTAGTAGCTAAAACTGTGGTGAGACCAACACAGACGACCTTTATGCCAGGCCGGAACATTATGGAAGGGGTCGTAATCTTACATGAGACCATCCATGAACTTCACACCAAAAAAAGGGATGGTGTCATTTTCAAAATCGACTTTGAAAAGACATGATAAAGTGAAGTGGTCTTTCCCACAACAAACACTAAGTATGAAAGGTTTCTCCCCAAAATGGTGCAGATGGGTTGAAACAATGGTGACCGGAGGAAGTGTGGACATCAAAGTCAATGATGACGTGGGACCCTACTTCGAAACCAAAAGAGGTCTCAGACAGGGAGACCCCATGTCACCCATCTTATTTAACATCATTGCTGATATGTTAGCTCTTCTTATTAATAGAGCAAAAGCCGATGGTCAAATAAGAGGTGTCGTCCCCCACCTTATAGATGATGGGTTATCCATACTGCAATATGCAGATGATACCATTATCTTCATTGATCACGATCCAGAGCAAGCACAGAATCTGAAACTGCTGCTTTGCGCTTTTGAACAACTATCTGGATTGAAGATCAACATTCATAAGAGCGTAGTCTTCTGCTATGGTGCAGCTAAAGAGATGGAAGATTTCTACACTAGCATCTTTGGTTGTAACGCAGGGGAATATCCCTTCAGATATCTAGGGATCCCAATGCACCATAGAAAACTCTTTAATTCAGAATGGAGTAACATAGAAGACCGTTTCAAACAGAAACTATCTTGCTGGAAAGCAAAATACCTGTCATATGGGGGAAGACTAGTTCCGGTGAACTCAGTTTTAAGTAGCCTACCCATGTTTATGATGTCCTTCTTTGAGATTCCCAAGGAAGTACTTAAAAAGTTGGATCATTATAGATCAAGGTTCTTCTGGCAAGGCTCCTCTGATAAACAAAGATATCGACTTGCCAAATGGGACATCATATGCCGCCCTAAGGACCAAGGAGGACTAGGTATCCTTAATTTGCATCTGCAAAATAAATGTCTTCTAGCCAAATGGTTGATTAATCTTTTAAACACAAAAGGCATGTGGCAATTTATGCTAAGGAATAAATACCTAAACTCCAAAAGCCTTACTCAAGTGTCAGCCAAACCCATTGACTCATTTTTGGAGAGGCCTCATGCAAATCAAAGATGAGGTACTAGCTAATGGTTCCTTCGATATCAAGGATGGAACTAATACTAGGTTTTGGGATGATGTATGGGTAGGTGATAAGCCTTTGAAAGTTAAGTATCCATCCCTACATAATATAGTACGGGACCCCCATGCAACGGTGTCAAAAGTGATGACCACCAACCCTCTAAACATATCTTTTAGAAGGGCTATGGTGGATAATAAACTTTTAGAATGGCTTAGCTTAGTAGCACGAATCTCCAATGTTGAATTGGTGGCAGGAACACATCATTTTAGATGGACCTTAACCAAATCTGGGTTATTCTCTGTCCGTTCCGTGTATCAATATTTGATAGATACTCGTCCACCCTTTCGTCATAAGATGATCTGAAAGATAAAAATTCCTCTAAAAATAAAGATCTTTCTTTGGTTCTTACAAAAGGGTGTCGTCTTAACTAAGGACAACCTTGCTAAGAAAAAATAGAAAGGGAGTCAGAAGTGTATCAGCTGTAATAGGAATGAAAACATCCAACATTTGTTCCTAGGCTGCCCCCTTACTAAAATAATTTGGAGGATTATTTTCTTTGCTACTAAGCTAACCCCACCTAGATCAATCAAACACATGTTTGGTAACTGGCTATCTAATCAAAATAAAAGGATTAGAAATTTGATTTGGGTTGGGGTAGCTGCCATGTATTGGGCTATCTGGAGATGCCGCAATGATGTTATTTTTAATCAAATGAAATATAATTCTTTTATGCAGGTAATTTTCAGAGGAGCGTTCTGGTTACGCTCGTGGGCTCAGTTGCAGCATGATGAGGCAGCCAACGACGCGCTCTCAACGATGAGCAAGAAGCTGGAAGTAATTGCCCTAGAGATATCTAATAAAGGATGAAAACAATTATATTGTTTGGTCTAGCGTCCTGATCGATCTATAAGACTATGGCTTTCTCCTTTTTAGCACAAACTGTGTAAGAATTGACTGTGTATATCTCCGGATGTAGAGCTCGGATATTGATTTATCCATTATCTAAAAAAAAGTACTTCTCTTTTACTATAAAATCATATTCCATAGCTTATCTATCTCTCCAAAGAGTTAGCGATGCTGGAATCTCCTTCATTTTATTTTAATTGAATTAGTACTGTTAGTTACTATAATATGATGTGTTGTAAAGTGCAAGTACTTATTTGCTTGTTTATCAACATCGTCGTCGTTGGTTTGTCGCTTTAAGAGACGCTATGTTTACGCATATATTGTGTGTAAGCATGTAATTTTTGTAAACAAAATTGCAAAAGTGAGACAAAAACCACATGCAAGCTAAAGGGGGTTTTCAAGCACACTAGTACATAAATCTTAATGGAGATGGTCGTTTTGCTTAATGGAGGCGGGTAAACACGAACGCCTCCAATGAAAGGCCTTGGTTAATCAGAGAGGCGGTCACCCTGCCCGCGTTAATTGTATTAATGGAGGTAGACGCCATAACCTGCCCGCCTCCGTTAATGGATTAAAAAAATATAAAAAAGCCCAAAGCCCGTCGGCGAGCTCGCCTGCTCCGCGCAGCCCCAGGGCCGCCGCATCCTCGCGCGCCGCCGACGCGAAGCCGTATCCGCCATCTATGCGCCAAGCAACTGCTAGATATGGCGTTCCTGCTCCGAACCGCCGCCGCCGCCGCAGAGGGAGCCGCCGCTGCCAAGGTAGCCGAGGCGGCCGCTGTGAACCGTACGCTGCCGCCGAGGTAGCCGTCGAGCTCGAGGGAGAGGGGCGCCGTGGTGGAGCAGCACGCGCCCGCGAGATGGAGGCCGCACGGCCCATGCCACCGCGAGGGAGGCTGCACCGGCTAGCCGAGATGGGAGGAGGCGCGCCTCAAGGAGAGAGTGGACGGAGGGAGAAAGAGGGAGAGCCGCCACCGTCGATATATCCTAAGAGAAAAGAGAGAGTGATTGGTCAGGTGTGAGACTCCCGAACCCTAAGTGACATTTATATACATGGAGTTCATTAATGGAGGCGGGCATCATAATATGTCCGTCTCCGTTAATCATTAACAGAGGCGGACACCTTAATACGGCCGCCTCCATTAATCATCTATTAACGGAGGCGGGCACCTTAATGCGACCGCCTCCGTTAATCGATTAATGGAGGCAGACACGTTATAATGCCCGCCTCCATTAATCTTTAACGGAGGCGGACGTTTGGGCGTTGGCCAGACGCCTGCCTGTCGGCCAATAATGGAGGTGGGCCAAAAAAGTCCCCGCCTCCAATCAAGAAATCGCACCATCTCCTAAAAGGAATCTTGTACTAGTGACACCTCACCACTAACATCTCACTTCCTCATATAGTCTAACAAATACATGAAAGTTTTATGTGTTTTTAGATTCTCAAATGGCCGTTGAGCAACCATTATAGTTGTCATTTGACCTGCAAAGTTAGGGGCGGGTCTACAATCTTTTTTATAGTTGAGTCAAACTACACATGTTTGAGCCTAATAATCCAACGTGAAACGTTGTTATACATTTCCTTGATTCATCATGAACTTACCTCAAGCTAGACTTTCCTCTAAAATTTCCTTCTACAAATACACAAGTTGAAACATCTTTCCTGTGTGGCTTACCAAGCCTAGTTTAAAAATCCTATGTCCACCATTCTCCACGCATGAATAATTTGTGCCAGAACTCAACTACTCAAGGGAGACTAGGAGAACACATTGTGTAGCAATTGTACCGAAACTCTCAAGCAAAACTGGGATCAGAAGGAAGTGTGAGCCTATAGCTCAACTGGTTGGGTGGGAGGTGTGGATGTACACCCAAGCACTTAGCTAGGTTCAAGTCCCCTCTTGACTTTCGGGTTCCTAATCTCTTGTTAATGGTAATAATTAATAATTGATGAAAAATCACAAAATTCCTCCTAGGTTCCATCTTGTTTTTTTTTTTAAAAAAATAGGATCAGGCATAATAATAAATATTCCAAACTGTGGTAATTATTATCTAGCTATACAAAACTACATACACCAGTTGATCAATGGAGGCATGGGGATCTTTAAAAACCAATAATACTTTCAAGTGTTAGACTATATGAAAATAAGATGCATATTTCGGGTATTTGACAACCCCATAGAAATTAGACTCCAACAGAACAAGGAGTGTGGCTAAGCATATCTGAGGACCTAGTAATTAAGTATAATTACTTTGAAACAATACAAAATCGACATGGTTTGCATGTCATACCTGAAGCATGTTTGGGTGGGATTTCGGACCTCTCTCAGTGTCACAGGGAAAGACCTCTATATAAGTAACAAAAAACAGGATAAAAATGCCGTGGGTACATGTGCCGTGGATATACCTCAAGGAGTATATTCAGTAGCTAGCTACAAAATAAGTCATTTGGTAGCCACCTCCATTTACGATAATTTTATATACTAATTTATGATAAAGTGAATACATATTTACGATAGTTGTGTTACGATAACACACATGGAGATATTTACCATAATGTTACCATAAACCACATAGTAAGGAGTTACTATAATCTCGTAAATGAGTATAGTAATTATCGTAATCAATGTGGCTATAAAATAAGTTATTTTGTAGCTAGTTATAGAGTAGTAGTTCTCTCTCTCTCTCTCTATATATATAATAGATAAACAGGCTAATATTTAGTAACGAATCAATTGTAACTGAGATTGTGGGTTATAGCTTAGTTGTGGCATTGATTATAAATTTCAGTATTGCTCTGTATGAACATGACAAAAATTAATTTGACTTATGACAAAATTAGAATGACATGCATGTATTATTGGGGTAGAGAGAGAGAGAGAGAAACACATATTAACTCTCTAGCATCATTCAGTCAAGACTAAATCCTTGTAGTGTATTAGGTGTAATCGGCATACCTAATTAACTGGCCAACCAGGTGGCCAACATCTGAACATTAACTTATTGGAAAGTGGAAACATATAGGTTGCACCACATATATAAACAAGTGGTGGAAGCAGCATTATTGATCAGCTAGATTTCCATCATCAGCCTCTCAGTTTATTGGATGCGATGGCGGTAACATATCCAGCATATGGCTTCACCTGATCCTCAGCGTTGTCACCCATCTAGAGGCTACCCATGAGTGTGTGTAGTTTTTCTTGTTCCTTGATGATCGATGACTACAATGACATGAAAACTTTATTTAATAAAGGAACCAAACACAAGTTTTCTTGTCTTAACATACCCTGCATGAAAATGCATACCTTCCTCTCCAAATTCTGGTTGCGATGCCTTGATGAATCCAAGAGCAGACCTAGATTGATGGTCAAAACACCTGATTTATTATCATTATCTTCTCTTGTGTACATATTCAGATGATCTTATCTTTGATGTACTGCTTTAGATAGAAGATTAAATGTTAGACATATATGGATATTCATGCCAACAATACATAGCCCTTTGTTCTTTTAAAAAATAGTAGTGATAATAATGGGAGAGTAATTGTATACCTTTTTTATGGAATCACCATCTTTTTTCCTCCTTGAGTACCAAAACTATTATTGCACTCCCCATCTTTTGTTCATCCCTTTCCTTGGAGGGCTTTGGTTCAATGTAATGTGTGAGAGGACGCTATGGTATTCAGACCTATATGATGTGAGGTGCTCAAAGAATTGTGCCCAGAAAAGAGAGCACAACCCACAACAATGATGCGGAGGGAAATTAAGATTCCCATGAGCATTGATGTCCACCATTTGCTCAACTCCAGCTTTGGCTTTTTGGGGAGACAGGGTACGGTGTAAATGTGTACTATATCGGCTTCCTTTCTGCAATTTCAACGTGCTCTTGCTTTGTGGAGACAAAGACACCATCTATGTGTGTCACGTTGCTTGTTTCTGGCTGCCACGATTGGTTTTCCTTGCCCAACAAGATATAGACCTATATATACACACATTGTCGTTGCTTAAACCTATTTGGTGTAGGTTGCTTGGTCCGTCCCAATTCAAGGATGGACTCTTGTTAGTTGTTGTTATATAAGTTTGGGGGTAGTGCTGGTTCGGTTGGCCACATCGTGTACACTCGTTGCTAGGGATGAAGAAAACAGGATGATTTCTATATATCCCTTCATCCATTGAAAGGGATTTAGAAACCAAATATGGATCGGGTAGTTCATATCTAAATTCAGAGTGTTCAGACACTAAATCTAAATTCAGAGTGTTCAGACACTAAATGGATAGTCCATATCTAATCTCTCTATTCAATGTCCGATAACATATGTGAATCCGTCGACACATCACACTCTCTGTTCCTCGATTTTGACTCCGTGATTAAAAATAATTACATGAAGCTGTATCTAGAGTTATATATCTTCGTGTTCAATAATTTTTTATCTCCCCAGTGGCTATGCTGGTAAACATTGACAGGCCGAGAAAATTATTATGATAGGACTTGAAATAATGGGTTTCGTTATTACATGACTCCAAAAGTCTCCTTGTTAGGGCTTGTTGAATGATGCCTTTAAGGTGTGTTTGATTTTAAAGTTTATTTGAGGAGAATCATACCAGGCATTTTCACGAGGAACCCATGCATATGCCAACCCAGGAATCGAACTCCTCACCACAAGCCTCGCACATTACACCCCTTAACACAGTACCCCAATGTCATTTGCGACTAAATAGAAAAAACTATTTTCTCTAGTATATTTTAAAAATGAGATTTAAAGCTCTAAACGAATTTAAATGAAAAATTATCAGCTACAAAGTTTTAAACCTCGTCGAGATCTACAACTTGCTTTTGATCATCTTCACATCCACGTTCATTTGAGAAATTCACCTCTCTAGAATAGTCTGTCGCCATCCATTACAGCGTGGGCCTCCTCTGCTTGTGCCATGGCCTCCTCATCCCGTCAAACAAAAAGAAAAGCAAATATAATTTATGCACCCTAAATGATTTTAAATAAAAGGATTGTCAACTACAAAGTTGTAGATATTTTTTAACTAGTACAACTTTTAGTCAGACCATTTCTCCATCAGAGATCATTTTGAAAACTCAAAAAAATTAATTTCGAATTGTTTATAGTGGTGCTAGGTTTTAAAAACCGTCAGTAAAAATACATTTACACTAGTACCTTATAGCCTAGACACACAGTTTCATTATTAGTCGAACCTACACATTACGAATTCCGAGTTAAAAAATAGCAACCATTAGTGAAAATTAATTTTGTACTAGTGGATTGAGAGTGACATAATGATGTTTTTTTAACACCATTGCAAATAGTCATTGTTGGCACAACCAGTCAACTATGTCTTCAGGTGTCATACTTCTAGCATATCTTTTTTCTCTTGTTTTCACGTGTCATACTATCCTATGATCAAAATATTGACGCTCAACACAAGAATTTTTAGCTCCAGTTACAAACAAGAAATCTTGGAAACACCAACATCGGAGTCACAAGAATTGCGAGAATCCAAAGACTCTTGCATCCTTTAGCCAAAACCTCATTTTTCGAAACTGAGGTAGCCACAAGTACCATAAAAGACATTTTATAAGTTTTGCATCTCATTACCAATGCACTTTGCATATGTGATATGCATGAGTTCAATCTCTTTCTGAAGGATGGCGCTCATCTCATTTTGCAAAATCAACTTGGTGCTTGTATAATCGTGTATTTGTTTCAAAGCCAAAATTTCACTTTGCATAATGTGCAAATGAGACCAATTGAAAAATATATCATCATACACACTAAGCAAATCACCATGAGTATCAGAAGAAGCTAGGCAAGCATCATAACTCACATTAAAAGAGCACAAGCTACAAGGCCTAGAACTTGGCCATGTATTTCATCCCTACTAGCATGCTTGAGTTCATCATCTACAAATGTGATTATGTTTAGTAATATTCAAATGTGATGTTAAATGGATAACGTGATGTAAATTTAGAGACAATTATGTGAATATGAAATGTTTGTTTGAACATGAGTTAGAGGCAAATGATGTTAGAGGCAAAATAAATAGATTTTGTTTCTTTCTCGGCCATGCAACCAACCCACTAGGACATGTATGTGTGCTAGCCACTATTCACATAAATGATCGTTTAGTTTGTTTACATTCCATTTAAATGCTACATGGCGGTACACCATTTCTGTTTAATCAATTGTTTTAACCATTTAAATAGACATTTTGTTCATTTAAATATTTGTTTTGCCCGAATAATAGATTAAATGGTAGGTGACTGATAGTTTACTGTTTAGCGCTTAGATAACACTGGTGCTAGCATATAGAACTTCTTGCTTTAGTTTTCACCTTACTAAGATCACTTGCAATATATAATGAATTGGATGGGAATGAGGAGAGGAGATCTTTACAATATTGGCTTTGTGGGAGAATGTTACATAGATATGGAACTAATTTCTGATTACTAAGGCCATAACTTGTGTTGTTCATGATTAGTCAAGCAGGATCCCATACTTCCTCCATAGGCACATGGATTTCTCACTGGAGCTACGCCATTTGCATGAACTTTGAAGTGACACATTTCCCTTTTGTGATTGTAGTAAGTATTATTTAACGTATGTTCTATTTCATCCTAACACAATTTACCTTAGATGATTGAGCCAATTAGATGGCTCAAAGATACACTCTTGCTTATCGATGTTTACTTACATTAGGCATCAAATTGTCATGGCCCATGGTGGAGAGGGATTTCATTGTAAGGTATCTTTTAACATTGTATCAAGATAGGATGGGCCTGAATATTTCATATAAATTAGCATTGCGGGAATGGTGGTGCTAAATGAAAGAACTGCTGAGAGAAATGTTGTGAGACTGTGTTTCAATGAGCTTGGAATAAATGGATACATGATTCCTGATTTCCCATACATTCATTTGAAGCTTTTCATTAGGGCATTGTAGATGTGGCAGCAGCTAGTGAGCTGACTGCTAGGGGTAACAACATAGATATAGTATATATACCGGAAGTGGTGCTCACATGCATGTGTATATTAAGTTAATTGGACCTTTGTAGTCATATATGATGTTTTCTACCTTGTGAGAAATGTGAGGGCAATGAGAACTGTCTAGTCTATAACATGTGTTATGATAATAGTTGTTGAGGTATTGGACCTGCAATGGCACTCAACAATGAATTGTGAGGTGTGCACTGATCCAACAATTATGTCATTAGTACCATTATCGGGTCACGGTGTAAACTAGCAGTGACACTCACCATATAACTATTGAGGTTTATGGCCATACCTGGCAGTGATATCAATGAGTACCACTGTCAGGTGATTATTTGATCAGGCGATGTTATTCCTACTATTATCACTACCAGGTTGTCGACACGGCACTGATAGGCCACTCCCATCACTGGCATGAATTCCGATAGTGATGGGGGTTTCGACCCAAGAATGATTATGAGTTCTAAATTTCTAATATAGTGCCCATTCAAATTGTATTGGTTGCCGCCTTATGAAGAATGTAATTATTTCACCTATGTTATCTAAATAAGACTGTAATAAACTTTTGTCAAAAATGCATTACCATATAGACCAAAAGATTTCACTTGCCCAAACTTAGATTTAAGACTGCAGTTTTGGTTTAACTTATTGTAACTACATTTGAAAAAAAGAAGTCACAATTTTGTTGTAAACTAGTTTCCCTTCCCTCTTATATGAAATTGCAGTTCTGCAACTATTTATCCAAAAATAAATTATTTGGTGTTGTAAGCCAAATGCTATGTGAACAATTCTCCGAGCAAATTGTGCAATAGAAAAACAAGTTAAATGTTAATTAATAAATTCTTTTATGAAATGTGTATAATCATCACTTATTTACAAACCTAATTGGTTGTGTTTCCAATTGAGATATAGAACTAAGAGCAACTCTAACAAGGGCACAACCTACTTTTCATTTGAGGGATTCCATTACTTTTGAAGGATCTATCTTTTGGGTTGCATTCTAGGAGTGGCTCTGGAAATAGGGTCCTACTCCTCATTTCCAACATTTCTTCATACACTCCATGCATATGTATTTGACAACATCACCATACAAAATAACTATTTGTATCATTATCCTATGATTCCTCTTCCTTCCATCATTGCTCAAAAAGTCATCTTCATCATCGGTAAACACTATATGTAGTAGAAATACTAACATGATTACATTGAAGCAACATAATCATCATGTTCAAGAAAAAGAACAAAGAAAGCAGCATACCACACTAAGGGGAGGTGTTCAACACGTACGCTAGGGGAGGAGCTGTCAGGAAGGAGGACGAGGCACACACCAGGTGAAGGAGCCGCCTAAGGTAGTAGGAAGACTAGGGACAACATGTCATGGGAAGGAATACATGCCAGAAAGGATGGGACACATGCCGAGAGGAGTCCCTATGTGGAAGAGGAGGTGATGACTAGGAAGAACGCCAAGAGGGATGAGTCTTTGGAGAAAGCGAGCAGTTCCATACTAGGAGGATTGTGTGGTGGATGGTTAGTGGGTAAGTAGGCAGAAAACCGAAATGGTAGTTTGAGAGTCCAAATCAGGGACTCCTAAATATGTGCACTTGGTGGCCACTTGGGGGGGGGGGGGGAGGACATCCCAAATTTGAGAGCTAAGTAGCGGCCTGTTCCACTTTGTTTTTTGGCTTTGATTTTGAAACATGAGTTTAAGGGCCCAACTGCCACTACTACAAAAAAAAACTTCCGCAGCGTCGTCCAAATGGTCTCCGAGGCGGACACCTATTTTTGCCCGCCACGGTTAATGCCGCGATTTACCGTGGGGGACATTTTTTATTTACCGCAGCAGCCAAAAATGTCCACCACGGTAAATCGATTTACCGTGGTGGACATCTTAAAATGTCCGCCATAGAAAATAGTTTATTAACCGCGACGGACATTTTAAGTTGTCTGCCACTTGTAAATTAATTTACCATGGCGGGCGTGCTATATTGACCGCTGCGGTAAACAAGTGGTCCAAACAGCCCAAATATTGGCCCATTATCACAGTCTACTATATATATGCGGAGCTAGGGTTTGGGTACCTCATCCCCCACTCCCTTCTCTCTCCCACCCGAGCCGTTTTTTCTCGGTGCCTCTCTCCCTCACGGTTCTCTCCCTCACGATTCTCTCTCCCTCATCCTCACTTGAGCCCATGGCGGCGCGAGGCCACGACAAGGCCACGGCAGCGTGGCGCGGCGCGAGGCCAGGGCGACGCGAGGCCACAGTGGTCCAGATCCAGCCACAACGGCGTCCGGGCGGCCTCCTCCTTGCGGATCCGGCGAGGGCGGCGGCGGGATTCTAGCGCAGCCCTGGATGGGCTCGTTGGGCCCTTGGATGGGCTCGGTGGGCCTATCTAGGATTTTTTCTTTTTCTTTTTCTTTTGTTTTTGTTTTTTCGAATGATTTACCGCGGCGGGCAAAACAGCCCGCCGTGGGAAGACCTCGATTTCCTGTGACGTTTAGACGGTGGCGGACCGGTTTGCCCACCACGGGAAACCAAAAACGCCCGCTGCGGAAAATACTTTTTGTAGTAGTGTGCCCTCCACAGTAGAGTTAACTTGCTAGCTCTTAAAACACTATTAGCTTATTATTCTTTCTTCTTATTGAATAAAACATTCTATGAGCTAGCTCTTAAAGTACTAAAGCTGCCCTTATACTAAAGTTGCTTGATTGATTCTTATGGTGACCAACCTTTTATCATTTCGGTCTTCCAATCGCCTCAAACCCAAGATACATATCATGAACCAACCTTTTAAATTTTTCGTGGAGGAACGATTGGTCTTACTGAATCTTTTTCTTATCACAAACCATGTAATTAATAAATTACACCTTTCTTTTTCTCTTGAGAGTAAGTTGCACATATCGATTTGGGAATTTTTTTAGAGTTCTTTTTCATTTTCTTAAACTGTGGGGTGCATATATCCAACGCAAATCCGAGGCCCTTGTCAGTCTCCGAGTTTGCCACAACGTCACCATTCACCAAAGTAGGCAAGCCGAGTGAGCAGTGGCTTGACGTATGTGCTCACCGCGACGCAAGTGGCCGGTATCATATTGGCGACCAGACGCTGTCCAACCAAAAGGAAGGTTGAGAGAGATACGGATTAAAGAGGAATGCACCATTCATTGTTCACACAAGATCAGAGTGTGGGTCCGACTCCCAGGGGAGGCACCCCTCCAAAGCACCACCCTGTCTGAAGCTCCGTGCTTGTACTTCTCTTGCAAATACAAATGAATTCCATTCCACAATGAAAAGGGAGATGATGAATTTAGAACTGAGATGAGGCTGTTGATTATTGATTCTGAGTTTTCAGTAATATAAACGGACCACATTCCGAGTGTCAAGTCACACAGACTCTATTTTCTTAGGCCCCTTTGAAATACAGGCAAGCAAAATCAGAAGAATAGCTAAAACATAGGAATATAACATGAATATAGTTGCGAAACAGAGGATTGAAAAACAGAAGAATTTTGAAGAAATGATCATTTGGATTTTGGAGAGACTATAGGAAAACATAGGATTTCTACCAAGAGGTTTGAGTGGATGTTAAGTTTTCTGTACTATTTTCCTCCAAAATAGGAGTCAAAGAAAAACTTCCTGCACTATTTCTATACCCCATTCCTATGAACCAAGGGCATGAACAGTAGGAATTCCTATAAGATTCATAATCCTATGTTTTTCACGTGAACCAAAAGAGGCCTTAATGTATGTATCTTTTGCGTTGTTGTTCCGCAAAGTGACGTGATGTGTGTGTTTATATTATATATAGTTCGTAGAGCACTGGTAGGTGCCGCTGAAAAATAAACATGTGGCCGTGGAGGACTTGACATAAAAGGGTGGTTGTTTCAATAGGTATCCAGGGCGGACTGCACCGAATCATGGCATGCATCTCCATTGATTTGAAGCTATCATTGGGTATCGATGTAACCTATGCATATCTATCTGGGGACGGAAACTAAACCGGCGATAAGTACAAGGATATTTTGGGAGAATGCATGGTAATTTTCAGCTGTTGTAGTAGACTTTGTAGAACATTTTTTTAGGATATGTACGTGCATTTTGGTTTGGAATTAAATAAACTGATTCATTGGAGAGCCTGATATTTTTCTGGAAAAGTTGCCTTTCCTCTTTAGCAGCGTCTCAAATAAATCGTTCAATCTATAGAGGGTCATACTGAGCAAGTCTATGGGAATCAGCTTATTAAATGGTTTCCTTGTCAGTTATGCATACACGATTCCTAAGAATTGATTCTTTTTAGTGTTGATTGCGCTAATATGTCTTGTCAAAAGTCTTTAATTAGCCAAATGGATTATCTTGCTCAAATGTGATGTAAGAACACGAAACCACTGCCACAAATTAAAAAAACATCTACTGTAACACCCAAAATTTGGTTTGAATTTCAAATAATAGAAAATGATTTAATTATGAATTCATGTGAGCATTTCATTTAGTGGAATACTAAAATTTTTGCAAATAAAACTTATTCTAGTTTAGAAACATGTTGATGCATTCATGCAGTTGCACATTTTCTTTGAGTGTTTGAATTTGCAAAACTCAATTTTCAAATGGTTACAAATCTGTTTTTGAAATGAATTTGGAAAAGAGAAATAACAGGAAATAGAAAAGAGAAAGGGTTGGGCTTGATCTCTCTCTCGTTCTGTTTCAGCCGCAGACCCAGCCCAGCTAGAGGCCACGGCCCATTTCCTCCCCTCTCTCTCGGCCGGCCCAACCGAGCACCACTTCACCCTCCCCCTCTCACTGCCATCCGGGGTCCACATGTCGGCGCCGATCCCCCTCTCCCTTCTCTCCCTTTCTCTCTCTGATCGGCCGGGCCCGCGTGTCAGATCTTTCTTCTCCCCTCTCCTCTGCCGACGCCGCGCGACGCAGAGCGCCGAAACTGCCGCGACGCGCACACCGCCCTGCTCGCTCGAGAACACGCGTGGACGCGTGGAGCACGACAACCGCTCTCAACCCTCATCCGCTCTTCTCTCTCTGCGGCGTGGCCCCTCTCGTTAGCCGTCGTCCACCTCCCGCCGAGTTCGGAAGTGGAGAACCGCAACCACCGCGAGCCCCGCTTCCCACTCGCCCACGTCCCGCGCCCTCGCGCCGGCTTCGCAACCGACCTCCCCCTCATCCAGCGCTATGCCCTGAGCTATAAAACGGAGCACCGCCCCTCTGTTTCCCCCTTTCCCCTCTGAGCACTCAAAAACGCGCCGAACGCCGCCGCCGTCGCCGTCGACGCTGAAGAGACCAAACCGCCTCGGTGAGCGCCGTTTGTCGCTCGGTTTCTCATCGCCAATCTGCCCGTCCTAATCTCTCTCTCTGTATCTCTTCGGTGGGCACAGAACACGTGTCGCGAACGCGGAGCCCTCGAACGCCGTCGCGACACCGACCGCCGCTCTTCGCCGTCAAGCCATCCCGAGCCATCTCCGTCCTATTTGAAGTCGCGGTGAGCTTCGCCATCGCCCCCTCTAAATCCGCTTAATTCGGTCAATTAGACCCTGTATGCGCCGCCCCGCCACATGCCGAGGTCGGCGACAATGGCGCCGTCGTGGTCAGCCGACTCCGGTGGCGTTCAGTCGTGTCCGAGCACCCCACTAGCACCGCACTAACACACTGCACGTTCCTAGGCCTCCAATTGGATCTCTACGGCACTGTTTCGACCTGCCCGCACGCACAGATCGCGTTCGGTCATGGGGCCGCCGCGGACCTCTCTGTTCCGGCGTAGCTCCGCTCCTTTTGGGCTCTCTGTTACACTCGCACGAGCGTGTGGTTTGTTTCTGTGCTATTGGTTGAACTTGCAGCACTCGGAAGGGTCCTCCCCGCGTTCGCCGGCGAGCCAGAGCCGCCGGGAACCATGGCGCCGTCGCTGTCTGCTTCCCCGTGTTCAACCGAGTGCACCACGGACTTCGCCTCGTCCCCCTCTTTCTTCCCAGGCAGTCAGTGATCGAAATGGACGCCGGACGAGCCTTTCCGGTGGAACTCCGGCGAGCTCGGCGTTCGGTAGTCATGGCGCCGCCGCGCCATCTCTGCTCCGGCCGCCGTTTTCCCCCCCTCTCTCCCTTGGATCTGTTCTGCGCCGTTGGATCGGGTCTGTGCGGTCAGGATTAGAACCCCGAAGGGGTATGAACCCCGGTCCACGGTGGACCGGTGGACCGCAGCACATGCTCGGGTGCACGCACTGTGCCGTGGACCGCCCTATCCCGAGCCGCCGCGTGGCAGGTCAGTTGACCCCGCGTCGCAGCGTTCGCGCATTTCCGAGAATACGCTTTCCCAGTCAAGACACGTATTCTTTCTCGGGTTATTCCAAAAATGGAAATCTGGTATTTACAATTTTGCTACTGCAATAAATTGTTTATAAAGTCTTCATTTTAACTCCGATTTGGACGATTCGAGTTGCGTTAGGTTCGTAATGAAATTCTCTACATGTTAAAACATCTGTTGCTCATGTTTGAATTATTTTATTTCCATGATAATTCAAATACTAAAAATGCTCCTAGAGAACCAGTTAAATTCATATCTTTTGCGTTTTAAATCTGATTTTCGTGAAATTCGTGTTGAAATGATCGTAGCAATGCGTAGTATCTTTTTATAAACCTTTTAACTCTGTTTATTGTTATTGGTGTACTGTTCTAATGATAGTCTTGTTTGATTTGTATGTATGAAATTGGAATGTGTGTTGTTGCAATGTCGTGATCGAGTTCAGCCAGTGAGGAGTTTGTTGGTGATCAAGAGTTCTTTGATCAGGAGAGTTTTGACCAGCAGGACTTTGAGAACCAAGGCAAGTATAGCATGGGACTTTCCTTGTTATCCTATTCACTATAATTATCATTTCATGTGCATGTGTTAACTTGATACCCGTAGCTTAATTCCCTAGAGTTGAAACCTTTACCTTGATTCCTATGGTTTATGCATATGGATAGATGGCTAGTGCTGTACATAAATGAATACTTGATCCCTGCCAAAGGTTAGAATGCTATGATTGAATTGGTGATCTTGTTATGGCAATTGGAACATAACCCTTTTAATAACTCACTGTTGGCAAAAGCTAGGACTGACAGTGCTTCCGTGGGAGCTACATGGCTCTGGCTTTAACTTAGTAGTAGGCTCTTTTCTAGCTCGTTAACGGTTACCCGAAAGGGCGCATTAGGCTCTTGCCGAGCTGGTTATAGTGCGGCCTCTGTCCGAGTTTGAGCGTAGGCTGCGGGTCGTTATGCTACTCGGAAGGGGAGCTCTATCGCCCCTTGCCAATCCTAGCGGCCCTAATCTTGTTAGACGAGATACTATGAAAGGTTTCATAGTGAACCCCGCCCACTCACCTTGGTAGTGTTATGGGAGTAATTAACCCGGGCATTCGGGGCATCACGACTCACGGGTAAAGTTGCACGGCCTCTGCAGAGTGTTAAAACTGATATATCAGCCGTGCTCACGGTCACGAGCGGCCCGGAAAACCGACAGATTAATTAATTAACTTGACCAACATTTATGTTCCTGTTGCCACCACTTTTATGATGATGGTTATGATTCTTTAAACTTTGGCAGTGGTATAAGTGGGATAATTTGGGGCTTAAGCATAACCTGACAATACTTGCTAATAAAACTTTGACCAACTAAAAGTGCTAAATGCAGTAAGCCAGTGTCAGCCTTTTGAGCTTCATAACCCCATGTTATACTGTTGAGTACGAGTGTACTCACGCTTGTTTTCTTTTCAATTTTGGATAAAAATCCCGGATGGGTAACAGAAGCAGGAGGCTATGAAGAGTTCCCTGAAGACTTCTAGGCTTGGTCAACCAGTTGACCATTCCCTGTGGAATGGAGCCACAAGAGCTAGTTTATCTTACTTGTTTTATTTATTCTTGTAATGGATATATGTTCGATATGTATTAAACTCTGTGATGGTACTCTGTAATTTGTGAACTTATGTGTGGTTTATTCCTAGGCACACATAATGTTATGCATCCTATTTCGTCCTTGAAATTGGGTATAACAAATTGGTATCAAAGCTTGAGTTGACTGTAGGACGCAAGCCTAGGTAGCAATGGTTGTTCTAGGATCCTTTGCTTCTATATTTTACTGCTTTCCATCTTGCTCTTGTTATTTACAAAATCTATATGCTTCTATGTCTTTATTCTATTATTTAAAATGTTGTTCTAATTGAGTTTAAATAAAATCCTGTAGATGCCGCCTGTCACGAGGTCCCGCCGTCTGAGCACCAGCAGCTACTTGGCTCAGTTCACTTCCCAGACCTCTCAGCCAGTGGTGGACATCTCAGATGATGAGATGGTGACTGAGACCGAGGAGGACCCGGAGGAGGAGCACGTGTTGGTGGAGGACGTCAACACGGAGGACGAGCAGGAGTGGATGGACGTCAACCTTGCAGCACCAACTCCACCCCCAGCTCCTACACCGGTTGCTTCACCAGCTCCTATACCAGCTGCTACACCGTCGCCTCTGCCTTCACCGACTCCTGCACCACTTCTCTCACTAGCACCAGCACCTGCTCTGGCGACTTCACCAGAGGATGAGCAGCTTGGATGGACTGAGAAGCAGTACTACAAGTACCCTGCTCCAGCGGCTTACTTCCACAACCTGCTGCTGAAGGTGTTGGAGGAGTACTACCCTGAGATGGATACCTCAGTAAGGTACCTAGTCTCTGAGTTCTCTCATCCTCAGGAAGCTAGTTACTGGAAGGCTCAGGTGGTAGTCTTAGTCTGGAATGAGGCTCATGACAGTCTGAAGGTGGAGACTGTCCATGGTCACATAGCCAGGAGGGCTATTGACAAGGACAACATGGAGAATGCTGCGGAGAACGCCTACATCTACTACCATGGGAGGCGTTACACAGCCATGCAGAATGATGCATACAGGTTCCTGCCTCGTTTTGACACCAGGTTCAACACTTGGTCGATCCAGAACCCCCTTGACCCTGGCTCTACCCTGGACACCACAATCAGGCACCTCAATGAGCTCCAAGGGGTCAATGAGAGGTTGCAGGAGGAACTGCATGGCGAACAACAGTCAGTGGCTTGTTTCCAGAAGATGATAGATGATCTGAGGGCCCAGCTGAACATGGCGCCGATGTATGCGAAGAAGCCACCCAACCACATCATGACAGATGAAGCTCCATAGATGTTGAAGTCTTTTCCCTTTTGTAATAAGCGTAGTAGTGCGAGTCTGTTTAGTTTGGTGAACTTTGAACTTGATGTCTTAATGATTGTATTTATGAACTTGTTTGATTTGGATCTTTGGTTGATTGTTAGTGTGAGAGATTGTGGGCCTGTCCACAAGTCTCACAGGTTTAAACATTAGGATAATGTTTGTTAATATATCAGTGGGTTGATCTTATCTCTCTTCTCCTGTGCTGTTTTTCTGAAGCAGTCTCTGTTCTTTGCTTTATAAATGCTTTAGGCGCACAGAGGACTCCTCTGTTAATTAACTTACAGAGAGAAATGTAGCCTAACCGTCTCTATCTAATTGTTTTTTCAATGAACCACATTTATAAATGCTTTAGGCGCACAGAGGACTCCTCTGTTAATTAACTTACAGAGAGAAAATGTGAGGGAAAGAGGCGCCTTCATAAATATTTTATACAGAAATTTAAAATACTATAAAAAGTAGGTATTGTCCATTGGCTAAGAGCAAGTTCAGGAGTAGCCCCAAACAGGGCTTCTCAATTTTATTTTAATGGTAAAGAGTGATGAGTTTTGGTAGATTTGAATGGGAATCTGCACAACAGAGTACCAATTAAGTATCAGTACATTAATTATGAAATATATTTTTATAGGATAACACTATTTGATAGTATTTTCTATAAACTTGACTACATTAAAAAAAATGTTTTCTCTCAAAATTAGAATTGTTTTTTTTACACTGAGGGAGTGTCGATGTTTTACCACCGATAGCCTGTCATGGGGTTACCCGAGACAGTAGTTCGTGCCTCGACGAATAGTGAAACCTTAGTGGTTGGACACACACGGACACACGGTTTATACTGGTTCAGGCCCTCGACAAGGTCGAGTAATAACCTTACGTCCAGTTGAGTCGTCTGTTATTATTCTTGATCGTAATACAAGGTGTTGTGTGTCGCACTATGTATCGGGTGTTGTGTAGTATGTAGAAACTGTTTTTGGGTGATGCCCTCACCAGCCCTTTATAGTTCAGGAACTGGTCGAGGTTATTCTAATCCTACTCGGTTATAAACTTAGAGTCATAAGCTGCGCTTCGGTCTTATCATCTTTACTGAGTAGAATTCGGTTTCTTCTGTCCGTCTTCCTTCGTGGGCCGAGGAAAGGAGGCCCAAAGCTCAGGTAAGCCGATCCCTGGGTACCCTATAGGATATCCCATCGACAAGCCTCCGAGCATCTCATGATTTTTCTTCAATATGTCGGGTTGCATTGAAAGCGAGCCGAGTTCTTTTTGAAGCAAAATCATGAAACGATCTTCTGTGTTCTTCGCCTTGCAGTTTTTTGTGCATCTCTGGTGCACTCATTGAGTGTAGCCCCCGAGCCTCTGGATACTTGGTACAAGTATTCAGAGGATTTGAAAAATGTCTTAGCTTTAGTCTTCTGTATTCTTTGTTTCGTGACTTTTTTGTGCACCTTTGGTGCACTCATTGAGTGTAGCCCCTGAGCCTCTGGATACTTGATACAAGTATTCGGAGGATCTGAAAGAAAAAATCTTGTAAGGTAGGTATTTCCAACCTCCGAGCCTTCTCTGAGTTCTTTCATATCCGAAAAGAGCTCGGCGGAAGGGTCTACAATAGTGTGCTCTTGTCCTCTTTTTATTCACGGGTGGGTACTGTCTCTTCATGGGTATGTAGAATCTTGCTTTGGTGAGGTTTTTGTCTTTTTCTTTCTCTTCCTTTCTCGTGACTTATGGATTTTGGTGGTCCTTCTTTGCTATAAATTCCGTTGTGCTTGTACTGATGCCTTGACCCTTACGGTGCTCCTCTTTCGTCTGATGCCTACGCTGCTGAGTGAAACTAAGCAGCCCCCGGGCTTATGCTCTCCTTCTGGTAGTTGAGTGGGTAGAAGAATTATTGTGAATGGAGTTAGAGGTAGACTAACTCTTTGGTCAGATTTTCCTGGGAAGTTTGGCGTGGTAGGCAGAAGAAGTCTTGTGAAATAGCTTCCATGCCTTCTCTGTCTAACTGCTGGACCCCGGGCTGTCACCGTTGTCGCTCCCAAATTGGTTGAAGTGTTATGCTTCATCCATTTGGTCGTCTATGTTTGTATCGCACTCTTGCTGGAAAGCCTAGAGGTGGAGCTTTCCAATCTTAGTTGTTGCGAGTGGCTTTTCTGCCTGTTACTCAGAACTTTCCTCATGCTGTGTGGAAGTTCCGAGTTGTTTTAGCCTCTATATTTTGTCCCTTGTGATCTTTTGTTGATGAGGTCTATCCTGGTCTTGAGAAGTTCTTTGTAAGAGTATTGGCCGAGTTGTTTTATGGCATGTGTAGTCGTTGCTAGTTGTATGATTGCCCTTGAAATATTCTTCTGGATATTATGTGTAGTACCATGATGTACTGTCTTTATTGCAACCGTATTTCTCTCTTCAAAATTTTCATGTACTGTTGATGTTGTAATCTTTTCTTCATAGACTTGGTGTATGTGAACCCGTTGTTCTTCTATAAATATCTATATTGTGGCTACCTTGCCATATGTCTTCTGCTTTCCTTTGTAAAGGCCCTTGCTGTATCATGGATATTGTTATTAGCGAGATTGACGAGCCCCCGGGCTTCTTTCTTCCCTTTCTGAGTTGTAATCTTGTGAATGGTGTAGGTCTTGTGATAGAAACTAGTAGATGGCTAGTTTCAGGGTAGTGGAATTTTGTGGAGGAAGCCGAAGTAAATGATGTAGGTCTTGTGATGGTATTAGTGTGTACTGTCATGAACCCTTCAGTCATTTATTTGTGTCTCCCTCTTGGTTGTTTTGGATTCGCTGCCCTTGATGATGTTCGTCTTGGATGACTTCTTGCTTGTAATCAGGAAGGGTGAGCTTCTTATTGTCTAAGATCAAGTCTCTCCACGTTGTTGATTCCTGTGCGACAATTACCAGTTCTGGTTCATGTAATTTTTAACTTTTCTCTACTGCTTAGGGTACTTTTGTATCTGTTAAGGCCTTTTGCCCTGATATCCTTCTGTTGTACGCTGAAGCCCCTTAATAAAGAAATCTTTTTGATCTGCAATTTTCATATTCTGCCGAGTTGTTTTCTTGTTATGGTGTGATTTAGCTATAATTGGTCTAATCTGGCCGTTATCTTTCCTTTTCTGATGCGTAATCTTAGGGATCGATTGCTTTTGTATTTTTCCATGATGACTGCCCTTGAGTAACGGTTATTTTTGGAAACTAATCTTCCTGTTATCGCCTTTATATAAGCTCTTTCGTCCGTTGTTACTGAGTCTGTTCGTAATTGGGAAATCTCTGTCCTTTGTCTTCGGCTTAACCTTCCTCTGTGATTCATCTTTAGAAAAATTTCGCAATGAAGGGTAAAGGAATTCCGAAGTCTTCCGTTCAGCAAAGTGATCTTGATCTCTTGATTGCGTAGGGACTTCATTCAAGATCGACTCTTTCTGCCTGCGAGTTTCCTGTTGGTCAATTATCTCCAACCCTATCTCCTTTCCAATCTATTCTTTTTGTTTCTTAAGTCAGATCTGGACTTTGCTTTCCACCTTCTGATTTCTTGGATCAATTCCTTGACTTCTATGGTCTTCAGCTTCATCATCTTGTTTGAAAGTGCATCTAGCCCTTTAGTGGGTTTTGGTGAATTGAGTAACAACACAATTAAAGGTCTAAGGAGTTTGCTAAGTGTATCAAAGGTTCAACAAGAAAAGCAAACTTGATGGTATTCCACACAATGTTGAAATGAAGGTCAAATTGTGTATTGTTGTATTGGAAGGCTATGGAAACAATCTAGATCAAGCAAAAGACAACAATGCAAATGGAATCATTGAAATGGCTTCTATGTTGTGGGATATCATAGTATCATGTCAAAGCAAGCACACTTGAGAAATGGCAAATGAGACATGAGTTGATAGTTATGTATTGGTCTCTACATTGGCTTGCTTTGCATGAACAAGAAGAGTTGGATAATGGACTAGTGTTGATCAAGGATTGAATAATGAATCAATAGTGTATAAGTGAGAAAGACCAAGCAAAGGTCAAATCACAAGGAGACAATGCATATTGGATATAATATGGTCTCTACTTTGGTTTGCTTGTATGGATAAAGATTGAAGTGAGTAATAGGAGTGTCAAGCCAAAACAAGGAGGATATAAGGAATTGTGAATTGGCTTGACCATATTGATGTGGAGTATCATATATAAAAGCTTGATTGATCTCAACATTTATATCTACAAGATATTCAAGCAAGGATCACAATAGTGAAGAAATGGCTATTCAATGGATACTTGATATGATGTGACTTGATTATGGCTTGATAAGGTGAAGATAGCAAGGAAAGCTCTTTGAGGTACTAAGCGGAGGTGAAGGGTAAGCAAAGGCTCTGACCGAGGTACCATGGCTAAGGTGAAGAGGAGATTACTTGCATTGAGTCGAGGTACTAATCAAGATATGATAAGTCATCTTGTCTTAAGGATCAAATCATTAGTAGAAGTGACTTGAAGCCATGAGTTGAACTAACATGTATGGAAATGGTTCAAGTCACATGCTAAAGGTATATTTGCTCAAGAGAAGAGACAAAGTTGATTGCAACCCCTATGAAGCAATATTGAGAAGAAATGGCATATGAAGACATTGAGAACTCAAGTGGTTTAAAATAGTTATTTTTCATTGATCTTGAGTATAGAACTCAAGGGGGATGAAATACGAATGATAGACAAGTCTCAAGTGCTCAAACTAACCAAACCCAAGTGCTAATATGAGAGAAACACTTAGAACTGCACCTGCACTTGTTGATCTTAGACTTGTTCTCTATTGGGTTGGATAGCCCTCGAAACAAGCTTTCCAAAATGTCCAAGATCACTGAAAATGGAGTTCGGAGTCAAAAGTTATAGCTGTTTCCGTGGGGTAGCTTTTGTTGTCTCTGGGAGGGCGGTAGTGCCGCGCTTCTAGGGCGGCAGTGCCGGCCTCAAATAGCCACACCGGCTAGTTTTCGTATCCTAACGGTTGGATTGAGTGGGGTGGGTATATATACCCATCCCACGCCTCCTGGTGAGGCTGCTGATGTTCAGAACACTCCTAACCTTTGCAAAGCCATTTGAGAGCTCTCCCCAATCCTCTCTTTGTGAGATTGAAGTGCTTAGTGATTGTTTAAGTGTTGGGGCTGTGATATTGAGAGCTAGAGAGAACATTAGAGCTTACCAAACCTTGAGCACTTGTTAGGCTTCGTCGATCTTCATTGCGCATTTGTTACTCTTGGAGGTGAAGCCTCCTTGACGGTTAGGCGTCGCCCGACGAGCTCCTGTGCTTGTGGTGAGCAGTGGTATCAGTTTGTAAGACCCTTTTTGCAGCTAAGAAATCTCCCCTCACTTCAACAATTCACTCTTGATTTGAGAACGAGGGAAAGGCTAGCCTTGTGTGGTGAGCCTAAGCCTTGTGTGACGAAACTCAACAACGTGGACTTAGGCTAGCCTTGGTGGCGACGCTAAACCACAGGATAAAGCTTGTGTCACTTGTGTTTGTGTTATTTGTGTTGCTTGCATTTGTCCTCAAGGTGATTTCTAGGGTTTGGTCCCGATCTACTTGGTGGTGCAGTTCCTACCACTTTCAAGTGGTGCTAGAGGTTCCCTACACCTCTAGGAAGGTTTTCATTCAAGCACAATTTCCATTCTAGTTATACATTATGAATTGTGCTCAGTTCTGTCCTGGAGGCCAGCACTGCCGGGCTTTAGAGCAGCAGTGCCGGGCACCCCGGCAGTGCGGGACCCAAGGCCGGCAGTGCCGGACCTGTGCTGACAGAAAGTTTGCAAGTTTATTTTAAACAGGCCTATTCACCCCCCTCTAGTCCTGCTGGACGACATCAAGGTCCTTTCAATTGGTATCAAAGCAAGGCTCTCTATTTCGAGCTTAACCGCCTTGAGAGAACGATGTCGAGAAGTGGGGAGGTATCTCTAGAACTTCTACTTTTAGATGGCTCAAATTATGCATCTTGGTCTGCTCATGTACTTGATGTTTTTAGGACCATAGGTCCTCATGTAGAGCAGATTGTAGATGTGAGGATTTCAGCTCCTAGTGATGATTTGGACTATCTAGTTAGAGAGGAAGTGAAATGCTTACAATACAATGTTCAAGCTACTAATGTATTATTTAGTGCTTTGAGTGAAGATGTTCTTGATGCTATCATATTTGGAGATGATGAACCACTTGGTGATGCTCATATCATTTGGACCATGCTCAAAGAAAGATATGGTAAATCCAAATGTGATGAGAAGTTGCTCATATTGGAGAATTCACTTGAGGAGTGCTCAACTTCACCAACAAATGATGAGCCTCAAGTGATTGTTCCAAAAGTACTAGGTGATCATGCCACATCCATCTCCTCACCAACATATGACTTAATGAATGGTAATGAAATTATTCGTGAGAACAATATTTGTATATGTGGCACTTCTACTTCCTCTAGTTCTTGTGAAACTAACATTTTGAAGGAAGGAGAAGCTTGTGATCGGTGGAGGCCAAATGATGAATCCACCTCACCAAGAATCCCAACTCTCTATGCCACTTCTCATATGGGTCTCATGGCAAAGAATGAGAAGAATGTGGCAAGTGAGAGTGATAGTGAGAGTGAAGATGAAAGTGATGATGATGAGATCACTCAACACATTGCTCGGCTAAGCAAGAAAGATAAGTTGTTGATGCTCAAGCTTATGGAGAAAATAAATGAGCAAGAAGGAACACTTCATAGGCAAGAAGACTTTCTTGTTGAAAAGATCAAATGCTTGGAGAAGTTGACCAATAAGCATGAAAAGCTTAAGTGCTCTCATGCTAGTTTGGTGGAATGGTATGAAAACTTGTCAATTGATCAAACTTGTATTAACTTTCTATCTTGTATTGCTCAATTAGAAGATGAGAATTATATGCTTAAGGAGAAAGTGGAAAGGTTCACTAGCAAGAATGAGACTTTGCAAGAAAGTCATGATGAGCTATTGTGCTCTCATGAGAAGATTATGGATTCTCATATCATGCTAGATATTGCTCATGAGGTTATGATAACATCGGTAAAATCATATCAACCTCACACCCACAAATTCACATGTACACAAGTTCAATCTATTTTATTATGTGCTAACAATTGTTGCTCTCAAGTAAGCCAACATTACGTTGAGCATGTATATGTAGAAATTTGTGATGACTCCATCACAAAAGAAAATGAACAGCTCAAGGAAGAGATTGAGAGGCTAAGAAGAGACTTGATTCATTACAAGGGTAAAGTTGGTACAGATCAGCCTGCACAGATTGTGGCACAACAGCAGCCCCGAGCAGCACAGCTACCTAAGGGCGGCAGTGCCGCTGTGAAGGGCGGCAGTGGCGCTCCCCATAGAAAAGGGAAGGCTACCACTTCTACCCCTACTCTAGTCAATCTCAAGAAGAATGCCTCCAAGACAAAGCAAGAACCTAAGAAACCAAAGAAGGTTTTCATCACTTGCTTCAAGTGCAAGAAAGAGGGTCACCATGTGAGAGATTGCTCTTAGGAGAATGAAAAGAAGGATCCAAGAGAAGAATAAGATGGCTCATGTCAAATGCTTGAACATGGGACACAATGCCTCTATGTGTTCCATCAAGGTTGATGACAAAGCCACACTTCCAAAGAAGAACACAAGAATAAGCAATAGAAAGTGTTATGGATGCAATGAGAAGGGACATGAAATTGCATCATGCCCCTACATGAATGATGAAGGCTTGGCATCATCAAGAAAGAGGCTCACTAGCAAGGTAGCAAGCAAAAGGCAAGAAAAGAAGGCCAACAAGAACAAGAGCCGGCTATGCTACACTTGTAGAACAAAGGGACATTTTGGTAAGGATTGTCCCATGGGTAACACTCTTAAGCCAAACTCTTCAATTGATGAAACTTTTCTTAGGAGATCCAAAAATGACACTTGTGCTAGAAAGGTGATTGGTTCACCACATGCTAGCACAAAGGCCATTTGGGTGCCTAAGTCTCTTGTGACTAACCTTGATGGACCCATCTTGGTATGGGTTCCAAATTGTGCTTGAAGTGTTGTAGGTACTTGAAGGTGATATAAAGCTTCGGGGTGCTTGAGCAAGTTGATTGAAAATAATCACTCAAGCTATCAACCAATTCATATTGTCCTTCTTATATGGTTGACCCGAAGATAGATTTATGGAAATATTTCAAACTTCATATTCACTTTGTAATTAGTATCTAACCCTTACTAGCTAGCCACTTGATTTGTGTAGTCTCTTGCAAATTCACAAATGTGTGTATGTTTGTGAATGAGTAGAGTGGCTAGAATATTCTAGTAAATAATTCACTTTCCATATGATGCTTTTAATGGCTCTCTAGTAGAGCATGTTCTTATTATGTTGTAGGTTATGAAGTATAGAGGCAGGAGATCATTAAGTTGTTGTTGCACCAAATTTCCGCTGACATACTCTATGAAGAAGTGTAGCACACCCACCTGCTGGAAACCAGCAGGGCGGCAGTGCCGCACCTCCTACCTCAGTAGCAGCTGAGATCAGTCCAAACCATGGATGAAGCCTACATCATGATCATCAGAAATGTGAAGATGAAAAGACCACCTCATCCATTACATTCATAAGGGTGGTAACAACTAAATCTCAAGTGCATGATATTTCACATCTTACTCCTTTGTCTCTTGTGTAGCCACTTAGGGAAATAAAGCACTTGAGGTTATATATATTGGTTGCTAGTCATGAAAGAAGAATATGATTAGAATTGAATTGATCATCCACACCAAGTAACATAGATGACTTGAGTTTCCTTTGTGTACTTCAAACCAAGAATTTCAAGATGAAGAAATCATACTTTGAGTTGGTTTGAGTGATTCAAATACTTGGCTCACATTGATGAATACAAGTAAATTTCAAGAAGTCCGAGAATGAAGAATCAAGCTCAAGTCAAGTAGATACACTTATCACTCATAATTCAAGAACTCTCTACTTGATGTATTCTTGTCATATGGTAGATTGGCCAAATCTCATTCTCATATTATGTCCATCTACATACTCTAATGGTTGTAAGTATTTCTTGGCATATTTCAATTTGATTATCCTTTTGGTGCCATGACCTAGACATAGAGTGAAATCCTAAGTTCTTAATTAAATAAAGTGTTATACGAGAAATTCAAATACTTAGAGCACTTATAAAAATGGACTTCACTCTATGACTAGTGTTGTGAGACTAACCTTTCTCTCTAAGTGATATTTGTGTAAGTCTCACTAGCTAATTGAGAATGTATTTCTCAAATGGAGTGTTCTATCATAGGAAGGCCATCAATCCAAAACTATGTGATGTACTCTCTCTCTCTCTAGTTAATTTGGAGTTGATTTGTCTATGTTAGACACTCACCATAATATGGATTAAACCTACCCTTTGGACTTAATTGACCAACCATGCACATTCACATTTCCATTCCACTAAAAGGGTGTGCATGAGGCATTAATGGAGATTTAATCCATGTTATGAGGTTTCTCTATTTTGGTAGCCTACTTGCCATCCACATATAAAGGGTTACTAAATGAGAAACTAGTGCTTGTGTTACTAATAACCTCTTGTGATTGAACTTGTTTATAGAAAATCTAGAAGAAGAGGTTGTGCTTAAATTGGATGAATCACAAGCCTAAAGGTTGCTCTTCACCTAAAGTAAGATGAGGTTGAGTTAGATAAAGCATATATGAATAATTCACAAGATTACAAGTATTGATAAGAGGACTGAATGGAAATACCATCTTATGAGTATTCTCAACCAAATTCACCTCAAGATTGGAAAGAAGTAGAGAAAAATAGAAAATCATCAAATCTGTCCAGAAAAGTTAAATCTGAGTTGACTACCTTCAAGAATGGATTTGGACATTGAAACACTGATGAATTAACCTGAAACTTTGTGAGCATGATATATATATATATATCTGTTACTTGCTGCTGTATAGTTGACATGGATATTGGTTTACAAGATTGGGCTTAAATTTCTATAGCAGTTAAAGGACATGCATATCCATATCTCTACCAAATTTCATGCTCATTGGATAAGTGATCTGAGATATATGGATTTTTCTCCATTGAAGGCAGAATCTGAAAACTCAATGTTTGGAATTGAATTGCAAGCTGCTTGAAGGAGATTGAATTCAGTTGGAATGAAGTATAAACTTCTCCCTTAACCCCAGGATCATTGGTATGAATGAGTGTACTTTGTGTACCCTTGTATGCACAAATTGAGGGGGAGTTTAGCTAATATTTTGTGGGACTAAGGGTTTCATCCAAGTTCATCATGAGTAGTCTCACACATTGGAAATAGAAGAACACCAAAGGAGGATGGATGACTCAGCTGGAACCTTTGTGTGCTCCAAAGATTAGTCTAGGTGTTCTTGGTCTTTATAAACCAAGAGCTTCTGGTTTAGTGTTGAATGCCCCAATCCTTGGTGGAACCAACTGTAAATGGGTTGGAGAGAAATAATTGATTTGTGGACTTTCATTGTTAGTTCTCCACTCTATAGCCCTTCAAGTGCTCATGATCCATCCCATTGATTACCCAGGATCTTATCAACAAAAAGTGGTAACTCCTAGTTCACAATTTGCAAGTTTTATGAATTTTACCTTTTTGCTCTCTATGTGAGTTGCTTTAGGTAAAGAAAGAACTAGGAACCTAATATGGATCTTGGATGATCATGAAAGCTATATTTCACCACATTTCTTCAAGTGATAACTATGGCCATTCAAATCATCAATTCTCACTTATGATGGTCATATTAATATGGTGATATATCTACCTTGGTGGTGGTATGTTCTCTTTGGCATAAGTTCAATTGTTGCAATCTTATCATGCCTTGAACAAGATATAGGATGAACTCCTCTAGACTCTTAAACCGAACTAAATGCATTTCACAAGTAATTCGAGTACTTGATGCATATATTAAGGGGGAGCTCATTCTATGTTTTGTGTCTTTGAGACTAACACTTTCTTCTAGTGAATTTGTATAGTCTCTCAGTGATAATGGTTTTTTCATAAGTATTCTACATTGACTCAATCCAAATTGGTAAAAGTTGTCTCTCATATTCATTTGGATTGCAATCTTATCTTGTTAGTAGCTACTCTCCATAATATAGATTAAATTCCCTTGTTTGGACTTAAATGACCAAAAGTGCATATGTTCTTGTCTTCCACATATATATGTATGCACTATCAAAAAGGGGGAACTTAGTCTATGTTATAAGGTTTTGCAATTAGTGATCTACATGCCTTCCACATCCAAAATGGTCACTAGTTGTGAAACTCTAGCTTGTGCAATTTAATGTCATCTCTTGTTTTTGTAAGCCTTTATTAGGAGACATCTATGTGATATGATGAGATACAAACATCCATTCCAATTGGCACCAACTTGGGAGGAATATTTATTCAATTGGTGTCATACTATGAAGATCATATTTCAATTAGGTATTGATGGATAATCTTTCAATTTGGTATATCAAGAAATTTGTCTTCAATTGGTATCTTAAAATTACAACAAGAGCTAGCTATGTACTTTCAATTGATATCAAGCACAAGTTTGTGATATCTCCTTGAATATGATGATGATGAGAGATGGGCACAAATAAGATCTTTTTGCTTGAACAAGTTCCAAGTCCATCAAAGCACTAAATTCAAAATAATCATCACGATGGAGATTATGAGGCTTAGAACAAAGGTATACCACTCCATGAACTCTTGTACTACCTTTGTGCATCTAGGCCCTTACATGCTAGTTTGTGCATGTGTATGCAATACTTTGAGCCACACCATAAGTTTGTTCTTGTGGTGACGATTAGAGAATGAGTTAGATATTTGGTTGATACCTCTTGTGGTGATGGCGTGAGTTTGTCTCATGTTTTTAAACTTCATCTAAGTGAGGTATGAGCTAAATATGCTAACTTCTCAAGAATCTTGACTTAATTTGTTGCATACTTTGTTTGGTAGCAAATATAAAAACGAAATCCTATCTACTAAAACTTCTACCTACCTCTTGCCATCTCTTGTCTACCATGATTTCTTCGTTTGGTAGAGAGATCCTTTTTGGAGATTAATGCCAAAGGGGGAGAAATATTAAAAGTGTAAGGGGGATATAAAAAAAGATTGATATGTAAAGGGGAGAAATATGTTGTGTGTGCAAGGATAGTTGTGTTGACTGCCACAGGTGCGGCAGTGCCACTCTCAGAGCGATAGTGTTGCCCAGTGTAATTTCAGTATTTATTATCTCTATTATGTATAACTGTCATGAGCATCACGTTTATCTTGATGACACCTTGCACCCCACAGATGCTATGATATAGGAGAGTTCTCACACTTGTTCCTTAATATGTGCATTTGGCATTTGAGGCCAAATTTGAATTCCCTTCAATGCACACATTTAGGGGGAGTTCATTATATAAGAGGATCCAAAATCTTAATGTTTATCAATCTCTTGTAAGCTTTAATTGTGTTTTCATCAATCACCAAAAAGGGGGAGATTGAAAGTGCATCTAGCCTTTAGTGGGTTTTGGTGAATTGAGTAACAACACAATTAAAGGTCTAAGGAGTTTGCTAAGTGTATCAAAGGTTCAACAAGAAAAGCAAACTTGATGGTATTCCACACAATGTTGAAATGAAGGTCAAATTGTGTATTGTTGTATTGGAAGGCTATGGAAACAATCTAGATCAAGCAAAAGACAACAATGCAAATGGAATCATTGAAATGGCTTCTATGTTGTGGGATATCATAGTATCATGTCAAAGCAAGCACACTTGAGAAATGGCAAATGAGACATGAGTTGATAGTTATGTATTGGTCTCTACATTGGCTTGCTTTGCATGAACAAGAAGAGTTGGATAATGGACTAGTGTTGATCACGGATTGAATAATGAATCAATAGTGTATAAGTGAGAAAGACCAAGCAAAGGTCAAATCACAAGGAGACAATGCATATTGGATATAATATGTTCTCTACTTTGGTTTGCTTGTATGGATAAAGATTGAAGTGAGTAATAGGAGTGTCAAGCCAAAACAAGGAGGATATAAGGAATTGTGAATTGGCTTGACCATATTGATGTGGAGTATCATATATAAAAGCTTGATTAATCTCAACATTTATATCTACAAGATATTCAAGCAAGGATCACAATAGTGAAGAAATGGCTATTCAATGGATACTTGATATGATGTGACTTGAGTATGGCTTGATAAGGTGAAGATAGCAAGGAAAGATCTTTGAGGTACTAAGCGGAGGTGAAGGGTAAGCAAAGGCTCTGACCGAGGTACCATGACTAAGGTGAAGAGGAGATTACTTGCATTGAGTCGAGGTACTAATCAAGCTATGATAAGTCATCTTGTGTTAAGGATCAAATCATTAGTAGAAGTGACTTGAAGCCATGAGTTGAGCTAACATGTATGGAAATGGTTCAAGTCACATGCTTAAGGTATATTTGCTCAAGAGAAGAGACAAAGTTGATTGCAACCCCTATGAAGCAATATTGAGAAGAAATGGCATATGAAGACATTGAGATCTCAAGTGGTTTAAAATAGTTATTTTTCATTGATCTTGAGTATAGGTATGCCGTACTATCAAGGGGGATGCAATACGAATGATAGACAAGTCTCAAGTACTCAAACTAACTAAATCCAATTGCTAACATGAGAGAAACACTTAGAACTCCACCTGCACTTGTTGATCTTGGACTTGTTCTCTATTGGGTTGGATAGCCCTCGAAACAAGTGTTCCGAAATGTCCAAGATCACTGAAAACGGAGTCCGAAATCAAAAGTTATAGCAGTTTCCGTGGGATAGCTTTTGCTCTCTCTCGGAGGGCGGCAGTGCCGGCCTCAAACAGCCACAACGGCTAGTTTTCGTATCCTAACGGTTGGATTGAGTGGGGTGGGTATATATACCCATCCCACGCCTCCTGCTGAGGCTGCTGATGTTCAGAACACTCCTAACCTTTGCAAAGCCATTTGAGAGCTCTCCCCAACCCTCTCTTTGTGAGATTGAAGTGCTTAGTGATTGTTTAAGTGTTGGGGTTGTGTGATTGAGAGCTATAGAGCACATTAGAGGTTACCAAACCTTGAGCACTTGTTGGGCTTCGTCGATCTTCATTGCGCATTTGTTACTCTTGGAGGTGAAGCCTCCTAGACGGCTAGGCGTCGCCCGACGAGCTCCCATGCTTGTGGTGAGCAGCGAGATCAGTTTGTAAGACCCTTTTTGTAGCTAAGAATTCACCCCTCACTTCAAGAGTTCACTCTCTTGATTTGAGAACGAGGGAAAGGCTAGCCTTGTGTGGGGAACCTCAACAACGTGGACTTAGGCCAGCCTTGGTGGCGACGCTGAACCACGGGATAAATCTTGTGTCACTTGTGTTTGTGTTATTTGTGTTGCTTGCATTTGTCCTCAAGGTGATTTCTAGGGTTTGGTCCCGATCCACTTGGTGGTGCAGCTCCTACCACTTTCAAGTGGTGCTAGAGGTTCCCTACACCTCTAGGAAGGTTTTCATTCAAGCACAATTTCCATTCTAGTTATACATTTTGAATTGTGCTCAGTTCTGTCCTGGAGGCCAGCACTGCCGGGCTTTAGAGCAGCAGTGCCGGACCCAAGGCCGGCAGTGCCGGACCTGTGCTGACAGAAAGTTTGCAAGTTTATTTTAAACAGGCCTATTCACCCCCCTCTAGTCCTACTGGGCGACATCAAGGTCCTTTCATTGTTCCTAACGCTATCCTCTTTCTGTCATGTTTTGCACATCTGTGTGAGGTTTTCATAGGAATTCCTCCTTGTCTTCTGTTCTTCCGCTACTTCTTTCGGGGTCCGTTTTATTGGTCGGTCGAAAGCTCCTAGCTGTGGCTGCTGTATGATACAATCCCGACAAGGTCACAAAACACTTTCCCCTTGCTGTCCTTGTCTGATTCTGTTCGTGACTGGGTTGAGAAGTGGTTTTATGTTTCTCAGCCGCCTTTTCCTAGACCTTTTGATTTGTCTTCCCTCCCAATTTCTCTTCCTTGTTGGTCAAATAAAATATCTTCCTATGAGAGACATGCTCTTAAGCCTTTGATTGATCGTCTTAGTTTTTTGACGCAATCTGGTTTGATAAGTAACGGTATTGTTGCTAGCTTTTTACATTGTCGAGTTCAACCTTTGATGAAGAGGGATCATCTAGGTTTTGAATATACTGGTCCTTCTAACCTATCTCGTCTTATCCCTGAGGCTGAACTTTCTGATGATGATATTCTTGAGATGATGAATAGAGTATTGAGTGGTGTTGTTATTCTTCCTGTTACGATTCAGGAGTATAGTGCTGTCAATCCGCCACCTGATGTAAGTATTTGAATCTTTGATTTATTTTTTTATTTTGTTATCCCCGTCTGATGTGTTTCTATTTTGCAGGATCTTGGTTATAACTTTGTTCTCAATGTGCCCGCTGCTGATGATGGTGGACACCTGGATGTTGATGATGATGACACTGACGCTGCTGTTTCTCTGAAGCGGGGTCGTCCAGATGTTGATACTAAACTTCCTCGGCCAAAAAGGAGGCGATCTGCTCATCATGGTTCTTTATCAGGTAATCTTCGCGCTGAGTTCTTTTACTACTCCTGTCTTTCTCTGTTTCTTGACTTTGTTTTTTTGTTTTGCAGATGGTCATTCGGCTCTTTCAACCGAAGACAAGTCAGCTGATCCTTTGAGTCCATCGGGGTGAGTTCTTTTTCTATTGTTTCTCTTTATGTGTTTTCATGATATGTGCTGACGCTTATTCTTTTTGCTGTAGTCGGGTGCCTGGTTACGACCCTCTTGCTTCAAGCTCTGTTGTGCCTTCTTCTTTTGCTTTACCATCTTTTGATGATGGTTTTGATTTTGCTATCCCGTAGTGGCCCTTCTCTTAGACGATGGCCGAGATAAAAAAGTCTTCTAGGTATGTTTTCTTTAATTTCCTTAGTACTTGCTGAGTTCTTTGTAAAGGCTTGTAATATAATTTTATTACAGTGTTGCCTTGGGTGGTTCCTCTTCTTCTAAGGCTGTTGTGAATTTATCTATTCACGGTAACAATTTGTTGTCTTTCCTGCCTTTATCTTTCCATTTTTTCTCTGCGCTTACTTTTTTATTGCAGGTGATCTGGTAGCTTCCCTTGATGTCAGTTTGACTGGAGTTCCTGGGGAGTCTTATGTGACTACCTCAACTGCTGCACCAAATCCACCTATAGTTGATCCTTGTGTTTCGTTGTGTGCTCGGTCTGAGCGGATTGGCAGATTGCTTTCAACCTGGGATTCTTTTTCTTCAGAGTATGGTGCAGAGCTCAAGGTGCCTTTGACACTTCTTGTTTTGTATTTCCATTTTTCTTGCTACCTTCTTCTTATCTTTATATTTGGTCAGCAGGCTTTCCATCAGGATCAAGATGTTCTTTTTGGTCCTCGAGAAGAGAGGTCTGCTATCCTTATTCAGGGTAGTCTTGGTAAAGCTGAAGCCGAGTTGTCTCGTGTCAAGGATAAGTTGGTTCAGATGACCGCAATGTGAGATTCTGCTGCTGCCTGAGCTTCTGTTGAAATTGCTGATCTAAAGTCTCGGCTTGCTGGTAATTTTTTCATTTCTGCTTACTTCCCTTTGGTTTTGTCAGACTATTTTTGTTTATTTGTTTGATATTTGCTAGCTGCTGAGCACCAACACGAAGCCTGGCAAAAGGATCGAGAAGTGATGACCAAGACCCTTCGATCTTCTGAGAACAGGGATGATCATGTAAGTGAATATGCTGATGATACTTTGAAAAAGGCTCAAGATTTGCTAGCCGAAGCTCAGTTGATTCGGGTCGGTGCTCATCGTGATCTTGTTTAGGCTTTACAATCAGTTCAGACTTTGCAAGGGAAGTTAACTTCTGCTCAGGCGCAATTTAGGTCTCTCCTTGAGGCTGTGAAGCATATTGTTGTTGTTGTTTGCCATACTGGAGATGATAGTGCTGGTATAGATAGTATAATCCCCGTGTTTCCCTCACGATTCTGTGAGTTTGTGAAAAATAGGTTTGAACGATGTATTGGAAATATTGTTTCCTTTGTCCGGGCTCTTGCTCCTGAAGTCCCTTTAGCCCGAATTCTTGAAGATCCTATGGAGTCCGATCTTTTGACTCGGTGGGAACAGACAAAACCTGAGGTCAAGAGTCTCTGTAATGAAATACTTGGTCAGATGGAAGTGTTGCCTCCTTCTTCTTGATAACATTTATTTGTCCCTTGATGGTGGTTTTGTAATATACTCTTAATGATATTTTTGCTTGATGCCTTTGCTTAATATATTGTCAGGCTTTGTCCTGATACTCTTATCTTTGTATGTCAATGTTGTACAATCTTGCTTTTTGATTTGATGAATGCCTTGTTTTCCAACTTTTTATGAGTTATGCCGACTTCTTTTGATTGCTGTCAAAGTAGTGCGCCTCTGTATGAGGCTCTGAAATCCCGAGTTCTTATTGGTAACATTATTGGCCTTCAAGCCTTGATGATTACACTGATAGTGTTGCCTGTAGAATGGCTTGTGCCTCTTAGTTTAGGCTTTGTGTTGTAAAAAGACCTCCGAGTAGTTTCGAGGTAATGTTGAGTAGTTCTTGACAGGTAGTTTTTTCTGTTGATATTTTGCTTCTTGATGTGAGGATATTTGGCTTGCATTCTTTTTGCGCCGAATTCATTCTGCTTTTCAAGCATTTTGTCATCGGGGTAGGCTATTCTTCTTTATTGTACCGAGTAGTTTGATGTCATGCCGCTTTATGGAACGGTAGACTTGTAGATATATGAACCAGATTGTGCCGCTCTTAGTGCACAACAGTTGGTTTGTCAGGTTGCCTCTTGGAACAACTGACTTGTGAGTGTTTAGACAGTACCGCTCATGGTGCAAATTTGTCAGCTTGTCATGTCGCCTCATGAAACGGTAGACTTTATATATACCAGACTGTGCCGCTCATGGTGCAAAGCAGTCGGTTTGTCGAGTTGCCTCACGAAACAATTGACTTTAAAAAATGCTAGACAGTGCCGCTCATGGTGTAAAGCTGTCAGATGGTCATGCCGCCTCACGAAACGGTTAGACTTTTATATGAACCAGACTGTGCCGCTCATGGTGCAAAGCAGTCGGTTAGTCAAGTTGCCTCACGAAACAATTGACTCCGGGCAGTGCCTCTCATTGTGCAAAGCCGGTAGATTTTATATATATGAACCAGACTGTGCCGCTCATGGTGCAAAACAGTCGGTTAGTCAAGTTGCCTCACGAAACAACTGACTCTGGGCAGTGCCTTTCATTGTGCAAAGCTGGTAGATTTTAAATATATGAACCAGATTGTACTGTTCATGGTCCAAAGCAGTCGGTTAGTCAAGTTGCCTCACGAAACAACTGACTCTGGGCAGTGCCTCTCATTGTGCAAAGCCGGTAAGTTTTAGATATATGAACCAGACTGTGCCGCTCATGGTGCAAATTAAAGCAGTCGGTTAGTCAAGTTGCCTCACGAAACAACTGACTTCGGGCAATCCCTCTCATTGTGCAAGACCGGTAAATTTTGGATATATGAACTAGACTGTGCCGCTCATGGCACAAAGCAGTCGCTTTGTCAAGTTACCTCACGAAACAACTCGACTCTAGACAGTGCCTCTCATTGTGCAATTGACAGCTTGTTCTTGACGTCTTGTATCTTGTGCTTTTAGTTGTAGAATTTCTTGAGTTGGCTGATATGTCAAGTATTGCTTAGTTGAACTCTTTCTTCTGTCATTACCTTATAAGTTCTAGGTTGTATTGCTGTCTTAATGATAAAAGGACCCTCCCATGGGCTTAGTAGTTTGTGTCTTCCATCTTTTTTCTGGATTAGTCGTAGTACCATATCTTCTGATTTTAACGTTCTTGGGTGCATATTTCTGTCATAATATCTTCACAAGCCTTGTAAATATCTTGCATTTTGTATTACTAAACTATCTCTTATTTCTTTGATTGAGTCGATCTCTAGTCGTCTTGTTTCTTCATCTTTTCCTTCATCATATTGCTCAATTCTTGGTGATTGTCATATTAAGTCGATTGGTAATATAGCTTCTGACCCTATACCAAGAAGAAAGATGAATATCATGTTGCTCTGCTGATTTGAGTTCTTAAACCCCATATCACTTTTGGTAGTTCTTCTATCCATTTTCCTCCATAATCTTTTAGGTCTTCATATAATCTTGGTTTTAGGCCTTGTAATAACAGTCCATTGGCTCTTTCAACCTGTCCATTTGCTTGGGGGTGAGCTACCGATGCATAGTCTATTTCTATATCACAATCTCTTGCCCAATATTGGAATTCCTTTGTGGTAAATGGTGATCCAAGATCCGTAATTATTCTGTTGGGCATCCCAAATCTGTGCATGATTTCTTGTATGAACTCTGTCGCTTTTTCTGCACTGTATTTGGCTAGCGGTTTGTATTCGATCCATTTAGTGAATTTGTCTACTGCCAGGAATATATACTCGAATCCTCATTTTTCCTTTTTGAGGGGTCCGACTTGATCTAGCCCCCAACATGAGAAGGGCCAGGCTGCTGGTATGCAGATTAGGTTATGTGCTGGAACATGGGACTGTCTTGCAAACATTTGGCAATTCTTGCACGTTTTGACTAATTGTTCTGCATCTTTGAGTGTTGTTGGCCAATAAAATCCACTTCTGAATGCTTTGCCGATTAGTGTTCTAGATGCTGCATGATTTCCATAGCATCTCGAGTGGATTTCTTCCAATATTTCTTTTCCTTCTTGTGTACATACGCATTTCAATAATATTCCAGAGGATGCTGCTCTTTTGTATAATTTATCCTTTACGAGAACATAGGCTTTGCTTTTCCTTATAATCCTCGTTGCTTCTGCTTTGTCTCCGGGTAGTTTGTTTTCACTTTTATGATCAATGTATGGTTGTCTCCAATCACTTTCTATGTTGAGGATTTGTCTTGAGCTATTGGATTCTTTTGCTTTGTCTATATCCATTGGGTCTTCTTTTGGTTTCTTAATCTCCTGGATTGATGGTTTTGCAAGTTCTTTCACAAATACTCCAGGTGGTACTTTTGCTCTATCTGACCCAGTTTGGATAAGATATCTGCTGCCACATTTGAATCTCTTTTGACATGGTGAATTTCTAGTCCTTCAAAATTCTTCTCGAGTTTCCGTACTTCTACACAGTATGCGTCCATGTTGTTTTTTGTGCAGTCACACTCCTTGTTTACTTCGTTGATCACTACTGCTGAATGTCCATAGGCTAAAATTCTTTTGATTCCGAGTGTAATTGCTACTCTTAAGCCGTGTATAAGTGCTTCATATTCTGCTTCGTTATTTGTTGGTCATCATAATATTTGTAGTATGTATTTTAATTGTCTTCCTTCTGGGGAGATTAGTAGCACGACTGCTCCTGTTCCTCCGAGTTTTAGTGACCCATTAAAGTATATCTTCCAATGATCTCGTATTGGCTCGGGTTCTTTCTGTGCGATTTCTGTCCATTCTGCAATGAAGTTGGGTAGTATGTGTGATTTGATTGTTGTTCTTAGTTTAAAGTCTATATTTAAAGACCGAGTTCTACTGCCCATTTTGATATTCGGCCTATAGCATCTTTGTTTCTGAGTATGTCTTGTAGCGGAAAGTTGGTTGCTACTGTTACTTTGTGTTCATGGAAATAGTGCCTCAACTTTATTGATGATATAAGTACGGTGTATAGTAGTTTCTATACGTGTGGGTATCTGACTTTTGATTCTGTGAGTACTTCGCTGATGTAGTATACTGGTCTCTGCACTTTGTATATGTGTCCAAGTTCTTATCTTTCTACGATGATTGCTGCACTTACTACATTTTTTGTTGTTGTAATGTATAGCACCATGTCCTCCTTATTCCTTGGCGGTGTCATTACTGGAGATGATGATAAGTATTCTTTCAATTTGATAAAGGCTTGATTTGCTTCCTCTATCCACTCAAAGTTCTCTTTTCTCTTTAGGAGTTTGAAGAAAGGTAGTTCCTTTTCTCCTAATTTCGATATGAATCTGTTGAGAGCTGCCATACATCCTGTCAGTTTTTGTATGTCCTTGACCTTTTTGGGTGGCTTCATATCCATTATTGCCTTGACTTGTTTGGTGCTAGCCTCGATTCCTCTATTGCTGACCAAAAAGCCTAGTAGTTGTCCTGATGGTACGCCAAAGACACATTTTGTGGCATTGAGTTTCCACTTCCACTCTTTTAAGTTTTTGAAGGTTTCTTCTAGGTCTTTTAATAGTGATTCTGGTTCTTTTGTTTTGACTACTACGTCATCAATGTAGGCTTCGGCCTTTATTCCGATTTGATCTCCAAGGAAGGTTTGTATTGCTCTTTGATATGTTGCTCCTGCGTTCTTTAGTCCAAAAGGCATTGATTTGTAACAGTATGCTCCGAAAGGTGTTATGAAGGATGTTTTGCTTTGGTCTTCCTCTCTTAATGATATTTGGTGATATCCTGAGTAGCAGTCGAGAAATGATAGCAGTGATGATCCAGCTGTTGAGTCTATGACTTGATCAATTCTGGGTGGCCCATATGGGTCCTTTGAGCAGTGTTTGTTGAGGTCGGTGTAGTCTACACACATATGTCATTCTTTCGAGTTCTTTTTCTCCACTAGCACCGGGTTAGCTAACCAATCTGGGTTAATTATCTCTCTGATGAACCTAGCTGCTAATAGTTTTGTAATCTCCTTTTTGATTGCTGCTTTCTTGTCTGGTGCAAATTTGCGTAGCTTATGTTTTACTGGTCATGATCCTTTGTTTGTATCGATTTTGTGCTCAGCCAACTCCTTTGGTACTCCTGGAATATATGTTGGTTTCCATGCAAATATGTCTTTGTTATCCCTCAAAAAGCTGGTGAGCGCGAGTTCCTATTTAGGATCCAGGTTTGCACTGATTATCGTCGTCTTCTCTTGATCTCCAGTTAGTAGGTCAATTGTCTTTGTGGCTACTTCTTTAGGAGGTGTGAAGGTGCTTGGCTTCTTTGCCGATATTTGGATTTCATCCGGGTTCATTTTCTCAACTTTTCTCGCAATATATTCTTTTTCCTTGTAGTCTTGCAGTTTTTCTGATATTTGTATGTCTTGTACATCACAATCGTATGCTCTCTTTAGGTCCCCTTTTAATGAAAGAACACCTTTTGTTGTTGGCATCTTGAGTAATAGATATGGGTAGTGGGGAATTGCCATGTATCTTCTGAGTGTTGGTCTTCCAAGGATTGCGTGATAACATGATTCAAAGTCGGCTACTTCAAATTTGATGAACTCAGTTCGATATTTGTCGGGTGTCCCGAAGGTGACTCGTAGGTTGATTTGTCTCAAAGGTATGGAAGCTTTTCCGGGTACTATTCCGTAAAAAGGAATACTGGTCAGTGCGATCATGCCTTCATAGTCCAAATGCATCTTTCTTAGAGTATCTATAAAGATTATGTTTAGTCCTACTCCTCCATCAATGAGTACTTTGGAAACTACTACTCCTGCTATTGTTGGTCCCATTACTAGAGGATAATAGCCGGCATTTGCTGCGCTTGTCCATTGATCTTCTCTTGTGAATTGAATTGAATTGGGTATTTTGACCAATCCAGATATCTTGGGGTGGCTGGTTCTGCTGCCATGATGGTTCTGTGTGCCAGCTTTTCCTGCCTTTTATTTCTTGTATATGATACTCCCAAAAAGATTACTACTATTTGCCATTGGAGTTCTTGATAATTCCCTTCTGCTTTCTTTGTGTCCTTCCCTGATTCATCTATTCTTTGCTCTGAGTTGTTTGATCGTGTATCTTCCTTTTTTGTGAATATTTGTTGGAAAACGTCACATTCGATTAGCTTGTGACTTGAATTAGGATGTATGTAGCAGAGTAGGTCTTCTATCCTTTCTGCTGGTCTCTTCGTGTAATTGTTGCTCTGGTAATTGTTGTTCGAATATCTGTTATTCGTGTTTCTGTTGTTGTTGTAGTTGTTGCTATTGTTTTTGTATCCTCCCTTGTCGTTGTCGTTGTATCTTCTTTTGTTATTTGCTGCTGCTACCATGTTGTCTTGTCTTGGTCTCTTGTCATTTGGCCTATAATCTGGCCTTTTATTTTCATGAAAATCTCGGGCGAACCTGTGTCGGGTTTCTTTCCTCTGATGATATCATTTTCTCAACAGCCCTCTTGAAGTCTTCGTTGGATCTCGGGTTTTCGTTAAAGTAATCTTTGAACTGCCAATTTGCTACTATTCCATCCACAAATGTTTCTATTACTTCCCTATCGGTGATGTAATGTATCTAAGCTTTGAGTTCTCCAAACCTTCTGTAATACTCCCTTAGAGTTTCTCCTCTTCTTTGTTTTACATTCTTCAATTCTGCCGCTGTCATGGGGTCTGTTATTATTCCTGCAAAGTTGTTGCAGAATGCTTCTTGCAAATCTTCCCAATACTTAATTGATCTTGGCTTCAGCTTATCAAACCATTGTAACGGCATGGCTTCGAGTGCCATTGGAAAGTATAGGACTTTGATGTCATTATTTCCTCCCGCGAGTTCTATGGATTGGGAATATACTCTTATCCATTTCCTGGGTTCTACTTTTCCGTTATACTTGGAATGATTTGCCGGTTTGAACTTGTGTGGTAGCTTCAATGTTTGCAGTCTTCCTGCAAAGCATGGAAATGTGTTGTATTGTTCTATTCTGTTGAAATCTGGTGATTCATCTCTTCTGTAATAATCTATGTCCCCTCTATATTCGGATTCGCCATAGTCTTCTGGGTAGCGCTAATCCCAATCTGGGTTGTTTTGTTTTACCAGTTCGAAGTTTTGTTCTTGTCTTTCCGATGGTTGTGGTACTCCTGTTTTTCCTAGTCTGTGGAATATCGACTTCTTGGGTGGTTGTTCTTCTTGCTTCTATCCTTGTCCTTCTTGAGGCGTATTGCCTTCGGGTTGTTTGTCTGGGTCTCCTTCTTCTTTCATTGGCTCATCTGTAATTCTTTCTTCTTTAATGAGGATGTCCAGTTCCTTTGTTAATTCTTTGATCCTTTCTCTCTTTGTGTTCTTCATGGATTCTCTTTCTGCCTTCTTTTTGTTATATTCTGTCAACTCTGCCTTATACTTGTTCCAGATTTTCTTACTCTAGGCGACTCTATTTCTTCTTCCTGCTCTAGCCTTGTTCTTTTTCAATCTTGCGGCTTTGTGATCATTTGTTTCGTTGCCATCCCCTTCTTCGTCGTCCGAGATATCTCCTTCTAATTCATCTGATGATTTCAAATCGGGCATTCGTGATGGCTCTAAATAAGGTTCCAACTCCGCCATGTATATGGTACGCATTCTCCGAGTTCTTTTTTCTCGTTGGCTTCTTTTCTTGGTCTTGTGTGATAGTTCTTAGTAAAGTCCGAGTTCTTTTCCCACCTGCAATGGTAGCTCTGTAGCCTGGCCTTGTGTTCTCGTGGGTTGGTTTGGCCAGTGCACCATACATCCATCTGGAGTTGTTGACATGATCAATCCCTCTTGGGCACCTTTCAGGGTTTTGCTTCTCGTCATCTTCTTCCAAAGGAAATTTCCATAAGTGTATGCTGAATTGTGTAGTCCATATAAATTCGAGTTCTCGATGACTTCCGAGTTGTTCTTGCTTCTGATCGAAATCTGCTTGTGCACTCCGACTAGATTTGTGCTCTTTTTTCTCGTATTCGATTCAGAGTTGGCGTGTGGTGGTGTCTCCTTTTCCGAGTCGGTCTCGTATCCATCTTCCTCTGCTGGTCTGGTTGGTTTCGAAATTGTCAGATTCTGGATCCTTTGGTTCAGTTCTTGAAGCTCTTGATCTACTCCTTCTTCTCGGAGTTGGCTTTGAATTTTTCCGTCGTCGTTGATCTTGCAGATCCACGATCCAAAGAAATGTGGATTCCGTCGGTTTCATCATCTTGAGGTCGTGGTCCACCAAGCTTTCGAGAAAAAATTCACCGAAAGCCCCTACCAGCTGGCGCGCGAGCTGTCGATGTTTTACCACCGATAGCCTGCCACGGGGTTACCCGAGACAGAAGTTCGTGCCTCGGCGAATAGTGAAACCTTAGTGGTTGGACACACAGGGACACACGGTTTATACTGGTTCAGCCCCTCGACAAGGTCGAGTAATAACCTTACGTCCAGTTGAGTCGTCTGTTATTATTCTTGATCGTAATACAAGGTGTTGTGTGTCGCACTATGTATATGGTGTTGTGTAGTATGTAAGAATTGTCTTTGGGTGATGCCCTCACCAGCCCTTTATAGTCCAAGAACTGGTCGTGGTTATTCTAATCTTACTCGGTTATAAACTTAGAGTCCTAAGCTGCGCTTCGGTCTTATCGTCTTTACCGAGTAGAATTCGGTTTCTTCTGTCCGTCTTCCTTCGTGGGCCGAGGAAAGGAGGCCCAAAGCTCAGGTAAGCCGATCCCTGAGTACCCTATAGGATATCCCATCGACAGGGAGTATGGCATGTAATTTAAAGTGAAAACACACACACTGAAGTCTCGATCAGTAAGTCTATTGAAAACTTAATTACCCTGGGTGGAATGATGTCATAATTTCCTAATGATTCAAGTACTGTCCCCTTGTCGCATATAGTGCCATGCTTACTGGACCGCATACAAATCATGTCATAAGCTGTCTGTCCATTGAGAATCATTTGGGTACCTACATATCCTCGGATTGATATGAATAATACCTTTCTTTCGAAAAACAGGACCTAGAAAATTCTCCCTGTACTTGTCTTTTAGAAATATATATAATATCAGATTCCCTAGTCTACTTGAAAGAGTCGGTGACGAAGGAATCTCGATCCCCTCTTTATATTCAGTTTGTATTATTTCTGCTCCATGATTCGTAGACGGTAGATCCTGTTCAAGCATGATGTTGTGTCGTGAAAGACTACTCCTATTTTCGTTTCTTGGTTGGCGCCTTAAGATAAGCAGGCATTATATGCAATACTATTTGCAATCTTGAAGCATGTGAAAACCTTTTTTTTTTCATAATGGCACACATCATTACTTTTCTTTTTGAAAATAAAATACTCATATACACACTTACACTTACACTCACCTTCTGACACATGCATGCGCATCACGTACTATGAGCACCTATAAAAGAAGGCTAGCATACTTCTAGATACCACTGAAAGAATAATTAGCCATAACTGTTAGCACTGGCATCGAATCAAAGATTTAAGACCACATGATGGAACCAAATCATATTACTTATGCTTACCTCATGGTTTTGTTGAGGTTCAGACCTTCATTCGTAGATGCCATCCCTTTTCCGCCTTGTGGTTATTTCCATTGCCATCGCCAAGGTATGCTATATGGTATGCTATATGTTCCGCATATGTGTAAGTAATCTAAAGGTTGTCTATAGAGGACCAAGATGTGGGAGAAAATAGAGAGCGTCTTCAGAAGGGTGAGAAAACTGTGAACCATTGATGGTTTTGAGATGAATATTTTTTCTCGATCACGCAAAAAATTTGTGCGTCTTTGTATTAAGATAGAGAAAATGTTTGATACAACACGTCTTCACGCGCCCTAGGGGGGTCACTAAGGATTTACATGGAAGCTTAGACCCTCTCTAGTGTACTGTCACTAAACTAAGGATCACGCAATAGATTTGCGCATCTTTGGACTGAGATGAATATTGAATGTTCGCTCAAAGATCCTAAAGGTACACTATGAGCGTGAGGAAGAAAAACCTCCAGAATTAAGACCTCGAAGGTTCATGTTGCTCCTCGAACAAGAGACTCAATGAGCAAGGCAACAGGGGACCATGGAGTCCGACAAATCAAAACAACAGACCATGATACCCTCGAATACATTGGGAATATATTAGGTAATTCAGGGGCGGATCCAGGGGGGGCTGGGTGGGCTCCAGCCCCCCTATAGCCAATGTGCCAATAAAAATATAGAGGGATTAAGGAGAAAAAAGAGAAGAAAAGAAGAAAAATAGAGAGATTAGAGGAAGAAGAAGAGATTAACTTCCGCTTCAGTCTTATTTTAGGAGGTTGAGGGAGATGAAAAGAAGAAAAATAGAGAGATTAGAGGAAGAAGAACGGATCAACCCCTCCTTCAACCTTGTTCTGGCGTAACTTTTGGAGTGACCATTCACCTTCCTATGAATACACGGGGTTCCTAGAGCCTAATGACGAAGTGACCCTCAGTACAGTTTGAAAACGGAGCGTTACAAATGAGTAGTTAGTTTAATGACAAAGTCATGGTAGTTACAATTTGAAAGGAAATATAGCGTCACACAGATGATGTTAGCAGTGCATGAGATTTGTAACCATATCATGTCACTACCGGAAACAAACGCTTTGTCGAGTGCCTGACCCACTCGGCAAAGTCCCACATCCACTCGGCACAGCCTTTGCCGAGTAGGCCACTCGGTAAAGTCCACTCGGCACAGAATTCGTCGGCAAAGCACCGAGTGCCAAATATCGGGCACTCAGTAAAGGCTTTACTGAGTGTCAAGTCAGCACTCGGTAACTGAAATGGTGACTGACGGTTGATAAATTTTTTTACCGAGTGCTGACGTGGCAGCCACTCGGCAAAGGATTATTTATTTATTTATTTATTGAAAATTTTCTAAAAGTTTTTTTTGGAAATGCTTTACCGAGAGCCACCTGGCCGGCACTCGGCAAAGCTGGCAATTTAGCCGACGTTGGACAAAAAATTCCCAGATTTGCCGAGTGTCATGCCCCCTTTGCCGAGTGTGGCACTCGGTAAAGCTGGGAAATTTCTAATTTTTTTTGTTTTTCCGTTTTCACCACAATAAACAGCATATATATATATATATATATATATATATATATATATATATATATATATATATATATATATATATATCACATATTCATTCATCCATCAGACAAGCACAATATATATCACATGGAGTACCACGTTCAATCACAGAATACGCATAATATATCCATAATCCATCCATAGTCCATTCATCACAACATGTGTTCATAATTCATCCAACCATCACAAGTTCAACACAGAAAATCATCACATCACATCAGTCACTGCTCACAAACCCATCACTGCTCACCTTGGCCCCCATTCCCTAAAGAGCTCCCACCTTGGCCACCTTGCAGCCACTCTTGCCACCCGCCGGTCGGTGGAGGACAACCTTGCCACTGGGGTGGCCCATTAGGGCTAGAAGACCACCCGGACTGCGGAGGAGGTGCACCTTGCCACCCATAGTACGGAGGAGGGGCACGAGGGGGCCACCCATACGGTGGCGAAGGATGACCCGGAGGCGAAGGCGCTGAACCCTGTGACTGTGACTGTGGCTGCACGAAGGAGAAGCGAATTCGTTATTACCTGGAGGAAGGCCGAAGAAGCTAAAACAATAAACAACCATATATCTAAACTCACCGGAGTCCATGTAGGACCAAGATGCGGCACTTGTGGAGGAGCGAACGGAGCGAGCAGCGAAGGAGGCACGACCACACCACAGACGTTCAGGCTCGCAAAGAAGGTAGCCATATCCGCCGACCTCTGGTCCCGGTCACGGTTCTGAGCCTCCAACTGTAGGCGTACTTCAAAGACATATGAACTTATGTAATCACATGTGAAGTACTGGTTTGTGAACATCGTATGCGACAACATGCTCGAAACTTTCTCAAATTTTTTCCATGGCATAAGCATATGATGTAACGACATCTCGCTAAGTTTCGTGATTTTTGAAATTCATTTCCATTTTTTAGAATTAAAAAACCGCACACACGTAGTTTGTAGGCGTTGCCCCGAGAATACGTTGATCGAAACTTGGAGTCAGTTTATGGATTTGGCCTAAACATACACTCAAGAACAAGAATAACATTTTTTGAATCATTGAAATCAATTATTCGATGCACCCGCAGTTCAAACTTGAGTATTTCGGGAAAAATCAAGTAAATGTAATAAAGTCAAAAAATATAACAAAAAGTTTTGAAAAAGTGTCAAATTTGAACATGTTGACCATGATGATGTGTGAAAGCTACAAAAAAAATTTGGTTGCCAAAATAAAAAAAAATTAATTTTTTGCCGAATGCGAGGCCTGGCACTCGACAAAGAGAGCTGCTTTGTCGAGTGGCAAACGGGAGCCAC